>JASDDO010000019.1:829214972-829539925 GCA_030015575.1 Agapanthus africanus
TTGGCAGCTCAGGCCTATCATGCGGGACCTCGACCGTAGCAACTTCCCTGAAGGGAGGACGGATAATGGTCCGTCGCTTCAGAGGAACATTTAGGTTGCCGGCCGGAGCGGTGCCCTTGCGATCAAGCAGCAATCGCTTCTCCTCCCTAATGATGGCGCCCATCGAATGTTGATACCAGGGCACATACACATTCAGGGCCTTCGGAACACTATTTGGTTCGCTGATAAAGAAGTTGGACCCTGTGTTCAGGCGCATAAAATGATGCAGCGCGCTTCGTATTCCCTCTTCGGTAGCAGCAAGTTCTGCCAAGAAAACCTCAAGTAGGACGCCCTTATTATAGCTCAACTGCTGGGCGAAACGATGCGGGTTGTATCTCATGAATAACGCTGCATCATTTTGCCTAAATATGAGAAAGCCCAGCCCGATGGAGTACAGATGAAGAATCTCCCGAGCTTTCAACACAGAGGCCCCGTCTTTAAAAATGTCTTGCAATGGCAGCACCACTTTTGATGATTCTTGGCCGACGGTCAATATTTTGTCAGTGAAAGACATACCATCTCCAACCGTGCGTGGACGAAGGAGTAAACCCCTAGCTTCCCGTGGTGTCGGACTTACGATGGAGGCGTCGACCAGCCGCATTATCCGAGGGAATTTACATCTGTCGTAAAAAGAAGGTCTTTTGTGGATACCGAAGACCCCAAGCACGTGCAACTCTAGCCATGAGGTGAAATAATGCATTGAGAAGTTGGCGGGCTGCACCTCTGGTTCAATGGTATCCGCTGCCAAGCTGAGGTCGTACTATAGGTGGGCTAACCCGGCAATCCCGATGGCCACTTGTATTCCGGCAACCATTCGATGCGCGGGGTAGAAAACAGACGGCCTCATGTAGAGAGGGTGCATGGGAAGCGTGAACCAGCTTAACCATAAACCGAGGAACCCTAGAAAAGCGTTTCCTCATCGACGCACGGAGCGGCAATTTCTGAGAAGGGGATGATCGCGACGTTTGGAAGAAAGAAATCCTTTTGATCGGCTTCCAATATTGGCCGGCGATCCAAGCCAAAGCCGAAAGGATCATCAAGTTTGGCAAACTTTTCGCCATGTCGCGATAAAACTTCCGCACAGAGAAAACGAGCGATAAAATCCGTAAAGATAACCCCACAGCCTCCGGATTCGAGAAAGAGGCTCTCATACATAATCAACACCTTTATCAAACTTGGGAACTGGTGTTGAATAGCGTTCTCTGGGGTAAGACACATTACCACTAATTTGGTGGCAAAAATATACTCATCCGGAGGAAGCAGCTCCTCGTAGTGCTCTCCCCTAACGGGTAAACCAGAGACCTCGGCAAGTTCCACTAAGGAAATGAAGACCTCTCGATCCAATAGGAGGAAGGTGTGGGTCGGAATGTTCCACTGCTCTAAAAATGCCTTGATCCACCATGTGGGAGGTGCAGAATACTGGAACAAGGAAGCGTAGATCGCAGGATACAATCCAAGCTTCAGCAGCTGTGATTTCTTAGCCAATAAGATATATCGGGCCTACTGCAGGTATCCGTCCGGGTGATGGGGAGTTAGTCATATATTGTAGGGCTGCCCCCAAGAGCGCGACTCGCCCTGACATATGCGTCGTCCTAGAGTGTCCAAAGCCACCGGCGGCTGCATGGGTATTGCGGTAAGAGAAGGCCAAAGGAGACCTTCCGAAGTCCAATTCATCTCCTCTATAGTGTAGCTTACCGGGGGTGCATCTGCATAAGGGATAGCAGAGATAGGCTCTGAGGGTGTCGCACAAGAAAAGCTCCGGCGTCCTCTGATAATTTGATCGTACCATCTATCCCATAGATGAAGACTCTTGTACTCTGGGTTATGGTCTTTGATCAGCGCAATAACCTCTCGGTCTACGGGCGCTTCAGGGAATTCGCCTTCTGAGCGGACGAACAGAAAGGAAGTGTCGAAAGACATGTCACCTGCGCGAAAAAGAACAAAAGTCAACCGTCAGTGCTATAATTTAAATTCTGACATTTGGTACTTTATAATTCGTACCGCACTGCAATGCAGTAAAAAGGGGCCCCACAAAATCTAGATGACAGTTCATCATTAATAAAACTGTCTCATCATTTGATGAGACTGTCAATTAAATGAGGAAATCCTCAATTTATTCTCATTTAATGTGAAACCCCTCGGGCTAAGGAGTAAATTTCCCCCTGAGAACAGTGATCTGTGACAGAGTGACATCTGTCAAACTCTAATGATGAAGGAATAAAAATTCCTGAAGTGCCTTGCCCTGAAGAAATGATGGAATAACCATCAGAAAAATTTAAAATAAAATTTCTTTTTAATGGAATAAAATTCCATGATCTTTATGATCCATGAACAAACTCTTCAAGAGTTCTTGATGAAAGGTTAATAAATCTATGAGATTTAAAAAGAGCAAACCTCTGTTAATGGGTTAAGAAACCCTGAAAAGGATCTCTTAAGATCTAAGATCTAACAAGAGCAAAGCTCTGTTAAGAAACCCTACAAAAGTTTTCCTGAAAGATCTATGATCTAAAAGGAGCAAAGCTCCATTAATGGGTTGAGAAACCCCAAGAAAGATCTCTTTAGATCTATGATTCTAAGAGAGCAAAGCTCTGTTAATGAAACCGTAAAAGGGTTTCCTTCAGCTCAAAGATCTATAAAGAGCAAAGCTCTGTTAATAGGTGAAACCTAAGATTCTTAAATAATCTTTTAAAAGATTTAATCTTTACCTAAGTTTTGACAGAGTTCTGTCCTTAAAAGAAATTCTTAAGACAAAGAGCTATGCTCTGTAGGAGATTAAAAATTCTCAGAAGACAAAAGGAAGATGAACAGAAATCATCCTAAGGGCCAAGGTTCCTATTTATAGGCACTGAGATGTCGTTTCAAATTCTGAGTTGATCCAAGGGCGCAGATACTGCCACCGCTGCACTCACGTGTGGGCCACATGAGCACAGCGGTGGGGGGAATTTGTTTCCCCCAATCAGAGCAAACCTCTGTTCAAAATTCAAATTTTGAAATGAAGCTACGCTTCAGAAGCAGCGCCAAGTGCGCTGCGCCCTAAGCAGCGCACTACGTGCAAAGCACGTGTGTGCTAGCGCTGCGCTCTAAGCAGCATACCACGTGCAAAGCACGTGTGCGCTAGCGCTGGGTACGCTGCGCTCTAAGCACCGTACCACGTGCAAAGCACGGGTGCGCTCCACTCTAAGCAGCGCACCACGTGAAAAGCACGGGTGCGCTAGCGCTTAGTGCGCTGCACTCTAAGCAGCGCACCACGTCCAAAGCACAGGTGCGCTAGCGCTGGAACTAAAAGCTCCCCACCGTCAGATCTAAGTTCCAATAATAATGATAAATCATTAATTAATTAGAATTAAATTCTGTTAATGAATGATTCCTCAAAATCTTTCCCAACAACAAGATTATGCTCTGTAAATCAGAGGACCGTTGGATCAATGATCCAATGGTGATTAAAAATCACCAAAATACAGAATGAATTCTGTATGGAAAAGATTTCCCAATCTTGTTAAAAACAAGAAAATTGCCTTCTCTAAATCAGAAGCCCTTGGATCAAAGATCCAATGGTGGGGAATCCCCAAATCAATTGGAGAAAAGATCTCCTTAACTGATTGAAAAAATCAGCTCACCCTATATAAAGGTCTCAAGACTTCAAGTCTAGGGAGAGGGAAGCAGATAGAGGAACCTCCCCATAAAACTTTTAGAAAATTGAGAGAGAAGAGTGAAGCTCTCAGAGAAAGAAGATTTTTCTTCAAGGTAAAAGAAATGATGATGAACAGAGAGATGAAAATCATCTCATAATTAATTTAAAAAGAAGAATTCACTTCTTTAACAGATCATAGACCTACAAGACCAAGGTCTTTCACAAAGAGATAAAAAGATATCAATCATAAAACAAAAAGATGAACATAATTCTTCACACAGATCACAGATCTATAAGACTAAGGTCTTTCTCAAAAAGATCATGAACATCTCATTATAAAAAGGTAGGAGAATAATTCAATTCTCTTAAAGATCATAGATCCATAAAGGTAAAGCCTTTCGTCAATATAAGAGATTAAAACATCTCCTACAAAATAAGAACTTTTGTTCTTAGAATCATGAGACAATGTCTCTTATAAGCGAGAATTTATTTCTTAGATCATAAAATTGATCAGATGCGCTTTGCGCCCTTGATCTGCGCTTCGGCGCTCGTGGACTGGCGCTCAGCACCAAGAGCGCCACGTGTCCCTCACGTGTGCGCCACTTAACAGGTAGTGCTTTGCGCTCTTGAAATAGCGCTTTACGCTCATAGACTGGCGCTCAGCGCCAAGCACACCACGTGCTCTTCACGTGTGCGCCACTAAACTAATAGCGCAATGCGCTCATAAACTAGCACTCTGTGCTCATTAATTGGCGCTAGCGCCAAGCACGACACGTGTCCCTCACGTGTGCACTACTCGGCAAAAGCGCACTGCGCTCTTTGACTGGCACAAAGCACCAAGTGCACCACGTGTTGCGCTGATAGAATATAAATTGTTCATTAATAAGCCCAGAGCTATGGGGAATGCTCAGCATTCAGTAAAAGACAAAAAATACTGTCAGGGCCAAGCCCAAATAAAGGCTCAACAACCCAAAATTAATGTTAAATATTTTAACCTGATTGGACTTAGCCCAAGTTGGCCATAAGTCCTCAATTCAGATTCAACTAAGCCCATGTGCTCATAATCTAATTGATTGATCTTAGTCCCAAATTGGAATACAAATTTCCCAATCAAGTTTGGTTCAAGGGTACATCTCTGAACCCCTCTGATATATGTCGTTGTAATCCTTCAACGTCTTTAGAGAGTTGACGGGTCCCGACAACCATATATTTCATAGACTATGATGTCTTTAAACTATGGACTGTGGGGTCCTTAAGCCCATGGACTATGATGTCCTTAACCTTGAACTGTGGGGTCTTTAAGCCCATGGACCATGATGTCCTTAACCTCGGACTGTGGGGTCCCTTTAAACCCACGGACTATGATGTCCTTTACCTCGGACCGTGGTGTCCTTAAGCCCATGGACTATGATGTCCTTAACCTCGGACTGTAGGGTCCCTTTAAACCCACGGACTATGATGTCCTTAACCTCGGACTGTGGGGTCCGTAAGCCAATGGACTATGATGTCCTTAATCTCGGACTATAGGGCCCTTAAGCCCATGGACTATGATGTCCTTAACCTTCGACCGAGATGTCCTTAAACTAATCATGGACCGTAATGTCCTTAAACTAATCAACCGCAATGTCTCTAAACTAAACAATAGAGCCCAAATGCTCTCTTGTTGGATCTAAACGATCCCGTTAAGTTGATCTTAGTCTAAAATTAGTCTAATGTATCATTAACAAACGTTTAAGTTAATATTAGTCTCAAATGAGATTAACGTATTCTTAAACCCAACCCCAAACCCCAATCTAAGAAGATACGGATTTGGACTAGTCCACGCCCTACGGGCGACAACATAAATTAGTCTCCGTATACAATCCACGGGCAACTAAAAACAAAACAAACACACACGACACGAAGTGACCATCTGAAGAAGGAGAAAGTGGTTACAGCGATGCGGTAGCGTAATTAACTGCAGGGTTTGCGCTTGCATGAAATAGCGTCCCCACAATCAAAAACTCCTCAATGACTGGGAATCTGACGAAGTCTGCTGCATCGGCCGCATCCATTTAAACCTTCGATACATGGTGTCATAAATAAACTTGGCATCTTCGGAGAGGTGGACGGATAGTACCTAATAGCATCTGCCCTCGAAATTCAGGTAAGACGGACCTACGCGGTCTCGACTCCGTTTTTCGGTGGGGAAACCAAGGTCAATAAAACGGAGCCATAGCAAAGTCCCTAGTTCCAAATCTCGATGGTTCACAGACAACCTAGAGACCACCTCGACATTCTTCTCATTACAGCAGACGCACCGTCAACAAAACAGAGCCATGGAAAAGTCCCTAGTTCCAAATCTCGATGGTTCACAGACAGCTTAGAAATCAACAACGGCGTTTCTTCTCACTCTAACAGGATGCAGACGCAGCGTCAACAAGCGACTCCAGGGTCAACAAAATGGAGCCATGGCAAAGTCCCTAGTTCCAAATCTCGACGGTTCATAGACAACCTAGTGACCACCTCGACATTCGTCTCATTACAGCAGATGCAACGTCAACAAAACGGAGCTATGGAAAAGTCCCTAGATCCAAATCTTGATGGTTCATAGACAGCCTAGAGATCAACACCGGCATTTTTTCTTGCTCCAACAGGATGGAGACGCAGCGTCAAATGGAAACCCCAGGGTCAACAAAACGGAGCCATGGCAAAGTCTATATTTCCAAATCTCGACAGTTCACAGATAACCTAGAGACCACCTCGACATCCGTCTCATTACAGCAGACGCAATGTCAACAAAGCAGAGCCACGACAAAGTCCCTAGTTCCAAGGCTCGACGGTTCACAAACAACTTAGAGATCACTCGACATTCGTCTCATTACAGTAGACGCGGTGTCAACAAAGGAAGCGAAGGCCAAATTCCTAGCTTCAAGGACTTGACGGCAACTCAAATAAAACCTGAAAGACTATCGGAGATCATCCCACACCAGCACGGAGTGGTTATGACTCATCGGGGCTCCTAAATTTAGCCTAACCTCAAGTAAAAAGCGTTAGAGAAAACTCCTAACGTTTGCTATTCCGACTGTAATATAACCTAAAGAGATTTCTTGAAGACTTCTTGTCCAGCCCCCGAAGGGATCAGAGACACGACAGTTGCAGGGCAACTCGAATAGTAGCGAAAGTCTGCATATCAGGAAATGCATCAACCAACGCGACGGTACGACGGACAAAACCTTAGTACCACAGACCCTAACGGACCTCTGTCGTAAAGAGTAGGGGTTAACTGTGACGTTAGGACAGGTTTGCCAAGAATCCTAAGGAAGGTAAACTACAAACTCCGAAATGAGTTCATAAACTAGAGACTCCGAGATGAGTGAATAAACTACATACTCCGAAATGAGTATATAAACTACTTCACACCAGATCGAGACATCGAAGAAAAGAAAAATGCCAGTATGAAATAAAATATGTCTTTTATTCATGAATTCAAGTGAATACTAGGTACATTTCATAAAGGAATCAAAATGAATACATGGTTCATGAATCACAAGTTTACAACCAATACAAGAAAAGGGGTAAAATGACGGTTATTAAAGAGGAGACGTCTTCAACAAATTGACAAGCCGCTCGCATGCTCCTCTCAATTCTTTCCCATGGTCAGCTACAGCGGCCAACTCCGCTTCGATTTGAGTCCGTTGTTGCAAACAGGATGAAATCTTTTCATCGATTTCTTACTTGGCAGCTTCGCAGTCCTGCGTGACCCGCTCGGTGAAGTCGAGCTTCCGCCTTAGCGTCAACCCATCCGAAATACATCACCGGGGGTTGTCGAAAATAGCTTTTAGCTGCGCAGCATATTCTTCAACCCGGGCGCGCAATTGGACGGATTCGCTGCAAGCCTCCTCATGTTCGTTTCGCCTCATGGCCGCCTTGTCACTACCCGAAAAGTATGGAACAAGACCGGTACGTAAATTACAAAACGTCTCGAGGCGTATGTAATATAAGCAAGCCAAAACCCAGAAATCAAAACCAATTAAAGCAGTAGAGTGAAAGAAAAACCAATTTAAAGCAAGTAGTTTAACAACATAAGCCAAAGTATACATTTTTAAAATCTCAAGACTTTTCTGAAAATTTCGGCAGAGTCTCCTTTGTAAATACTGTCCCCCAAACGGGATACAACATGAATAGTATACGAAATAATAAAAGGCATCCCCAAGCGGGAGCTATCTCTTCGTCAATCGACGGTCACAACCACGCAAGAAATATAATATACAACGCCGAAGGGCGAGGATCAAAACTCAAAAGAAACTCAAATCAACATGAAAAACATGATAATACAACGCGCGACTCTAAGGTCGAAAAATAACAAGTCTGGTCTTCTATCTCTATCAAATATACAATCTGGTTGATGGAGTTTTACTAGATACAACTGAAATAACAATATACAATGGTGGTCCTGATACAAAAGAACCCACCTGCCAAAGCAATCACCCGGAAGGAACAGTATGCCAGCAAAACCGCAATGAACCCTGTACGGAAAAACCTGCAAGGAACTGTGGCACAACGGGAGTGAGTTGCCAACTCGTGATTGGAAAACATCTACGAGTAGAAATCGTATGCATGACACTATCCTAGGTCATATCAGGTAATATCCTCAAATAATATCTAGATCCACCTATATATAAGTGCAATACTACGTGCTCATGTCAGTGCTTCAGATAGCAACATATCATATATATGATGCATGAATGCATGATGAATGAAAACAGAATACATCATGAAATCAACAGATAAATCAGTGCCAAGTATCGACACAAAACATAAATCTCAGTATCTCAGTATCTCAAATCCCAAGTCTCAATATCTCAATGTCTCAAATCTCAATATCTCAATGTCTCAATATTTAGGGCTCCGTCTGCTTGGATCGGCCCATATCATCAATCCAACGAGCATGAACGGTATCCTCTGGATATCCGACGCACCAGGTAAAATCACCGGAAGGCAGTCTGCCCCTACCAGGCTCATCATCCTCCATGAAATCACTCTCACCCCGGGGTACCATACCGGGCCCACCATATACCCGAAACGGTTCCTACTCCTCCTCGAATCGGGTCTCGAAATCCAACAGCTATCATGAAAACTCATGGTGGACCACTCATACATCTCGGGAAAACCGCATCTTGCATTTTAAAAAGAGGGGGGAGAGAGAGAGGTTTATATATATTCTTGTGGTTTTCCCTCAAATCCAGAAATCTCATGGAAATCCAAAATCATCACAAATGTGATATCAATAAACAGTGAATACCGGCAAAAATCCCCATAATACTGCATAACCAATGAATTTATGAATGCATCCGATATCATGCAATGAATGCAATAACTAAACTAGCATATGGAAACTATAACATATTACAACTATCAGCTAGCAAGCTATGTCACTGAAATAGTAGTTTCTAAAGTGTACGTGACATGGCAATTACCGATGAAGATGTGTGTGAGCCGGAAAGTGAGTGTATATGGAGTATACGCATCATCGGTAATGGTGCTGGTGTCCTAACAGCATGGTTTCATAATTACTACGTACACAATAACATGCAATGAGACGATAACAACATAATAAAGGCAAATGAATAGTGAATGCAACGATAATATGCGGAACATGAATAATAGCGTAACAATAAGGAATCTACCTTACTATACAGGTGTTATACTGTTTGCTGTTTAAAATAGTATGAATCGTGTTGTTTTGAAAATAAGGGCTACAGCGTTTTTAAGAAAAGGCACGTCTTTTGAAATATCCGTAGTATCCCTTGGCATATCTTTAAAATTCTCACGATTCGTCAGTTTTGGAAATAGGTATGACTCGGTCCAGTCTAATATCTACCAGGTAAACTACAGGTCTAACTAACAACCAATCGAAAAGGATAAGGAAACCACTTACATCTGAGTCGATATATATATCTATATAATAGTCGGTGATCCCGCCTCAATAGTATCCCATATGATACACCATCTGATATGACATCCTCGAGTCAAGAGTGCGGATCTATCATCAATATATAGCTCGTACGGTAAATCCATCATACGGCATCACAAACTGGGTACAGGTCAATATCACATTTATCTCAATATTCATCTGGTATCCACATCGTCACATATCGTGAGCAGGGGTACTGATCTAAGGCTAGTACACTAGTAATATCATCAACATATATATAAATTCGTTTGTATGAAACACATCGCCTACCGATCCGCTATCATCACATGTCGCATCTCAAAGTACGATCCAAATCACCTCACCGATCTCGCGGCATCAAACCTAATCTCATCGACTCATCTCCAAATATCAAATAATATCCTCAACATCCATGCATGTGTATATGAATGTATATATATGCATAGTCCCATACCCATGCGTATATACATATATACACATTCCCATATATGCACAAGAAAATAATTTATGCAAGTGTATATGTGTGCGTGTATGCAAATCCTTCCTCTAGGGTTGCGATTCAGAAACCAACCAAATCCTTCCTCCAATCCTCGCTAACATTAATCCATAAGCTCCTAAGGCTTTTCTTACTATGTGTTCATATCTCACATTAACATATAAAAGTATATCGTTAGTACATCACATCATTGCTCATAACTTTGCGGGGGTGCTATACGCCATCCACCCGACTTCCCCCGTAGATATAATCTACTCACCTGATCCTCGCTCGCCGGTGCCGACGTCGCCACGTGCTTGCTTATCGTCTCGAAGTTCACATCGCCTACCTACATGTCACAACGTATCTTATAGCATAAAGACCTAATTCGAAATCGAAACGGCAAACGAAAACCAAATCGGCACGAGTATCACGCATAGGTCAAAACCTATCGCCTACGCATGCAAGAATAGCCAAACCAACCCTCGATGTCGATGCACAAATGTCAAACCATCGAGAAAAACCCAAACACCCCAATCGTGTTTTCATAATCACTAATTTTAATATTAAGTAAATTGCAACTCATCAAACCTCAAAATAAATCAAATCGATTTATTTCCGGAAACCTAGAAAGCACTAAATTTTCGTTTTATTTCGAAACTTGATATTTTAACAAAACTAATGGCCATAATATCCGCTAAATATCATAACTAAGTCATATACACCATTTCAATAATTTATTCTCATCAATTTGTATTAAATCGAAAATTCTAGTTTGCAAAAATATCAAATTTTAACACTTTTTAAAGCAAAATTCACAATTCAACAATTAAGCTTGGTTTTGCATGAACTAAAGTAGTAAACTATAATTGAAAATGTTAATAGTGTCATGATTACCCTAATTAGATTTTTAATCTCACATTTGCAACTAAATGCTAAAACCAAGTTTGCTTAAAAAAACTTAATTTGCATATTTTAATGTTACAATTAGAAATAAGCAACAAGATTACATTTTGCATGTCCAAAGATACAAAAATACATCAATAACCATGCACAATTGATCACAACTCTAACTCTAAAACAAAACCCTCACTTGAATTTCCAAATTTGAAATTAAAATCTAATTAAGCAACATGATTATTTGAATTGAAGAAATAAAACATCAAGTAACAATTTGGTTTAAGATTATACCTCCAAACCATGAGATCAACCAAGGAACTAAGCCTCTAAAATTCCAACTTTTCCCCAAGATCCATACAAGATAGGCTAAGGTAAAATGGGTAGGGTTTGGATTTTGAGTTTGCTTTGAATTTGTGTGTTTTTCTTTGGATTTTTGATGAAAAATGGAGGGGTTTTGATGTGGAGAGGAGATGGGGAAGTGAGGGCTGCTGTTGAGGTTGGTTTCGGCCAGAGGGAGGAGAGGGGGAAATGAGTGAGGTGGGGAAAAGTCCAAGTCAACAACATACCCCCATACCTACCAAATTACACCCATGCCCTCACTCATTACTCTTTTCATTTCTTTTCTTTTCCTTATTTCCGTTGAGTTGAAGTGTGAGGTGTGAGTGGGGGGGGGGGAGCAGGCAGCATTGGGCTTGGCCAGCCAAGGGTGGGGTTGTGTGGGTGTGTGTGTAGGGTGAGGGAAAATGATAAATATTATACTCCAATTTCCACATAATTTATTTTCACCATTTAAGCATTTTTCTTCGATATTTTCTAAAACCATCTTAATAATTTCTTTTCATTTCAAAAACAATATTTTACATGTTAGTTCAATGTGTCATGATGCACAAAATTTGTATCAACCCATTCCAATTTGTAATTATCCCTAATTAACTGTATTAGTGACGGCTTAAAATAATATTAAAATAATTAATTTCGGAAAAAAATTCTGTAAATTTGAAATTTTACAAGTGGCTCAATAAACACCAAATACTAGCAATTACATAGCTAGAATATGTATATTTAATTTTATATTAAAAGATATTTATATCTTGATTTTTACGGAAAACACCCGTTATTTTACCGATTTTCTGAAATTTCACCTGAACGATTTTCAAAACGTTACACGCCTCTTGTTCAAAATGGAGAATGAAAGGAACACTCTGCTCGACCCACGCAACCCGCTGAGAGTTCGAGGCCAAAACCTCAGGAGCGAGACGCTTAAGCTCAATCTCGTGTAGGAAAGCCTCGATCTTCCTGCAATAATCAACCCAAGAACCGAACAGATCGTCATTATGGAAGTCCACGAGCGTCGCCAGAATTGGATTAACTTCGACGGCAAAATCCGTAGCTAAAGCGAGGGCTTTAGCATTGAGATCTTCGATAAACTCGCTTAACGTTCGCCAGCTATTCACGTCGCCCCTGGAGGATGTACATTTAGTGAAGGGCCCCGCGGGCATTGGAATGCAAGACTCAAAAGGAACTGGAGCCGGTGTAATCACTGCTAAATAAATTATGGTCAAATTTTGACTCAGGAGACAAGGAAAACTCTTGAGGGATGGAATCTATCATACTGGCTATGGTAGGCGGCAGAATAAGGAGTACCGGAGGCGCGACTATTCTTTCGCTTCCTCTACTGACCTGTGATACTGTGGCCAATATAAGGAAGGCTTACAACAATAAGTCTACTCATAAAAAAGGGAGAGAAACATTAGGTGGAGCATATACTGACCAATACCAGAAGGTGGAATGATTTCCGAATGAAAGGAAAAATGCGGGTTTAACACCTGGTACAAATGGTCGAAAAGTTCTCCTGCAGAGTTGCGACAATATGCAGTCAATACAAGGAGGATTGTATCCACAGTGAAACAAATAAGTGAGATACCTATACCTTCCAAGATTTTAGGAGGCGCGGAAGAAAGCAAAGGGACAGCAACCGTCAAAATAGCGGCCGGTGACACTTCTTTAGCCGGTACGGCTTCAGGGTTTACCACGCCTATGCTCAAGACAAATGAAATATCATTAGAAGGTCTTAACAGGACTGAAAAACTCAAAAATAACAACCCAAGAACTACCTGATAGATCAAGGGCCAAAACCGCGCCGGAAGCGTCACTAAGTGTAACGGCTTCCTCATTCTCTCTCGGGGCAATAGATTCTGCACCCATAGCTTCATCCCCTGACTCTACGAGGTTCGTCGTAATGATTGCGACACCCACCAATACCAAGGAGCCATAAGGAGAAAGAGCAGCAGTCCGGACAGTCCCAGATTCCCGAGAAAGAGTTGCCACTTCGGGCTCTGTAATCATCGGTGTTTCACCTGCCATACCATCGTCAGGACTCGGCCCTTCTTAAAAGGAAATAAGTATGTCAGAATTTGAGGACCAAGTTCTAATAAAGGACAAGGCGTTACGTTACCTTGAAGTAGCTTTTCAGTTTCTTCCCGAGCTACACGTGCAACCTGTCTATGGGCGGTAGAAAGGGCGGAAGGAGCATCCGCCGAAGGAATGTCAGCAATAGGAATACCACTTGAGCCTGCACCTGTGGCCAAAACAGCATAGCGTTCCCTCGCCGCGTGCTTCCTGTGCTTCCTTTCAGTCTAAGCAGTGAGATTTGACTTCCTTAAGACCTCCGATAGGAGGACGTCATCGTCCGAACCGAGCTCTGCGTCCGGAGCCGCTACGGTGTCCATCATCGGCTACTTCAGCAACGCCTTCTGTGGTGACTTTGGGATGGCCGTGGCCATAGTAGCTGGCTCTAAAAGCTTTGCTGCATCGCCACTTGGGATTGACACTGCACTTTGAATGACCTGAGTTGCGGTAGTTCCTGCAATAGGGCGAAGAAAAGGGTCAGATCATGAATAAAAAAGAGTAAAGGCATAATGAAACGAATTATCCCAAGGCCCAAAGAAGCGCGGAGCCTCCCTTCCTCCTCGAACGTCCTGAGGAATGCCGCGAGAGCCTCTTTAGCAAAAATACCGATTGAAGAAGAAAGCGTAGAATCATAATAAAGAGAGAAGGGATAGGCGCAGAAGAATATAACTGAAGTATACTGATTGATACGTGAGAGTGTGTTTGTAGTTTAACCGCAATCAATAACGGTGTCGCACGTAGCTAGACCGAGATGAGTACGGGTTGTCCTCTGGGAAACGTGGAACCTTTTAATTTTACTTTAGATGTGTTGAAAAAAAGAAAGAAATAAGAATTTTGTTGAATGGTTTCTAGATCTACGTTTAAACAAGAATGTAAAATAGAGATCTAGATTATTTTAAAGAAGTAGTTAATATAATAAGAAAGCTTGTAGGGTTCGTTAGGATTTAGTAGTTATGGATGATTAATTAAAAGTTACCCTTTTTATCCATTAATAGATTTAGAACTAGAACGACGGCGATGCGTGTAGATTAGGGTTTCTGGAGGGAAAAGGAATCCCACTCTTAACCCTTATCTCGACACGGAACTCCGTTCATATCTAGCCTTTACCAAAGCAATCATTAATCCAATCTCTAATCGCGGTCGGAACTAGCAAAGAATTGCTAGCGCGCCCGATTAGGATGTTAATGATTCTTTTGATAAAGTTCCTAAACTTTATAGGACTTAAAAAGGGTTTAGTTATTTTCATCGTCCATTAGCCTACCCTAATCCTACGAACCCTAACAAGCGAAGAATTACTCACGCATGTTAGAAGAAGAAGATGAAAAGAAAGAGAGGGAAAACATAATGTAAAATGCAAAAACAATTAAAAAGAACTACCTTTATTAATCAACTGAACAAGCTACACTTTTATTCCGTAGAAAATGATTACAAACTAGTGCTTCTCGATCTTTCCTAAGGAGGCAGTCGAACAGTCGATGATCAGCCTGGATGCGTGAGCGTCGGGAGCTTCGTGATCTCTTCGGCTTGATAGCTTTTCCAAGAGGCCCTCGGTGCCCTTTTATAGTGCAAAGCCAGAATCTTTTAGTTGGAAACTTGGTAAAATTCAGCAGAGATTTACTCCACAAAATTTTAGCACACAATCTCCCTAGATTGCCGCGGATCCGCGGCCAACAGGGGGGTTTGGCCGCGGTTCCGCGGCCAATGGTGAGGATCTCTTCACCAATTTTCTTGGGCTCTCTGATTTTGACATTTGGCAATCCTAGGCATCTTTAGAATTCAGAAATCTTCTCTCGGTTGCTTCCAGACTTGGTCTCCAAGTTTTGCTTCTTAATTTGGCAAGTTTTCTTCAACAAATTGATTTGTTTGATAAATTCTTCATAACAACTTGGAAATATTCTGCACAACAACTCAAATAAGATTTTAGTAGACTTTGTTCTACTAGGATTAGGTCAATAATATTTGCATACATTTTCCTACCAAATGATAATTAAAATATATTAACACATGGAAAATAATGTTTTTACACATAAACCCTCATATGTATAATATATTATAATAGAGTCCTTTTTTAATATGAAAATGGTAGGAAAAATGTAATACAAATGTGCGGTTTTATCAACTGAACAAATACCCCCAAACTTATCTTTGATCGTCCCGAGCAAACTAGTTTATTTAAGAGGAGAAAAAGAAAGGAGAAAACTAAGCACACTTTCGTAGGCAGACACGATTGCACTGAGCACGTGCAACAAGCCGTTAAACCTTTAGGTGTCCCTAGTAGGAGGAGTGTTGTCTCCTGAGGATTTTCAGCGGATTACACCCACAAAATCCTATAACAAAAGAAAGATGGTGAAATTTACATATAAAGATAAGAACCATAAAAGAAAGACTTTGAAAATAAGAGTTTCCAACTATACTAGCTTTTCAGTTGTCATGAGCCCTATCTTAATAGTCATGAAAAAATGTTAGAAATCACATCATCCCTCAATAAAACATCATCTTTATTCTTCATTCCTACCTTTCGTCCAAACATTGATCATATACCCCTACGTGTGTGTAAAGAACATCCCTACACTCGGAGAATTCAATTCAAGCTATCATACTCTTGTCCATCTACCTCAGTACTTTTTAATTTGATGAATATTTATATTTGCTCACACATTTTCATGCGACCGTTAATACTTCTTGAGGTACTAACCGACCGATTACTTATGTGTTTGCTGATTAGGTGATATTATTTTCCTCGTCTTGCACCACCTAAGGCTTAGCAGTGACTCCCAGACCAGTTAGTCTTAGGGCACTAGGTGAAGAGGCACCCTCGCTATATTTTTTTATTGCTACCTTGGCGATAACAAAACCAGTGTTCATTTTTTTCTTTTCACCATTTTTATATTTTCTTCATTTTTTTTTCATTTCCTTCATACTTTGGCTTTTAGACAAGAACATTTCAAGGTATCCTCTACTATCCCGAGTTTCAAGACGTGTGTAAGTGCATATAGTAGGGTATCAACATTCAAATGTTTGGCTTCCAGAATATAAACTATTTTTCAGACTTATTTTTATTCTCAGATTAGTGACTTCCTTCATCTTACTAACCCTTGGGACAACAGCTCATAACTACTTATTACTAGTTCGTTTAAAAAAACTTCTAATTTTCTTGGTTTTCTTAAACTATTCCTATCTTTTGGATGTAATTTTTCACTTTCTACTCTTTTGTTATAATTTTTTTTTTAATTTTAAAATTTTTGAAAATTTGTGCTTATGCAAAATATGATGCAACTTGATGTGTAAATAAGCACAAACCTCCCCCAAACCTGTTTACAGCAGTGTCCTCACTGATGTCATCCGTTAAGCTCAAAAACCTGTAGACTTGGGAGGAAATTATTAATGGGGGCAAGAATATATGAAAGTGAAAATCCTTCCCCAAACTTATTTTAGGCTCACAATTTTGTAAAAATCATTTTCTTTCAAGAGCCAAAATATACCACACCCCCCCAAACTTGAGTTAAACAATTTTAATCTTTTAAAATCACAAGAGGGGGTCAAGGTTATTGGTCAATGCCAAGCTTTGCAAAGACCGAAGGTCAATACCAACCATTCAAAAATTTTATCGATGAAGTACCAAGGTTGGTGGAAGAACATGTTACCTATTGACGTGAAGAAGTGGAGAGGTGACAAGAGGTGTAATGGAAAAGGATTGCGTCTCAATTTGGAGAGACGACACAGTGATAGTAATGATGGATTACTCGCATTATCATGATTGTCCAAAAGAAGGGGTGGAGGTCCAATTTCTTCATCTTGGAGTTGATTCATCTCAACACCCATGTCTTTTAAAAATGCGAGTTCATCAGCGAAAATTTCCTCAAAGCTTTCGTCGATACCCCGAAGAATAATGTCATCAGAAAAAATGGGGTGATCGTCAGACTCTATAAAAAGTTCCTCATCAGTGTTAGATGTTGACCCGGACAACTCGGTGGAAGAGTACATGGTTGGGTCAAATAACAACATATGAATAGAGTCAGTATCATGAGGTTGATCAAATTCGCTGCTGTCGACATCCATTAATTCGACAGAACACACATGAGCATAGGGTTCGGAGGGTTCACTTCCCAACTTGTAAATGTTAAGCTTAATTGACTTCTTTCCAAAGGATAGGGTCATAGAGCCGTTTCTACAATTGATTACTGCGTTGGAAGTGGCCAAAAAGGGCCGACCGAGTATCACCGGGATTTGATTGCGTGGGTTTGCTACAGGTTGTGTATCTATAACGATAAAGTCCACAGGGAATATGAATTCCCCGACTTTGATTAACACATCCTCTAGCTCACCCCTAGGTTGGGTGATAGATCGATCAGCCATCTGAAGAGTGCAATGCGTAGGTTTTAACTCTCCAATCCCTAATTGCTCATAAACAGAATACGGAAGCAAGTTTACACTAGCACCTAGATCGAGTAGAGCACGATTGATATTTTTACCCCCAATAGAAATTGAAATTGTAGGACTTCCGGGGTCCTTTCGTTTCTTGGGTAGTTGTTGTGTAAAAGCAGTGCTCACATTACTCGCAAGGAAAACTTTTTTAGGTACTTGAACTTTTCTTTTCCTAGTGCACAAGTCCTTTAGGATTTTCGCATAAGACGGAACTTGTTGAATAGCATCTAGGAGAGGAATGTTTATGTTAACTTGCTTAAAAATTTCCACAATCTTCTCCATTTGTGGACTTGATCTGTTGCCCCTTAACCTGTTTGGATAAGGTGCTTTATCAATAAGGGTTTGGTCCAACATTGGAGAGGATTGTGGGGACGGATTCGATCCCAAAACTGGAGTGGGAATCGACTTAGATAGATTTGGCGAAATGGGCGAAGGGTTCGAGCCTTGGGGAAAACGGAGAATAGGCTCGGGTGAAGGTGGGAGACTAGACGAATTAGGGAAAAAGAAGAAGCTAGGGTATCATTGGTGTCACTATCATCACACTGCTCACCCACTCGGTTATTCAGCACTTTTCCCGATCTCAACGTGGTAACAACACTCACATTATAACTTTGTGAGTGGCCAGGATTAGGTATGGGTTGAGATGGGAGTTTTCCTTTCTCTCTCACACTCATTGCGGCGTTTAATTGTGCGATTTGGTTTTCTAATGATTTAATACTCTCACCACGGGAGGCGGAGTTTTTCGTTATGGTATCAATAGAAGACCTCATCTCAGCCGAAATTTGCATGGATTGTTTCATGAACATATCCAAAGTTTGTGCAAGTGAGTTGTCAGTACCGGCCACTTGTGGTGTAGAAATGTTGGCCGGATTTTGGAAATTCTATGACTGAAAGGGGGACTGATTCTGTGGTTGTGGTTGCTGTGGAGGAGGTCTTTGATAATTGTTTTGTTGGTTTTGATTCCAAGCAAAGTTAGGATGATTCCTCCATCCTTGATTGTACGTGGAAGAATAAGGGTCGTTTCTAGGTCGCTGCTGAAAAGCAGCATTAGCTTGAAACGATGCATTCATATGACATTCTTCCGTTAAGTGTGAAGGATTCGAACAGCAACCACAGATGGTCTTAGGAAGCGTGACCTGATTTAGGGAGAATGATGAGAATTTGTTCTCAATAGCGTCGAGTTTCTTCTGTATCGCTGCCAGTTCGGCTTTTACTGCGATAGAAATATCGAGCTGGTGAATACCTCCCTTAGTTGAAGGTGGTCTTACGCTTTCCCACTGCAACGTGTGTTCAGCAAGGTCTTCCAGATATTTCCAAGCTTCACCGTCATCTTTAGACATGAAATTGCATTGACACATTGTTTCAAGCATCTGCTTTGTCGCTGGATTAATGCCCTCATATATAATCCGACATAAATCCCATCTTTGTATTCCGTGATGGGGGCATTAGACAAGCAGATCTTTGAAACGTTCAAAGCACTTCCAAAATGGTTCATTGGGAAGCTGGGTGAACTGGTTGATCTCGCTCCTAATATGGGCAGTCTTATGGTTTGGGTAAAACTTCTTAAGAAATGCTATGACGAATTCGTCCCAATTAGTGATAGAGTGTGCGGCAGTATTGTAAAGCCATTTTTCTGCCAAGTCGCACAATGTGAATGGGAGAAGACGTAAGCGCATAGCATCTAAAGTCAATTGTGAAGTACCCATCATTGCGCATACATTTTCGAATTTGGTGATGAAAACGTACGCGTCTTCCGACTCAAGCCCGTGAAATTTGGGTAGCAGATTGATGTAGTAGGGTTTAATTTCGAAATTATCCCCGTTAGGTGGTGGAAGAGATAGACAAGTAGGAAGAGGACCACGAATAGGATAGCATCTCTCTTGGAGAGAGATGCGCGGTGGATTCTGCGCACCTACGGGCTGTGGCAGCGTGGTGTTATATTCTGATGGAGTGCCGTCCATCACGGTCGATGTGGTGTGTGGTGGGGGAAAAAATATGAAGAAGTACCGACTTCGGCGTCGATAGCAGGAACGCGGACAAGACGGGCACTAGGATCCCGTGTCCAGCCGAGCATGCACTAAGCGAGTTTAGTGCAAGTGGCAGCGTGTGTGTGATTTTAAAATTGGGTTGCTTTGAAAAAAGTGGGACTCAAGACAAATCTCCCTAAGATGCACAAGCAACCCTAGAACTAAGGTCACCTAGGTCCAGTCTCTAGACCGCTCCTAGACTTCCAAAGGACAAGCCGCAGGATCAATCCTCTACCGCCTCCGTACTACCCTTGTAGCCAGATAAGTGCCAGGTAAGTGGGAAGGAACCACGTCGTGGGCCTAATTAAAAACCACTAGCCTTTGTCACACTTGCCTAGGCAATACAAAAGTAATGCGGATAAACGATAGATTACCCACGACCTTCCTCTGTCCTTATTGAGCGCGACAGTCCTTAGAGTCTGGTCTAGATATTTTTTAAATTAATGAAGGGTTGATCTATATGCTCAGTTTGTGATTTGTGGGGCTTAGGAAGGGTGATGAAATCCCCACCTAATCTTGATTTGGTCTTTGCCCCTTAAAGTCCGTATTAAATATGCAAAACAAAACCAATCACAAAACTTTTGCAAAAAGATTTTTGAGCGGCGCAATTTTGCAAAGAATCCTGCAGAAGATAGATTTTATTGGATTTGAGAGGAGAGAGAAGGAGTTGAAAAAGATACCAGAGAAGTGTGAAACCCTAGATCTCATGTTTCCTCAAGTCCGTGACTCCAGATTCCCTCGCAAAATTCACACACAAGTCGTTAAATATGCAATTTGCAGTTTTGTTTTAATAATGATATGAATCGTCTAAGAATTCAACACAAATAGCAAGAATAAAAAATTAAGCATGTTTCCCCGGCAACGGCGCCATTTGATTGATACGTGAGAGTGTGTTTGTAGTTTAACCGCAATCAATAACGGTGTCGCACGTAGCTAGACCGAGATGAGTACGGGTCGTCCTCTGGGAAACGTGGAACCTTTTAATTTTACTTTAGATGTGTTGAAAAAAAGAAAGAAATAAGAATTTTGTTGAATGGTTTCTAGATCTACGTTTAAACAAGAATGTAAAATAGAGATCTAGATTATTTTAAAGAAGTAGTTAATATAATAAGAAAGCTTGTAGGGTTCGTTAGGATTTAGTAGTTATGGATGATTAATTAAAAGTTACCCTTTTTATCCATTAATAGATTTAGAACTAGAACGACGGCGATGCGTGTAGATTAGGATTTCTGGAGCGAAAAGGAATCCCACTCTTAACCCTTATCTCGACACGGAACTCCGTTCATATCTAGCCTTTACCAAAGCAATCATTAATCCAATCTCTAATCGCGGTCGGAACTAGCAAAGAATTGCTAGCGCGCCCGATTAGGATGTTAATGATTCTTTTGATAAAGTTCCTAAACTTTATAGGACTTAAAAAGGGTTTAGTTATTTTCATCGTCTATTAGCCTACCCTAATCCTACGAACCCTAACAAGCGGAGAATTACTCACGCATGTTAGGAGAAGAAGATGAAAAGAAAGAGAGGGAAAACATAATGTAAAATGCAAAAACAATTAAAAAGAACTACCTTTATTAATCAACTGAACAAGCTACACTTTTATTCCGTAGAAAATGATTACAAACTAGTGCTTCTCGATCTTTCCTAAGGAGGTAGTCGAACAGTCGATGATCAGCCTGGATGCATGAGCGTCGGGAGCTTCGTGATCTCTTCGGCTTGATAGCTTTTCCAAGAGGCCCTCGGTGCCCTTTTATAGTGCAAAGCCAGAATCTTTTAGTTGGAAACTTGGTAAAATTCAGCAGAGATTTACTCCACAAAATTTTAGCACACAATCTCTCTAGATTGCCGCGGATCCGCGGCCAATAGGAGGGTTTGGCCGCGGTTCCGCTGCCAATGGTGAGGATCTCTTCACCAATTTTCTTGGGCTCTCTGATTTTGACATTTGGCAATCCTAGGCATCTTTAGAATTCATAAATCTTCTCTCGGTTGCTTCCAGACTTGGTCTCCAAGTTTTGCTTCTTAATTTGGCAAGTTTTCTTCAACAAATTGATTTGTTTGATAAATTCTTCATAACAACTTGGAAATATTCTGCACAACAACTCAAATAAGATTTTAGTAGACTATGTTCTATTAGGATTAGGTCAATAATATTTGCATACATTTTCCTACCAAATGATAATTAAAATATATTAACACATGGAAAATAATGTTTTTACACATAAACCCTCATATGTATAATATATTATAATAAAGTCCTTTTTTAATATGAAAATGGTAGGAAAAATGTAATACAAATGTGCGGTTTTATCAACTGAACAAATACCAGACTTCGCGATAGAGATCAACGCCGCTTCCTCACGAGCCAGTCGCTCGGAAGCTGCGAAGGCAGCCTGCAGATCAGTATCAGTCGCAAGCGTGTCGAACAAACCTTCATTGGTTCCATATTCGCATAAGCCCTCACTGTAGGGAGCATGTGGCTCCTGGCCGAATACGACATCAGCAGAAAATAGAGACTTCTTCTTTTTCTGCGAACGGACACCAGCGGACGATGACAAGAGCTTGTGCTTGACAGGCATTTTCGGGCGGCTGGTCCCGATTTTTGTACCAGCGCCAGATTCCGGGGACGCCACGGCTACTGCAGTTGCGGGAACACCCGATTGAAGCTTCTCAGGGATAGCTCATGAGATCACAGCCGGAATATCTTCTTTTAAGGAGGGACGAACGGCAGTCCATCGCTTTAAGGTGACAGATGGATCACCAGTACGGATTGCATCCTTGTGATCGAGCAATAGCCACCTTTCTTCCCTGATAACAGCACCCGTTGCATGCTGGTACCACGCCACGTAAGCTTTCGAAGCTTTCGGCACATAGCTCGGCTAGCTAATTAGAAAATTAGACCCCGTATTTAGTCGCATAAAGTGGTGCAATGCAATGCGAATACCTTCCTCCATAGCAAACAGCTCGGGTAAGAATGCCCCGAGAGGAACACCCTGATTATAACTAGACTGTTGAGCAAAGCGGTATGGGTTGTACCTCATAAACTGTACCGAAGCTCTCTGTCTGAATACTAAGAAGCCCGGCCTGATAGATTACAAGTGCAAGATTTCCTGAGCCTTCAATGTAGAAGTCCCATCTTTGAATGTGTCACACAACGGTTGCACCACCTTAGTAGATTCCTTGCCGATAGTCAAGACTCTATCGACAAAGGTCATGCTATCCCCAACCATGCGCGGGCAGAGGACCAGTCGCCGAGCATCTCGCTGCGACGGGTCTGATGCAAAAGCATCAACCAGATACATGACCCGAGAAAAGTTGTAGCTGTCATAGAAGCGGGGTTTTTGTGAACACTGAAAGCGCCTAACACGTGCATCTCGATCCACGACATGAAGTAGTGCAACGGAAGATGTACGGGCTTTACCCTGACTGAGCAGTGTCTACCGCTAAGCTCAAGCTGTGATATAGATGAGCCAGCCCTGCGATCCCAATGGCCACACGCGTCCCTGCAATCATGCGATAGGCCGGATAAAAGACGGACGGCCTCATATAGCGAGGATGTGTCGGAAGCACAAACTAATTCAACCACAGGCCGATGAACCCCAGAAAGAACGTCTCTTCGTCGACGTCTGGAGCAGCGAACTCTGCGAAATGGATGACCGGAATGTCTGGAATGAAGAAATTCTTCCAATCCGCCTCTGTCGTCGGCAAGTTATCCAAACCAAAACCGAACGGGTCATCAAGCTTAGCGAATTTCACGGCTTGTTTTGATAAGACTTCTGGGCGAAGAAAGCAGGCGATGAAATCTGCAAAGACAACTCCGTGCCCTCCAGACTCTAAGAACAAACTCTCATAAATGTTCAACACCTTGATTAGGCTTGGGAACTGGTGTTTAACATCATTCTCTGGAGTAAGGCCCATCACCACTAATTTGGTGGCAAAGATGTACTCATCAGGAGGAAGTATCTCCTCGTAATGTTCTCCTCTGACGGGTAACCCGGAAATTTCCGCAAACTCCTCCAAAGAAATTGAGGCCTCCCAGTCCAATAGAAGAAATGTGTGGGTTGGGATGTTCCACTGTTCCAGAAGCCTTAATCCACCATACATGAGGCGCGGGATATTGGAAAAGGGACGCATATATTGTAGGATACAGCCCAAGCTTCAGCAGCAGCGATTTCTTGGCCGACAAGATATACCGAGCCCACTGCCGGTAGTCGGCTGAATAGCGAGGACTCAACCCTATCATATAGAATTACCCCCAAGGGCGCGACTCGCCTTGGTATATGCGCCATCCCAAAATATCCAAAGCCATCAGTGGCTGTATAGGTATTGATGCATAGAGGGTTAAAAGTGACCCTCCGAGGTCCAGTTGACATCTTCTACGGCATAAATCTCTTGAGGGGAATCAGCGTAATGAATCGCAGAAATTGGCTCTGAGGGCGCTGCACAAGAAAAACTGCACCGGCCCCGAATAATCTGATTATACCACGACCCCCACAGATGAAGAGATTTCTGCTTCGGGTCATGATCTTTAATAAGCATGAAGACTTCTCGATCCACGAAAGCGTCGGCAAAAGCGCTCTCTGAATGTACGAAAGGGAAGGAAGAGTCAAAGGCCATAGCACCCGCACAAAAGGAGAAGGTTCAGCTATTGACGTTATGTTCAGAACTTTAACGTTCTTTGATACTTAAAAAAAAATTGTATTGCATTGCAGTAGGACAAAGGGGGGCCCACAAAATTAAGGTGACGCCCCATCATTGATGGGGCAGTCACTCATTAAGAATATAATCCTAAAAGTATTCTCATATAAAGAGAAATATCATATCACGACCCGAAATGGAAGGTGACTGGCACTTGAATCATATGAATTCTATAGGACCCTATCTAATTCAAGTAAGCCAAAAATCCCAGAAATTTAAACCATTTTAAAGAAGAAGTGAAGAAAACTTATTTTAAAGCAAGTGGTTTTAATAACATAAGCCGAAATATACATTTTTAAAACATCATATCTTTTCCAAAAATTTCGGCAGAGTTTCCTTTGTAAATACTGGCCCTAAAAGGGTACAACATGCATAATATAAATAAAGGCATCCCCAAGCGGAAGCTAGCACTTCGTCAATTGACGGTCACAACCATGCAAGCAATATAATATACAACGCCGAAGGTCGAGGATCAAAACTCAACAGGAAACACAAATTATCAAGAAAACCATAATAAAACAAGCGCGACTCTAAGGTCGAAATAATATACAACTGGTTTTCTATGGTTATCAAATAATACAGTCTGATTGATGGAGTTTCTATATTCAACTGAATATAAATAAAAGGTACAATGGTGGTCACGATGCAAGTGAACCCACCTACCAAAGCATTCACCCGAAAAGGAGCAGTGTGCCAGCAAAGTCGCAACGAACCTGTACGGCAAAACATGCAAGAAACTGTGGCACGACGGGGGTGAGTTGCCAACTCGTGAATAGAAAACATCACAGAGCAGAAATCGCATGTATGACTCAATCCTAGGTCATACGATCGGTAATATCCTCAAATAATAATATGGCCTGAAGCATATAATAATGGCAAGGGTAACATCTATACATAAGTGTAATCCCATGTGCTCGTGTCAGTGCCTCAGATAGCAATATATCATAAATATGATGTACGAATGCATGAAAACAGAATCCATCTAAATGTGGAACTGTTTCATAATATAGTGAGATTTCTGTATAAAATCGAGTATCATCAATGAAATCATGAAGAAAATCAGTGTCAATCATCGACACAAAATATAAATCTCAAATCTCGATATCTCAGGCTCCGGCTATCCGGACTGGCCTATATCATCAAATCTGAATATCTCAGGCTCTGGCTATCCGGACTGGCCTGTATCATCAAATATCAATATCTGGGGCTCCGGCTATCCGTACTGGCCCAAATCCTTAAATAAAAGACAACGTCGGTAACCTCCGGATATCCGGCGCGTCACAATAAAATCATCGGTCAGTAGTGCTCCCCTGTCTCAGGCTCAATACCATCATCTGCGACCTTCTCGCCCCGGGGTACCGTACCGGGTCCACCATGCACCCATAGACGGTTCCTCCTCCTCCTCGAATCGGGTGCACGATATCGCTCAAGAGCCGAGAAAAATCATGGTGGATATATCTCAAATCATATCAGGAGAAAACCGCACTTTTGTATCTTTAAAAATGATAATACATTTTATAAATCCTTGCGGTTTCTCCAAATCCAGAAATCTCATGGAAATCCGAAATAACAATCTCTAGTGTAAATAACAGTGAATACTGGGCTCCGGCAATCCGGAATGGCCCATAATATTGCATGACAAATGGATATAAAATGCATGGGTATCTAAATAAAGAATGCAATATCTAAACTAGCACATGAAAGCAATAACATATAGGAACAATCAGCTAGTAAGCTATGTCAATGAAATAATATTCTCTAAAGTGTACGTGATAGCAATTACCGATGAAGATGTGTGTAAGCCAGCAAACAAGTGTACGTGGAGCATACGCATCATCGGTAATGGTGCTGGTGTCCTAATAACAGGTTTCATCATTATTAACAAAAATACATATAAGAATGCAATGTAATGCGAACAGCGGAATAAATGGCAAATGAATAGTAAATGCAGCAATAAAGAAATAACATTCCTATATACAAGTCATACAGTTTTCGGTATCTGAAATCGTACGAATCGTGGTGTTTAGAAAATAGGGCTACGGTGTTTTTATGAAAAAGTACATCCTTTGAAATATCCATAGTATCCCTTGGCCTATCTTTAAAATACTCACGATTCGTTGGTTTTGGAAACAAGTATGACTCGTGCTCAGTCTAACATCTACTAAGTAACTAAAGGACTAAACTAACATACTAGTCTAAAGGGTAAGGAAATCCACCTAAATCTGAGTCGATCTATATAATTATATAATAGTCGGTGATCTCACCTCAATAGTATCGCGTACGATACAATATATATATCATATGACATTCTCAAGTCAAGAGTGCGGATTTATCATCAGAATTATATCTCGTACGGTAAATCCATCGTACGGCATCCCAAATCTGGATACGGGTCAATATCACATTTATCTCATTATTCAACTGGTATTCTTATCATCATATATCATGAGATAGGTACTGATCTACGTCTAGTACATACTGATACCATCAATAACATATATGCGTGTGTATGAAAACACATCACCTAAAGATCCGCTATAAAATCATGTCGTATCTCAAAATACAAACCAAATCACATCACTAATCTCATGGCATCACGCCCAATCTCATCGATTCATCTCCAAGTACCATATACTATCCTCATCATCCATGTATATGTATACGTGTGTTTGTGTGTGTGTGTATATATATATATATATACATACATACATACATAGTCCCATACCTATGTGTATATATATATACATATCCCCATATACGTACAAGAAATAAAATGTATGCGTGTATGTGTGCATGTATGCAAATCACTACTCTGGAGTTCGCGACTAAAAAACTAACTAAATGCGTTTTCCTACAAGTATGCTAAAACTATCCCAAAGTCACCTAGCATTTCTTACTAAGTATACTCATCTCAAAACACATAAGTATACATACATACATACATACATACATACATACATACATATATATATATATATATATCATAACATCCGCGTTCTATACTACGAAACTACGGGGGTGCTATACTCCATCCACCCGACTTCCCCCGTAGATGTATATCTACTCATCTTGATCCTTACTTGCCGAAGTCGATGACGCCACGCTCGTCCTTGTCGTCCCGAAGTTCGCGCGGAGATACCTACATGTCATAACACATCGTATCACATTAAAATCCAATTCGCAATCGAAACGACACACAAATCACTCATAAGTTAAAAACTATGGTCTACTCATACAAAAGAGCCCAAAAACACCCGATATCGATGTACAGACGTCAAGTGACCGATATCAAATCCAAATATCAAAACTTAAATTCATAATCATTAAAGAATACAAAGAAGCAACTCATGAAACTTGCTCCAAATTTTAGTTCAAGTAAAAATTAGTTAAACTAGTAATGCAGTGGTGTTGTATATGAAGTAACTGAGCTACAGACCAAACCTAGGAACCAGAACCAACAACTTGACCGGCCACATTACCCCAAAATCCGGCGAGCTCGGCCAAGTAAGGGAGTTGGGGTCTCGTCTCTTCAGGGTGGTCTTCTAGTGTTGAATATAGTTTAATGAACTTGCTGGTTTTCTAATAAATGTCTAGGGTCAATCCAGATTCCCTGTAGGCCACCAATTTAACACAAAACACACATTTGGATATCTAGAGTTCAAGTCGTAACAGTGTCACAATACTAAAATTGTAGAAAATTGTTCCCAGATTTTATCTGGAGAAGAAACAAGAAAATCAAATAAGACCAAAGCTCTTATAATACATACAGACAACTACCTGCAAAGTTTCAACAAATTTGGCCAAAATTGGGCCGGCCACGAGGGTGGTGCCACCGGTCCAAATCCGGTGAAAAGGGTCCAGATTTTTACAACATGCTCCTAACACAATATATAGTCTAATGTATATGTTTGTTTAATTTAAAAACTACCCGAGTAATAGCAGAATCACAGTTTCTTAAAACTAGATTAAAAATCGTATTAAAACACTAATTTGTGGAATTAAGGTATTTTAGTGAAAACGTTAGAAAAGACTTGGATTAATTAACACTAACAACACTAATTAAGCTACTCAAGCCATAAAAACCCTATCTTATCTTAATCTCCTCTTAAAACACATAATTAGCATTAATCCACTACTTAAACACTAAATTAAGCTAAATAACTAAAAGTTTAGCAAAAAGGAATTTAAGGTTGGCTTTATACCTCAAGTTGGCCTAACAAGGTGATCCAAACATGCTAGTGCTTATGGAGACTTGTCAAGAATCATGCTTGATTTGGAAAAAGGGAATCGGTGATGTTTTTTGCTAGAATTCTTAGATTTTTTAAATGGAGGCTTGTAGATGAAAGAAGAAGAAGAAGAAGAAGAAGAGAGAGGGAGAGGGGCTGCTGGAGTTCAGCAGGAAGTGAGGGAGAAAGAAAGTGCGAGGGTATGTATGTGTGAATGTCAAACCCCCCTCCTATGCCTCATTTAATGCACCATGCCTTCCCTTTTTCCATTTCTTTTTCTTTTTTTTATTTTAGTTTTGTTTTAAAAAGGAAAATAGAACCATGAGAGATTAAGGAAAATAAATGGAATACATGTTACAATTTCACACAAGTTGTCATGGTTGGAAGTAACAATGTGTAACATGACTTTGTGCATATCACATGCACAAAACCAAATAAATGCATGATTAGTGAACCATAACCAAGTTTTTAAATGAACTTGTATAAAATTAGTTATATAAATTTATAACTTACCAAAATCGCAAAAATCCCTCCAAAAATCACCATTTAATTTAATTTTCCAATATTTTCCAACTATCGGTATATAATGATACCACCTCATTAAAATATTCATAACATTTATTATATAATTATTTTTATTCTTAAAATAAAATTTTATTTTTTTGAAATGTTACATATCATTGGACTAAGGAGTTAAACTCCCTCGAGAACTATGCTCTACAAACAGATTTAACATCTGTCAGAAAATTAAGGAGGAAATAAAATTCCCCAAAATTTCTTAAAGACATTCTCTGTAAAATAATGGAGTAACCTACCAGAACGCTCAAAAGAAAAGCTTTTAATAGGGTAAAACCCCAATATCTTTAATATCTGCAAGAAAAATCCTAAAAACTCTAAGAGTTTTTCATGAAAGATGAGCAACGCTCTAATTAACGGGTTAAGAAACCCTAAAATACATTTTAAAGATCTACGATCTAAAAAGAGCAAAGCTCTCTTAATGGGTTCGATTGTAATCCTTAACAAGTTTTTGGCAATGTTCTAACTCTAAAAGAGTTTCCTTCGGCAGAGATCTAAGCTCTGAAAAGAGAATTATATTCTCAGAAAGAAGAAGTCTAGGGAAGATGAACAACAGTCATCTCAATGGCCAAAGGACCTCCTTATAGGCATAAGGAGACGGTTACACTTCCGAGAAAATCCAACGATGGAAAAGATGCCACCGCTGCACTCACGTGTGAGCCACGTGAGCGCGGCGGTGGGAGGGCATTTGTTTCCCCAATAAAAGAGCAAAGCCCTGTTCAAAAACTCAAGAGGCAGCGCTTCACGTGTCTGCCACAAGGGTGTCAGCGCCAGAGTTAAAAAACTCTTAGAAGAGAAAAACTCTATTCAAAACTCAAGAGGCTGCGCCTCACGTGTCTGCCACGAGAGCGCCGGCGCCAGAGTTAAAAAAGCTCTTAGAAGAACAATGCTCTATTTAAAACTCAAGAGGCGGCGCCTCAAATGTCTGCACGAGGGAGCCAGCGTCAGAGTTAAAAAAACTCTTAGAAGAGAAATGCTCTGTTCAAAACTCAAGAGGCAGCGCCTCACGTGTCTGCCACGAGGGCGCCAGTGCCAGAGTTAAAAACTCTTATTTGCGCCGCACGTGCATAGCACATAAGCGCCGACGCCTGGTAGAATTAAATTCAACTCTCTGTTAAACAGAGTCGTTGGATCAAAGATCCAACGGAGATGATAAATCATCAGAGTGCAGAATTGAATTCTGTTGAGAAAATATTCCTCAAATCTTTCTATACAAGAAAGATTACTCTCTGTAAAACAGAGTACCGTTGGATTAAAAATCAAACGGTGATTAAAGAACCACCGAGCTACAGAATAAATTCTGTATGGGAAAATATTTCTCTAATTTTGTTAAAAACAAGAAAAATATTTTCTATAAAACAGAAGCCCTTGGGTCAAAGATACAACGGTGGGTAAAATCCTCAAATCAATTAAGATCTCTCAATGAGAGATTTCTTCAACTAATCAACAGACTTGCCTCTACTATATAAAGGACCCAAGACTTCAAGTCTAAAAAAGGAGACCCCCCCATAAGCTTAAAAAATAGGAGAAAGCTCTGAAAGAGCAGAGAATTAAATTCTCAGGGAAGAAGAACTCTCTTCTTGGAAATTTTAGGTAAATAAAATTAGATAAAGATCCTGTGGATCATTCAAAAAAAGAGAAGAAGAGGAGAGAGAACTCAAAAGTGCTTAGCACCTAGTGGCTGGCGCCCAGCTCCTCACGTGCCCTTCACGCGAGCGCTACAAAATTAAGAGTGCTTAGCACTCAGTGGCTCGCGCTCAGCGCCCAGCGCCTCACGTGTTTCGCACATGGGCACCACAGAATATAAAGTGCTTGACACTCATCATTCAGCGCCTAGTGCCTCACATGCTTTGCATGTGGGCGCTATAAAGAGTGCTCAACACACCATATAAAGACAAAGAAAAGAGAGAGTAAAGTGTGAGCGTCAGAGCTCACATAAGTGCTCAGCGCTTTTTGCAAGAAAAAGAGGGACTGAGCCCTAACAAGTGTTTAACACTTCTTTCAAATAAAAGAAACTGGGTGGGCCAAGCCCAAGTTGGCTAGGTCCCTGATTTAGATCAACTGAGCCTATGGGTTCATTGCTTCCCAAACATGACTCATGATATCCAAAATGATGTTCATCCTACATTTCCTAAGTTAATCTTAGTCCCCCGAAAAAGGCTAATGATTCTTAGATGGTCCACCATGATCCCTTCCCTCAGACACGGGAATTGGTTCAAGGGTACATCCCTCCATACTTCTGACGCATGTCGTTGTAATTCTTTAAAATCTTCAGAGAGGTGGCGGGTTCTGACAACCAACTGTTTTTGGGTGCACTTCGTAAGCTGACGTGCACACTTTAACCCAAACCACACCACAAATAGGTGTATCCTACATCATCGCTATGCATGTTGTCACGTAACAAATACACGGGCATAAAATGGTGATCTACGGACCGTAACGTCCTCAAACTACTATGGACCGAAACTACTACGGACTGTAATGTCCTCAAACTAAACCCCCATCTCAAAAATGGTGATCTACGGACTGAAACGTACTTAAACTAACAACAGACCGTAACGTCCCTAAACTAAGACAACAGAGCCCAAATGTTCTCTTGTTGGATCTGAAACAAAAATGATGTTAACACCTTGTTAAGTAGATCTTAGTCTCAAATTGGACTAACGTATCCTTAACAAAAGAACCAATCGAGCCCCAACTACTCACAAACATTTAAGTCGATCTTGATCTCAAAATAGATAAACAATCCTTAAATCAACCAAAACCTAAATCGAAGATATTTGGATTTGGACTAATCCACGCCCTACGGGCGACAACATAAATCAGTCTCCGTATACAATCTACGGGCAACCTAAACAAATAAAAACAAACACGACACGAAGTGAACTTCTGGAGCAGGAGAAAGTGGTTATCGCGATGCGGCAACGTAATTAACTGCAAGAGCTTGCGTCTGCAAGGAAGAGTGTCCCCACAAACAAAAACCCCTCACAAATGAGGGGGAATCTGTTGAAATCTGCTATAACGGCCGCATTCGTCCAAACCTCCGATATACGGTGCCATAAATCAACTTGGCATCTTTCGGGATTTTCCCCTTTCGCAAGAACATACAGTAGGCCGGGGAAGAAGAGCATTATAATCTACCTTCTCCGCAGATTGCTAACTGAGACGCTGTGTCCTGGCCTTTTCATAAATTGCTATTTCGCGGCTGTGATTGTCCCGACTCGTTTGACAAGCTTCTTTTATTAACCTGTCAATTTGTTCTTCCAGCGACGGACTTAACGTTTTTAGAGCGGGGTCTAGCTTCGATTTGACGTCACAGCTACGTGGAAGAGCATTTTCTGCTTCACTGGAGCTATTTACGATGCGGCAAATATGGATCTGCTCCCACTTCTTAGACCAAATGAATCCGAGCCCAGTTTCTCCATCTTTCCGTTGGACCTCTTTCACTGAGTTCCAGGAATATCACAAATCTTTTTGTAGAATTGGGTTCGTCGAACAGTTTATTCGAGGGTACACCTTGGCATCTTAACAGCATTTTCAATCCTTCCGTGTAGTATCTTGGCAGACGGATTGGTTGAATCCTATCGAGTGCAAAATCGGCATCATGCTAGACTTCTTTTTCTACTTTAGTTTCCGTAAATTTGTAGAAGAGGATCACTTTTTCACCTCTTCGCCTGGGAGCTACCTAAAAAGTTTGCAGTTCTTGTACGCTGTATATATGGAGCGAATCCTTATAATGCTGAGGCAAAGCCATTATAATTTATAGACTCTGGTCTACTCCGGCAAAAGTTCGCATTGACGAGCGGACAGAGATCACTCTGTTGGCCTCATCCTCTGAGTCGCTGCCAAAGACCAAAATCGGAGTAGATGGTCCGGACTTGTTGTTTTCTTTTTGGGGTTGTCCCGAGTAGACTATTCCTTCGTCTTTCGTAGTATCGCTCCCAAAAATCGGGATAGTGGCAACGGATTTTTTTATTATTCTCTGGCTTGTGGCACCTTTCAGTATCATCGAAGTCTGGTAGGAAGTGTTAGTTATATGTATGCCCTAGAGACCACTACTGTACATGTGATGTATATTGTAGTGGATGCTTGGACATATATAAGGAGGACTTTCTTGCTCAACACGATAGTATGCTATCTGGTTGCTCTTTATCTTAACATGTGGACTTGTATTTGTTTACTGTCTTGCTCTCACATGTTGATAAAGCCCTTAGGATATGTACTTGACTACTAGGACTATGATGTAGATCATACTAGTGGGGACAGTGTAGTCAACGAGTACAGCCTATAACTGTTCCTAGTCGAGGGAGTATGGAAACAGGGCATCGATACTCCAGACTAGACTAGCGTATACGCATCTTGAACCATATGATGGGCGATGGATGATCCCATATCTATCGGTGTTTGACATCAAAGATGGTGTACGGGTGCTCAGTGGAGACTGGGTACACTAAACGGACTCGCCGAGAACTTCTAGATGATATTATACCTATCGTCGGATAGCAGTTCTCTGGTGACCCTGGTACAGGTTAGTTTGTAGACCCGAGATCGTCATAGAGTCTTGTGTGATTCCCACTGTGCTTTGATTTCCACCTTACCATGTTCAAGAGAACGTGCAAAACGGTGGATTTTGGGTACAGTCCCGAGTCACATGAAGGCAATGAGCGATAGGAGGGGTTTCGTCTCTCCCGGTATAGGGAGTTGATGTTACGCTATGCTCGATTGGCCATAACAGGAAATTCCTGGCCCGGGTTGCTGAGATCTACTGGTAAGTGTTATCAGTAGTTACTCGAACCGTTATGGACCTTGCATCGGCATGACTTATCAGGCTATTGGGGTCTGACGTTATACCTCCCCCAGGCTGTGATATGCGACATATCAGACGAAGAGACCGGACTGTATGGTAGTGTTACTGATTGGATTCGTAGGAGTACGAGCAGTCTTGCTTGTTGATCTTCTGATCACTCAATACCCGGGTGGACGTTACGTTTAGCAGACCGCTTGCGCCTTGTGGGTGTTTGATATGATCATCACCTACTGCCGGAGTATTGACGAGTCTTTAGAGTCCTACACAGAGGTTTCCTAGCTCAAGCGAAATGGAGTAGGAGCGCATAGGTGATATGTGAGGGACCGAGATTAATACGATATGAGATACCGTATTCTATTCTACCGATATGAGATATCGATCGGTTATATATGATATAGCCGGGTTATCGGATCAAGTGTTGATTCGATAAGTTGATTCATATAATATTAGTCGGTTGTATATGATATAGCCGGATTATTAAATCAAGAGTTGATTTAATAATTTAATGTATAATTATATATTTGATATAGTATATTACATTAACTAGTATTAGCTCACTTATGATTTCTTTTCTCACTTTTGATATACTTTACATATATATGATATATGTATTGTTTTCTTTTTGACACAAAATATATATGTGATATATATAAGTGTGTCATGCTAGGTTACACATGCAACATGTATGTATGAGACTTATACCATGCTAGGGTTAAGTCAGGGTTTTTATTTATTTTAAACTAATTCAAAAGAGTGTGAATTTGTCATGGTTAAGCTTGGACAAAGCTTATGGATAACCTTTGACAAAATCAACTCTTTTATCTAGTTTAGGATATTTATTTAACCCAACCCTTAACCTTAGTGTATGGTTCATTCTCTACAATGGTTAGGCATGATATTTTGTGACCATGGTTGCATTTGTAACCTCATGAGTTCATTCTTGAGTTCATCACTTGCATCATCTTCTTCTATCTCTCAAGCTTTCTAGCTTCAATGGAATGTGATGATTTCTTGTGAGAAAATGAATTTTAAAGTGAGCGAAATTCTTACTTTATCATTCTCTACTACTTGCCATTTAGTATAGGGTGTTTGCTTCACTAATTCTTTGATTAGTGAAGAGATAGCTTGGGTTAGTGTCTCCTCGACGTAGATCATTTTCGGCCTCGAAGTCTTCGAATCAAGCATGTTCGTTTCTTCAAGGGAGCCTCTTTAGAGTCCGAAGTTCACGAGCGCAGCGAAGGGAACTACTACACGGAGCTATTGAAGTGAAGAACTGATCTACAAAGGTTGTATTCCTTGCTCACTTCTTATGCAAAGTTGTTTGCATTACTTTCCGTACGATTTCTAGTTAACGATTCATGGTTAGGGTTAGCTAGAACGGCAAATTTTTGAATTTGGCTTGAACGATGCCTCCCGAAACCTTGCTGCCACGCTAGGCAACCCTTCAGTGGTATCAGAGCCATGCTAGAAATTTATACAGATTTTGTTAAGATTACGAAACCAAAATACTCCGAAACTTGAAACGCAAAATCATAGTTTCTGTCGTTTTTAAAAGTTTGTCAAAAATTTATTTAAACAGCTACAGAATGTTATATGTGATGCAACAAGAACACACAAGAAAATCCAACCCCTCTGCTCGAACCTTGGCCGGCGACATGCTCAACAGGTCCGGCGACCTCGGCTTTTTAGTGAGGGAATGGGCTGAATTTTTTGGTGTGTTCCAGGTTCTTGGTTTTGGTGTTTCAGGTGTTGTTTAATTTTGCTAATTTTACATGTGATGTAATATTGCACTATAAGCAATTCGGAGTGTTTCGTATTCGTAGTTTTAACATTGTTTCGGTTTGTTCACATATTGTCTAGGCGAAGTTAAAAAGTTCGATCGAATGTCAAAAACCCATTTTTCCAAGTTTAACGTATTCGGAAAAACATGTAAGTAATCCTATGAACCCTCTATAAAAATGAAACCCTAAATTGACTTTTTTGGATCGTTGAACCGCGGACATACACTAGGGTTTTCCGTAGTTCCATGGCGACATGAGTAAGGCTTGGGTTTGCCTTTCTACGGCTGGTGCATAGGTACTGTGGTATATTCTGGGTATTATCAGAACTGTGCTCAAATGTTGAGCTGTCGGGAAATTGTGGGACTTTGTTGAATCGATCGAAAAATTTAACGTCGTCCGGATATTATGTGATGGGATACAATATTTGGAATCTAAAAGTAGTTATGAGATAACTAATTTGAATTTTATAATTCTAGCAATTCAGTCTCAATTGATCGTTTGCCACGGGATTTTGATGAGATCAAAAGTCCGTCGCAATCACCTAGCGTACGCGGATACTCGCCGGGTAAACTTAATAGATAGCCACGCCCCATAACCCCGACCAAGAGACTATAGGAGAACCCCGTCGCCAAAAGCATCCGTTCGGGTGCTCGCGGCAGCGGTGTTCCGCCTTAGTGCACTTCGTCGACGGCATCGGGGGGTGCGGCAGTCTAATAAAGTTTCCGACGAGCATTCGATCAGGATGTATGGAATCTTGTTGAATTTCCTGACTAGATATTGAAAAGTGTTTTTGAGATCGAGACTAAAATGCGGGTTTTATAATTGTTAGGCATTGGATGTCAAAGGAATTCATTAGGTTAGGCATGTGATATCTAAGGTGGTTCCGGATACCAACTGTTGTAGTTTTTCACTTTCTTTTCTGCGACCGTAAGTGTAATATGTGGTGTATCGCCGGTTTCGGTGCTATATGTCAACGACAATTGGGATACGCATATTTACTTACATTGATGACATGTGATGTTATGTGTTGCTGTGATATGTTATATTGGATCATCGTGATTGAATAGCCGGGAGTTTTATGTGAGATGAGAGTTTTTTATTTTCATTCATGTAAAATTCATTGTATGTAATCTTCTTTTATTGGGGCACTTCCAGGTTGAGAATGATGTCACTATTGTATATTATTTACTTTTCCGTATTAGGATAGACCCAAGGCGGGGAGCACAAGTAACCGGGTTCTAGGGTCCAGTGGGAGACCATCTCAAGGAGTTGAGACCGGGTCTCCTAACTCTAGAAATGGCAGGGTTGCTTGCCGCTCTCGTAGGGGTCTAGGGATGTAGGTTTAGCTATTCATCGCGACCGTGAAATCCGTGGTTTATACTGGCTTAAAATAAAACACGGAAATCCAACTATATCCAATATTTCATATATGTTCTTCTGCTGCAATGTTCTGTGATGAGATTATATTACTGCCTGAGACGAATGATTATATTATATATATATATTATATATTGTTGCTTTCATTTCATATCTGATGCTTGGGTAGCATAATAATGTGACTTCATTAATGAGACTAATGAAATAAAAGAAACCTAAAAGATATTGTAGAAACTTGTTTTAAAAACTGGTAGCTCTAGTTCTTGCTTTGCATAGCGGTATTCCTTGTAGAATATCCAGCACCTTATTCGATAAGGAAAGAGCTGAGATCCCTTCACCGGGAGTGACCTCTTTAACGAAACTAGCAGATACTACAAACTCGGTTTGTCATTTGATTGGTTTTATAGTTTTTTCTTTGCACAGTGGTATTTGTGAAATATTCTGCACCTTATTCGATAAGGAAAGAGCCGAGATCCCTTCACCAGGAGTGACATCTTTAGCAAAACTAGTAAAAGCCTAAAAAACACTCCTTTTCAAAATCACTCGATTCTACAACGATATCAAGTTCATTACGCTCATGGTTTTCTTAAAAACCTGCGTAGCCCTCCGTCATTTCAGATAATTACTACTTAGTATTCGTGATGCGGTAGTTTGCCCTTCGTCAAGGCGTAGTGTTTGGTAGCTAACTAGTGCTTATCTCCAGCATGAGATGCGATTGGATTAGGGTATTCATACGGCGTAGTTTGGCCTCCGTCAAGGGTCGTGCGGATGGGTTTAATTCAATCAAGAAATGTACGGGTTGAACTTGACTAGCCGCCTATGGTTTGTTGGCCTTCGTCAAGGTCATAGGATGCTAGGGGAAAATATTATTGGGAATTTCAAGTGTAGAAATTTGCAATGAGATTGCATACCTTCTATGAGATAGTTGGATCCCGATACCCACTACGAGTAAGAGTTACTCTTGGGAGAGTTTTGCACTTTACAATTAGTCGATCAAGTAGGTGCCTAGAAAGGTGTTAACGGGGTTACGCCCCTGGGAAAACTAGATTTATTTTAATTAAGTCCGTACGAAAGCACGGGGAACCTCCTCCAAAGTACCGATAATGGCCTGACTGAAAGATCGGCGAACTTGTAGGGTGTAATTAATCCCGGTTAGTCTTTCCTTTTAGGGTTTGAAGGAAGAATTGACTAAAACAGTAGGAGCCATCCTGATTAGATAAATTAAGAACCAATCTAATCTTGCAAGAGCATACGCTGGATGTTTTCTTCTCTCTCTCTAGGTATCGACCATGTCATGCCTTAATCAAGATAATAATACGGATGTATTGACCGAACCCGCTAGTTATACTGAGCTGGGGAACGTTGGTCCTGCTCCAACTTATAATTGTTATAAGACCGAGCAGGAAATAGGGGATTACCAGGATTCCCGTGCCGCCCAAACGAAGAAAGTATATATGGATACATCTTCTTTGGGTGTGTTCATTAGCGAGAACTATTTCTCAGTATCCTCTGCATCCTGGGTATGTGATACCGGATCAGGATCTTGCATATGTAATATGTTACATGGGCTACAGATAGGTAGAGAACTAGAAACGGGTGATAAGTTTCAAGAGTTGGAAACGGTGCAAGTGTTGTAGCCAAGTATATTGGCAGTTATCACCATGTATTACCAAATACATTGATTCTGAACGATTGTTATTAGATACCGAACCTGATACAACATCATATCAGTCTCTTTATTAAGTAAAGAAGGATATAATTTTGTATTGTTGGATAATATTTTGAACATTTCCTATATCAAAAGTTGATCGGTTCAGGCACGTTATTTAAAAGCATATACGTTCTAAATCAAACTACAGTTCTTAACGTATAGAACACACACAGGAGGAAGAGTTCAGAAATGAACGAATCCTCCTTGAGGCATTGTAAACTAGGTCATATCAACTGTGACCCGACTAGCTAAGTTATATTTAGATGCATATTTAAATCAGTTTGAATTTACATCTTTTAAAACCTGCCAGTCATGTCACAAAGATAAGATGACCATAGCTCCGTTTATTGGAAACAGAGAAAGAGTTAGTGAACTCTTAGGATTGATACATGATGATGTATGTAGGTCCCCTGTCTACACATGCCAGGACTGGTTCTTTATACTTCATTACATTCACTGATGATCTCTCAAGATTCACACATGTTTTCCTGTTGAAACAAAAGTCTGAACCTTTTGAGATATTCAAAGAATATAAGTTAGAAGTAGAGAACCAAAAAGGGTATAAGTATTATGTCCTTTGATGTGATCAGGGAGGAGAATACTTTAGCACGGAATTCCTGGGCTATTTTAAAAGAGAATGAGATTCTCTCTCAGCATTACTCCTCCGTATACACCACAGCACGTCGGTATATCGGGACGGAGCAATCGCACCCTATGTGATATGGTGTGCTCTATGATGAGTACTACTGAGTTTCCTATTTCCTCTGGGGAGTTATGCACTTGAGAAGCAGCATACCTATTGAATTGGGTTCCAACCAAATCAGGTGCCTACCATTCCATATGTGATATAGTATGGGAAGAGCCCATCTCTTATGTAAGTTAAGGTTTGGGGTTCTCCGGCCTATGTCTAAAAGAAAAATCCGGACAAGCTCGAGGTAAGGTCAGTTCTGTGGAAGTTTGTTAGATGTCCCAAGCATTCGCAAGGGAATATCTTCTACCACACTGAGGAGCAAAAAATAATTTGTTTCTCAGCATGTCACCTTTGTGAAAACGAATTTCTTGTGAAGAAATTAGTGGTCATGAGGTAGAACTGGAAGGAGTTCCAGCTATATAAACTGCAGCTGATGATTTCGTAGAACCGAAGGATTCAATAGTTCCCGACGAACCTTCGCCTCTCCGCCGATCTTGTAGGGTTCCTCATCCACCTGAGCGATACTTCGGTTTTCTCTATAACAGTGGGAGCGAGAATTGCATCATGAGATGATGACCCAACTAGTTTCGAGCAGGCCATCAGGAGTGGGGACTCTGTGAGAATGGCTGGTTGCTAAGCGATCTGAGATGGAATCCATATACACCAACAAAGTATGGACTTTGGTTGCTTTATATGAAGGGTTAAATCCCCATCAGGAGCAAGTATATCTTGAGAAGATTACTTGGTGTACATGGAAAAGTTGAGACTTTCAAAGCTAAAGCTTGTTGCAAAAGGTTCTCGTCATCGACCAGGTGTGAATAATGATGAAACCTTTTCTAGTGCCTATGCTTAAGTCCATCAGGATCCTACTCGCCATTTCTACATACCATAACTACGATATCTGGCGGTTGGGTGTCATGACTGCTTTTCTAAATAGTGATTTAGAAAAGAGCTTCTATAAGTACACATCCAGAGGGCTTCGTAGACAGCGGAAGCAGTGGAAACGCGTGCAAGTTGCTTTATGGGATAAAGCAGGCGTCGCGAAGTTGGAATGTCTGTTTTGACGTAGTAGTCAAAGAGTTTGACTTCATCAAAAGGGTAGATGAACCAAATTTATATAAAAAGGTAGTAGGGAGTATGGTGGTGATCCTCGTATTGTACGTCGATGACATACTCTTGATAGGAAAGGAGTTTCCTATGCTACGCTCGGTCAATCTCCACTTATCATAAGGATTCTCCATATAGGATCAAGGTGATACCTCCTAAATCCTGGGTTTTGGATCTATGATATAGATCTAAGTGGATGTTAGGATTCTCACTAGGTGTAGTGAGATGGTATCAATCGATCCTGGGGAGAATCACTGGATATCTTCCAGGGTGGTAAGCTCGACTGAATGTCAATCACAGGCATTGTCTTTACCCTCAGTAGAGGGACGGTATGTTGGAAGAGTTCCAAGCTAGATGACGTGGCAGACTAGACGATAAAGGCTGGATGCATCACTACCAAGGATGCTACCAAAGAAATAGTCTGGATGTACACTAGTTCATAAGATGAACTTCATTCCTACCATTGTGTGACAATGGAGTTGTGGCTTAGGCCTAGGAACACCCATCCCATCAGAGATCCAGACAATTTCTGAGGCAAGTATCACCTGATCAACGAGATGGTTGATCTCCAAGGGATCGACGTTAGGAGAGTAGACACGGAGGTTAACACGGCGGATCCACTCACCAAGGCCAGCTTCCCCAAATATTATTTGAAAGATTTTAGAATGGTTGAGTATGAGACACTACAACCACTGCAATTTTGTTGGGTATTGGATACTACAACACATGGCCTTAGTGCAAGTGGGAGATTGTTAGTTATATGTATGCCTAGAGGCCATTACTGTACATGTGATGTATATTGTAGTTGATGCTTGGACATATATAGGGAGGACTTTCTTGCTCGAGATGATAGTATGCTATCTGGTTGCTCTTTATCTTAACATATGGACTTGTATTTGTTTACTGTCTTGCTCTCACATGTTGATAAAGCCCTTAGGATATGTACTTGACTACTTGGACTATGATGCAGATCATACTAGTGGGGCCAGTGTAGTCAACGAGTACATCTTATAACTGTTCCTAGTCGAGAGAGTATCGAGACAGGGCATCGATACTCCAGAGTATACGAGCGTATACGCATCTTGACCCATATGATGGGCGATGGATGATCTCATATCTATCGGTGTTTGACATCAAAGATGGTGTACGGGTGCTCAGTGGAGACTGGGTACACTGAACGGACTCGTTGAGAACTCCTAGATGGTATTATACCTATCGTCGGATAGCAGTTCTCTGGTGACACTGGTACAGGTTAGTCTGTAGACCCGAGATCGTTATAGAGTCTTGTATAATTCCCACTGTGCTTTGAATTCCACCTTACCACGCTCAAGAGAACGTGCAAAATGGTGGCTTTTGGGTACAGTCCCGAGTCACATAGAGGCAATGAGCGATAAGAGGGGTTTTGTCTCTCCCGGTATAGGGAGTTGATGTTGCGCTATGCTCGATTGGCCATTACAGGAAATCTCTGGCCAGGGTTGCTAAGATCTATTGGTAAGTGTTATCAGTAGTTTCTCGAACCGTTATGGACCTTGCATTGGCATGACTTATCAGGCTATTGGGGTCTGACGTTATACCACCCCCAGGCTGTGATATGCGACATATCAGATGAAGAGACCGGATTGTACGGTAGTGTTACTGATTGGATTCGCAGGAGTACGAGCAGGCTTGCTTGTTGATCTTCTGATCACTCAATACCCGGGTGGCCGTTACGTTGAGCAGACCGCTTGTGGCTTGTGGGTGTTTGATATGATCATCACCTACTACCGGAGTATTGACGAGTCTTTAGAGTTCTACACAGAGGTTTCCTGACTCAAGCAAAACGGAGTAGGAGCGCATATGTGATATGTGCGGGACCGAGATTAATACGATATGAGATACCGTGTTCTATTCTCGTGATATGAGATATCCGTTGGTTATATATGATATAGCCGGGTTATCGGATCAAGTGTTGATTCGATAAGTTGATTCATATAATATTAGTCGGTTGTATATGATATAGCCGGATTATTAAATCAAGAGTTGATTTAATAATTTAATGTATTATTATATATTTGATATATTACATTACATTAACTAGTATTAGCACACTTAAGATTTCTTTTCTCACTTTTGATATACTTTACATATATGTGATATATGTATTGTTTTCTTTTTGACACAAAATATATATGTGATATATATAAGTGTGTCATGTTAGGTTACACATGCAACATGTATATATGAGACTTATACTATGCTAGGGTTAAGTTAGGGATTTTATTTATTTTAAACTAATTCAAAAGAGTGTGAATTTGTCATGGTTAAGCTTGGACAAAGCTTTTGGATAACCTTTGACAAAGTCAACTCTTTTGTCTAGTTTAGGATATTTATTTAACCCAACCCTTAACCTTAGTGTATGGTTCATTCTCTATAATGGTTAGGCATGATATTTTGTGACCATGGTTGCATTTGTAACCTCATGAGTTCATTCTTGAGTTCATCACTTGCTTCATCTTCTTCTTCCTCTCAAGCTTTTTAGCTTTAATGGAAAGTGACGATTTCTTGTGACAAAATGATTTCTAAAGTGAGAAAAATTCCTACTTCATCATCCTCTACTACTTACCATTCAGTATAGGGTGTTTGCTTCACTAATTCCATGATTAGTGAAGAGACAGCTTGGGTTAGTGGCTCCTCGACGTAGATCATCTTCGGCCTCGAAGTCCTTGAAGCAAGCATGTTCGTTTCTTTAAAGGAGCCTCTCTAGAGTCCGGAGTTCACGATCGCAGCGATGGGGACTACTACACGGAACTATTAAAGTGAAGGACCGGTCTACAAAGGTTGTATTCTTTGCTCATTTCTTATGAAAAGTTTTTTGCATTACTTTCCATACGATTTCTAGTTAACGATTCATGGTTAGGGTTAGCTAGAACGGCAAATTTTTGAATTTGGAATGGACGATGCCTCCCGAAACCTTGCCGCCATGCTAGGCAACCCTTTAGGAAGTATTTTGCGTCTTCGTATTTCCGAATTTTGTTTACGGAGAACGGATTTAGCTTCCTCATGATGGTGCACTCTGAGCCATTCTTCAAATACTTCATACACTGATGTTGTGTAGATAGGATAATGTTGTATTCATGTAACCAAGACCTACCGACCAAAACGTTATAGCAAGTCTTGACGTCAATGACATGATATTTGATGTCAGTGACGAGCAGCCCGAAACGTAGCGTCTATATTACGGACCCAAGTATCCATGATGACTGTGAGTCGAACCTAGAGATGGTAATTTTATCTCGGGCAAGGTGTTGAACATTCATGCAAATCTCATTCAGAACTCTCATGCTGAGAAGGTTAACAGAGGATTTATTGTCGACAAGAATTTCCCTATCTTGGTGTTGTGGCAGTACCCGGTGGCGTATAACAGGCAATTATGTTCACACGTACTGAGGTGGAAATCTTCATCGTTGAATGTAATGTCGGTCGTGTCGGCCTCTTCCAGTTCATCTTTCATCTTTTCTTCTGCGAATAATGCTTGGAACCGATCAGGCTCTTATAATGCTTTGATCAAGGAATCTCATACCTCGTTGGACAGGAGGAGAGTATCCAATATACTCAGTTGTGAGGGTATTTTTCTCAGATGTGTCAGGACGTTGTAATCCATCTTGTTTTTCTTAGGCGGATCTTTTGCCGCGAGCTCTTTGACTACTTCTCCATCGAAGGTGATCTCTTCAGAGATTTTTCCTTTCCTTTTTTTCCTTTTTGTTCAAACCTTTAATTGTAGGTCTGAGGTTCCTCTCAGGAAGCATGCGGTTACACAGCTGAATATTCTTGCAGTTCTTCTCCTCCTCTTCTTTTTCGGAGGCGAAGTCTTTGAAGAGAGGGTTGAGAGGTATTTCATCCTCAGAATCGCTCCCGAAGGTAAGAACTTGGGGTTTTTCACCTTCCGAACTGGTTACAACCATATGACAGTAGCCAATCATTTCTCCATGTGCGTTTGTCCCACTATTTTGCCATCGACGAGCACGAGCTTCGCGCTTTATCATATTGAAGTATTTTCGATGAGTAGCGTATCCTTACTAGCACTTCTTGAAGGCACTTCATTCCTTAGTGGGGTGGGTGACCCTCCGATGATATAGCCAATAGTTTGGGCATGAATCTTCTCCATCGAGGCATATGACCTTGGGAGTATTCCTTATGAAAGGTGGCAGCTTCATCCCTATTGACAGGGCTTTGGCGAACCGCTTCTCCATTTTGATCCTGCTCTTATTTGTAGCAGGCATGCTTTGGTTTGGTCGGAATACTTTAGGACTCGTCGTCGCCGCTGCTTCTTTATCCTGACGCTGACGCTTAGACATTTCGTATATGGCTTTCTCACGTTCGCGGTCAACTTTGCCTTGTTGAAAGGTTTCGTTTAACAGCTTATCAATCAGGTCTTTTGTCAGTTCCGGGGATTTTAGCGCCGATTCTACCCCCAGTTCCGCTGCGTTGTTTCTGACGCTGAAAGAGCTTCTTCGTTATATAACGACGAATGAGAGACCATGTGGCAACTTTCTACATGGTCTTCGGCCTTCTGATGAGGCATTTTCCTCATCGTTGTCATTATCTTCATCCTCAAGAATATGCTTGAGGAACTCATCGAGCGTGACCGGTGTCCGCGCCTTCTGGTTGTACTCCTCCAGCGCATCCATGTATTTTTTTAGATCTATGCACTTGTCGTCATACTCAACAGGCTGCACGGGCTTCTTAGTCTTCTTCTTTTTCTTCGAAGACTTTGATGGCTTGACTTGGGGTTTTTTCCCTTCGTCAACAATTTTCGGTGCGGGACGAGGTTTTAGCATCCTTTCGATGATTTCGGGTTCAAGTAGGCTTTTCCACCTGACTGCCGGACATGCTTGTAAATCCTTTAGCATTCTTTTGGTTTTTGCTGAAAGAATGACTTCCCATGGAGTTTCTTCCGCGAGTGAGCATGATGCCCCCTATGAATCCACCTTCTTGGGAATGTGCTTCTGGGGTGGGTTTACCCTCCAGTTATCAGACAGCGTGCATTTCCCCAGTTGATACTGGTCCTCGACGCAGTTTTTGAAGACATAGCAGTCTTCAATTTGGTGGCTCACCATTCTATGATAGGAGCAGTAGTTTGGGTTGTTGACGTCGTCGTGTTGCGGTGGACGCCGCGTGTCTGGCAATATGATGAGTTTATTACGCATTGTCAATTCGAATAGTCTGCTCATTTTGTCGCGGGGAAATGAGTAAGCGCGTCCTAGTTTTCCTCCAAGGATGGGCGCAGACGCGCGTTGTTTTGGCGTGCAGCCGATTTTGGGCCACTCGGTTGTTGTTGAGTATTGGCAACAAAGGCCGCTTTCCCTTTACCCTTATTATTTCGAGGGTCCTTATTTGAGGAGGAAGGCTCGTAGCCCATCTAGTCCATTTGGGCCAGTTTATCTATCAGAGCCTAGAAGGTGGTTGGTTTGAAGAATGTCATGAACCGGGACATAGTTGTTTGAGGATCAAGGGTCCCGATAAACATGCCCACGGCGGGAGATTCTTCAATGCATTGTTCACACTTAAACCACAGGTTCCGCCACCGGATCACGTATTGGACCCATGTTTCTCCCGGCTTTACCCTGGCATTGATTAATGTCGTGATCAGAGTGCGTTCGCTCACGCTGGCGAAACGCTGTATGAACAGCAGTTCCATCTCTATGAATGTTTTCACGAAGTCATTTGGGAGCTCCGAGTACCTTTCAAAGGCCGTTTCTGACAGGTTGCCAAAGAACTGACGAAACAACAGTTTGTCATCGCCTCCAGTGTTGCCGCACAGAGCTCTGAATTGTGCGATGTGCTGATGAGGGTTGCATATCCCTTTGTATACATGGAACTTGGAGATCGTATATCCCCGCGGATACTTGATTTGATCATACTAGCCTTGATATGGTAGCCCGGTTCTGACAATTTGGCCAGCAGCTTCATTAGCTTGATGTGATTTTATTTGCTAAGCAATGTAATCATCAAGGGCTTCCACGGAAATTGTTTCTTCTTTGGCCACTGATGAGGTCGGAGAAGGGTTTGAAGTTTCCCCTCTGTCATCGTCAATGATTATCGGTGGATCTTTGGCCGGAAGTTCTGGCTGGATCATCATTCCAACCATGTCTTGGAACAAGAGAGCCATTTGCTTCATGTTAGCAGCGTGCTCAATGGCCTTTTTGTCCTTTCTCTCGAGCATCCTTCGCAGAAACTCTGTATCGGTCTCTTGCTCTTGGCATTGTTCGGCCTCTTTGTCCGGACTTGTTTTCTCTCCAGTGAGTACCATCATTTTGTTCAGCATTTCTTGGATCTTTTCTTGTTGCTCCTGAGCCTTTGTCAGTGACCGAGTTTACGGTCGGTAACTCCTCGATGCATGGCTCTCTTCTTGCCCATTGGTCATATAGCTAGTATGGACAATAATGCCCCCAGACTTGGGGCGTTTAGATCCATTGCTTTTGGAATTTGCCGCGGATGGTAGAGTTTTCTCCAGCCTTATTCTTTTATGGGAGATTGGAATTGAAGGAGCCGTTGTGTCGGGCACCTGTTTAGGAAAAGTCCCCCGTTGTATGGTGGAGGAGTGGTCTTTTTCTTATCAAACCTTCAATTTCTTTGGTTGACAAGAGTAATATTGGTCAATCACAGAGTCTTGGACTTTTCGCCCGACCCTATGAATTTGCGAGGAGAGTCGCTGATAAGGCAGCTCTGGTTTTTCATACACTATAATTTTTGCAGGTGGGGGTGATTTCTTTAGAACCGCCATTGGGGAGTTTTTGCGCACCCTCTTAAGCGGATCAAAGCTGTTCCCGGTTGGAACAGCGGCGTCGACTTCCACCATTAGAACTGGTGGGGTGAGTCCAGAGGGGGAGTTACCCCCAACTTCTCTCACTCGGCGCTAGTGGCGACGTCGAACGTGCCTCGTAGAAGGGACGGCCTCAGTTTTGGAAGCAGCTTCATCATACCTCGGAAGACCGAGGTCCTTGTCAAAGTTTGAGGAGGGTCGGCCAAATTTTTGAAGACCTTCTTTTTTATGGTGGAAGCACTTTTGACGGCTTCTCCTGTAGCAGAGGTTGGAAGGGCTAGCCGTTTTGGGGTAGCCCCTTCAGATATCACGAGCTTTTTTGCTGGCCCATTTGAATTCATGCTCAACTTGTTGAAAACTGAGACGTTAGATTTGGACGACCTATTGAAAGGGGCCGTTATGGTTGCCAGTCGATCAAAGACCAACCTTTTAGGAGCTTTTTCTTGTGGTGCTGAGGCACTGAAACTCACAAGTGGGAGCATAGTCCCAAAGAAAATCCAGTAGTGGCCTTTGTCACTTGCCCCACTGGCACTAAGAAAATAGAGGCCGCGTTGGGCTCATAGGTAACTCTTCCATTTAGGGTGAAGCGAGAGTTGCTGTTGTATGCATTACATTGAGAAACCATTGATTTTATGCATAGGTGCAAGACACCAAGTTTTAGTATCTCGAATCTAAGGGCAACCATAGCGAACCGCGATTTTGTTTGCGAAACACGACACACGAAGTGTAGAGTCGAAAGAGTAAAAGGACCCACCGAGCGTGTCAGAATCTGTTGATCGCCGAAAGATCGGGCCAAGATGTCGGGACGTCTAGCCTGAATTTAGAGGCAGATACTATTTGAACATATCCACCAACCTCTCCGAAGATACCAAGGTGATTTATGGCACCATATATCAGAGGTTTGGATAGATGCGACCGTTGTAGCAAGATTTTATCAGATTCCCTCTCATTTGTGAAAGGTTTTTGATTGTGGGGACACTCTTCCTTGCAGGCTCAAGCCCAGTTAATTACGTTATCGTGTTGCGACAACCACTTTCCCTTTCTCCAGCAGTTCACTTCATGTCGTGTGTATTTTTGTTTAGTTTGGTTGCCCATGGATTGTATACGGAGACTAGTCTCTGTCGTCACCTATAGGGCGCGGATCAATCCAAATCCGTATATTTTAGATTTGGGTTTGGTTTTGAACTTTGGTTATATTCTGCTTTAGTTCAAAAAGGTTTGGTTTTATTTAACGACCGTTAATCTAGTTTGAGATTAAGATCAATTTAAATATATGAGTATTTGTGCTCAATTTATTTTTAACTAAGAATACGTTAGTCCTGTTTGAAACTAAAATCGACATAGCAACATTTTAAGGATCATTTTTATTTAAGATCTAACAACAGAGCATTTGGGCTCAGATGCTAGAAATTTCAGAGAGAGTCTTTTAACAAATTTGGGTTTGGTCTGCTCAGTTTTTTCTTCTTTCTTTTTTATTTATTCAAAAGTACTAAGCAGTTATTTGGGTTCTGTTTGTTCAGCCCTTTTTTTATGCAAAGGTGCTAAGCACTCGTTTGGAGCTCTGGCGCTCACATGGGTATCATAAGAAGCCTTCAGTTATGGGCGATGCCCAATCAGTGCTGTTTACCGCCGAAAACAGAGACGAAACCAGGATGGTCGTCTTGCTTGAATTTGGGGGCAGATACTATTTGGGTTTATCCATCCACCTCTCCGAAGATACTAAGTTGATTTATGGCGTCGTATATCGGAGGTTTTGACAGATGCAGCCATTGTTGCAGACTTCGTTGGATTTCCCCCTCGTTAGCGAGGGGTTTTTGATTGTGGGGATGCACTTCCCTGCACGCGCAAGCCCTTGCAGTTAATTACGTTACCGCATCGCGATAACCACTTTCTCCTGCTCCAGAAGTTCACTTCGTATCATTTCTATTTGTTTTATTTTTGGTTGTCTATGGATTGTATACAGAGACTAATTTATGTTATCGCCCGTAGGGCGTGGATTAGTCTAAATCCATAAATCTTTAGATTTGGGTTTGGGTTGATTTAAGGATCGTTGATCTGTTTTGAGATCAAGATCGACTTAAATGTATACGAGCAGTGGGGGCTCGGTTAATCTTTTGTTAAGGATACATTAGTCTAATTTGAGACTAAAATCTACTTAACATGGGGTTAGGATCATTTTTGTTTCAGATCCAACAAGAGAGCACTTGGGCTATGTTGTTTTAGTTTAAGGACGTTTCGGTCCCTTATCACCATTTTGAAGGAAAAGTTGTATTTTGAGGACATTTCGGTCTGTAGGTCACCATTTTTTAGGTGAAGTTTTAGTTCAAGGACGTTACGGTCCGTTGTTGCTATTTTGGAGGCAACATTGTAGTTTGAGGACATTTTGGTCTGTTGTAGTTTAAGGACATTTAGGTCCGTAAATCATCTTGCGCGCACGTGTATTTGCTACGTAACGGAATGAGCAACGATGATGTGGGATGCACCTAGTTTGGGGTGCGGTTTGATCTGGGATGTGCACGTCAGCTTGGGAAGTGCACCGGAAAGAAGGTGGTTGTCAGGACCCGCCACCTCTCTGAAGACATTGAGGAATTACAACGACATGTATCAGAGGTGTAGAGAGATGTACCCTTGAACCAATTCTCGTATTTGAGGGAAAAGATCATGGTGGGTCATCTAAGAATCATTAATCATTGGAGACTAAGATCAACTAAGGAGATGTGGGATGAATATCATCAATTGACAAACCATTAGTTATGCTGGGGACTAAGACCAACTTGGGGGAATGATAAGCACATAGGGGTCTGGACTCTCTTAGTCAGATTGGACCGGGTTTGGTCTCTATAATTGCCCAACGGTGCTAATGTGTTGAGACATACCATGCTCACGTGCATTTCATATAGGCACTGAAATAGTGTTGAGCACTAAATTTCTGTGGCGCTCACGTAGTGCACGTGAGATACTCAATTATGGGCGCTTTCCGTTTATTTCCCTTTTTTCTCTCTTTTCTTTTTTTTTAATAAGTGTTGAGCACTTGGTTATGTTCAGCACTCACGTGTGAGCACGTGAAGCACCCCAAAGTGGGAGCTGTTCTCTGGGTTTCATTCCCCCTCTGTTCAGAAGTGTTAAACACTTGGTCCTTGTGGTGCTCACTCGCGAGCATGTGAGGCGGTTTGTGTCTTTCCCTTTTTATTCATTAGAGACGCTCACATGGAGCACGTGAGATCTTATTGTAGTGTTACAAACGAAACACCAATCTTTCCTTCTGAGTGTTTTGATCTCATGCTAGGATTTTAGAGGATCTCATGCCTTTTGTTTTTGTATGAATTAAATTCTTATTTGTAGGGTTAAACCTTGATTTTCAGAGGAATTAAATTCCCATATATCTCTATAAGAATTAAATTCTTCGAACTCGGTTCCTTATCCCAGGTTTTGAATCTGCATGACAGAATCTCCCCGATAAGAATTAAATTCTCAACTTATGGAAAGTTCTACTTCTACAGATCTCAACCAGAGGAAGAACTAAATTCTTCGATGAAGGGTTAAACCCTTAGAGATGCAAAGAACAATCTTTTGTTTTCTCCTTTACCTAGTGTTTCAAGGGAATAAGTCTTTTCTTCTAAGACTTAAATTCTCTCACTTTATATTCTTTAAGTCTTTTTGGGTAGCTCTCTCTCTCTCTCTCTCTTTCCCTTCTCCTCTTTTTTCTTCGTCCTCTTTTTTTTAACTTGAAGTCATGGTTTCTTTATACAGTGGAGAGAAGTTTGTTGATTAGTTTTAGAAAATCTCTCATGGAGAGATCCAAGTTGATTTTGGGGATTTTACCCACTATTGGATCTTTCATCCAAGGGTTTCTGTCTTACAGAACATATTTTCTTGTCTTTATAAACAAAATTAGGAAAATATTTTCCCATACATAATTTATTCTGTAGATTGGTGATTCTTTAATCACCATTAGATTTTTAATCCAACGGTACTCTATTTTATAGAGGGCAAACTTTCTTGTTTAGAAAGATATGGAAAATATTTTCCAACTCAAGAGATCTTTGATCCGCCAACTTTCTGTTTAACAAAACATATCATTTCTAATTTAAAAGGCTTAATAGAATTTAATTCTATACTTAATCACCATTGAATCTTTGATCCAACGGTTCCTTGTTGAGTAGAATTTAATTCTACGTAGGGAAGTGCCCTTACGTGTTTAACACGTGAGGCTTATTAGCCTAGTAATTGTTTTAATTGCAGTGCCTATATGCGTTGCATATAGGCACCCAAGTGTTAAACATGTGGGGTTGTTTTAGCCTAGCAATTATTTTAATTGCAGTGCCTATATGCGTTGCATATAGGCACTCACGTGTTAAACACGTAAGGCTCTTTTAGCCTAGCAATTGTTTTAATTGCAATGCCTATATGCGTTGCATATAGTCACTCACGTGTCAAACACGTGGGGCTCTTTTAGCCTAGCAATTGTTTTAATTGCAGTGCCTATATGCGTTGCATATAGGCACACATGTGTTAAACACGTAGGGCTCTTTCAATGGGGATCTTTCCTTCATCCCTTTTTTATAAGGGAACAAATGCCCTCCGGCGTTGCTCTCACGTGGCTTGCATGTGAGTGCAACGCTGTCTGCCCTCACAGCCGTTGGATTGCCTAGGGAAATGGAAAGATAAACCGCTCCCCGTCATGTCTTTTAAATGCAGGGGGTTTTGCCTCTGAAAAGACCATTGTTCTTTCATCTTCTTCCCTGCTTATTTTCCTTGAGAATTTAATTTTCTTTTTTAGAGCTTAGTTCTCTGCTTGCTGAAACTTCAGAGTTAAACTCTGTCAAAACTCTTTCTTCGGTAAGGATCATGAACGGAACCCTTTCTTTCTTTTTACCCTGGATTTTAAATCCATCAACAGAGCGTCGCTCTTTTCTTAAATTGTTTCCTTAAAAATCCAAAGCATACATTTTTTGTAGATTCTAAGATCTTGAATCAATGAGGATTGTTGATCCTTCTCTAAGGGTTTTACCCTGTCACCGATCTTTAAGATCCTCATAATTTAATTCCATTTTCTTTGCCTCCTTGCCATGGGGGTTTTCTGGGATTTAATTCCTTTATTAAAGGAATTTAATTCCTTATTCACAGAGCTTGGCTCTGAAAGAGACTCTGATATTTTTTGGGGAATTTTATTCCCTAATGCTCTCGAGTATTTCAGGGTTTTAATGCCCCTAATGCAGATTTGAATCTGTTGTGCTTTTTTTTAACAGAACTCGCTTTAAGAGTTCTTTAAACTTTACTGTTTACTTGACGAGAATCCTTTTTGATTCTCCCAATGATTATTTTGCCTCATCATTGGTGAGCCGCTATTTAGATTTTGTGGTGTCCGTTGGTTTTGTAGGTAGTGGTCCCGTCAAATCACTGTTTTCTTTTCTTTTATTTTATTTTACCTTATCATTTGTTAGTGTTATCATTATTTTTAAATGGGGGTTTTTTATTTTAGGAACGATGGCCTTACCTCTCGACTTTCCTTACACTCGCTCAGAAGCCGCTTTTCCGCAGTCGCCATCGGACGAGAAGGTTATGGCGATGATCAGGGACCATACTGGTTGTCACGCCTCGCTTCCCAGAGTGCACTAAGATCGGCACGTGACAGAGCCAACCATGCTACCTGTGGCTAGGAAACATCCCTCCACAGTCACGTTACGGCTGTCTAGAAGATATCAAGAACAGAAAAATATAGTAAACTATCTAGTACATGTCCATATGCCAGAATAAAAGAATCAAGAAATAATATGCGGAAGAAATAAATCCAAAGAGCAAAAACATCTGGAAAGTAAAACATAACTAAACTGGATACTAACTGGATCATCACTGCTCGGCCTAACGGCGGAAGTATTCCTGATCAGCCTGCGACATGGGTAGAGGATCTGGGCCATGCAAAACCCAGACGCCAGTGCGTCATAATATCAACAATAACATAATCAGGGGATAGCAAGACATGCAGGCATGAGTATGAGCAGTAATAAAAGTATAACAGTAACACAAATAAGAAACAGTGAAGGATATAAGCACATGTGACGTGCGGTGAATAATCTGAACTAAACTACTGGGTTACCTACTCTCAAGTCTTTGAAATCAATTTAATTAATCGTCGATGTAACTCAATAGTATCCCGTGCATGCCCGGGACCACGATCAAGACTCTCGGGTTGAATCCGAGACGTGCCGCTAGGCAGTAAACAGGTAACATGTACAGACGAATGATGTTAGCAGCATTATCACGGGGCTGGCCTAGCCCGTAAAACTGATTAGTATAAGAATCGAACTGTCGAGTTACAAGTCAGGTTTCATCACTGATTTTCCCATACCCCCAAATTATGTGTTCAATTCAGGTATTGATAAATCTGAAGCTAATGCCAACACAGGATCAAGCAGGAACAGGTTTGTCTATACAGACAACAGGATATGTCCATCGGGACAACATGTCAGGATTGTCGGCATTAGAAACAGGATCAGGTAACATGTCAAGTAGTGATATATCAGGTCATGTCCGGTAGTGTACATGTATCAAGTCATGTCAAGTAGTGGTGTATCAGGTCATGTCCAGTAGTGCACAGGAGTCAAACGGGTGCTCATAATCAAACTGTAGCAAGTATTGAATCAAGGTGAAAGTACGGATGTACAATAAAAGCATGGATGCACAAATATCGATCAGGGGTCACATCATGACTAAGTAGGATACACAATTATCAAGCATGGTGCACTAATACAACAGTAACATGAAATAATATGGTCTCGGCGTGAAACTAGATATGTAATAAACCGTACGAATACAGATGGATACTATAAAACTGTAAATCGGTAAAATTTTGCTGAATATTAAAACACAAGAACTATTATTTATTAAATAGATATTGATATAATAATATTAACATGGATAACATATTCAAACTGATTAATAACTATAAAAGTGGTATTGATTAACCATGCACAAGAAAGTTCCGTTCAGAAATTCAGCGTCACCCTGATTTGTAAAATAGCTTAAAAATATCAAACGTTCTCCAAAAGGGACGTGTCTTATAACAAAACAAAGATAATTCAAAAAGGTTTTCATTTTTATAAGTTGAAGTATCTCAGATTGTTCCTACAAAAAGTTATGAACATTCAAAATTGAAAGTTTGCTGCTGGAATTTCCCTGGACAGCAGTTTAGAGATATTTTCATTTGCATTTTACATTATTTAAAAAATTTATTTTGCAAGTAAATATTTCATAGAGTTATGGTATTCTGAGTTAGATTCGTAACAAACTAAAGAACGTATAATAATAATTTTTCTATGATTTATAATGAATTTTATAAGGTAAGGTGTACAGTAAATTTCAGATTTGTCGTATCCGCTTTACAACAACGTTTTATGTGTAAACTATAATATTTTCAAACTATATTTTGTATAACATTATAAAATGCAGATTACAAACTAATTAAAGATAATAATAAGAAATATTACGAGGATATATATTTTAAATGATATGGATGCAAACGGGTATCCGAAAAGGGCAAAACTTTAATATGGATGTACAGTGCAATCAACATGTGATATTTTTATTCATTTGGATGCAAAATAAGATACATAGCATGTAGCAAGATGAATTAGCATGCGACTAGATATCTAAATATTGATATGGATGCATACGGATGTCTGAAGACAGTAAAACTGTAAAATGGTAATGTGGGATGCATAACTAAACATTATGTGATGTTATTATTCAAATGGATGCAATATATTGTAGTCTATCATGTAACAAGATAAATTTGCATGCACTAGATACGAAATAAATTTTACGGATGCAAACGGACGTCGTAAAACAGTAAAATGATAACAGGAGATGTATAATACACTAAACATGAAATATTATTATTAATATGGATGTAGTATATATCATAGCATGTAGCAAGATAAACTTGTCTCGATCGAATCACGCGACGGATACGCACGGCACGTCCGACGTCGGCAAATCATCGCAACGCACACGCGACATGCGGGATGAGTCCAGGCATGGCAAGAGGGTGATCACACAAGCAAGGTACGTTCACTGGATCACTCGGATCGTCAGCGACGAGCACGGCTCCGGCGGTGATCACCGGAATCAAGAAACAAGATCAAGAAAAAGAAAGAGGAAAGAAGAAGAAGAAGTAAGAAGAAGAGGCTGTGTATTAAATAAGTAAAGAAAAATAAATAAATAAAATATATATAAATATATATATATGCAGAGGGGGGAGAGAGAGAGAAAGGGGTTGTTAGTTTGTTAGGAAATTAGTTTAGATTTCAATTTAAAAAAACTTTTATTAGTTAACTAAATTTTAATTTATATCAGTTTATAAAATTAATATTATATAAATAAAATTTAATATTCTGGTAAATACAAATATAGTCTAAAACATGTCTGGGTCGGGTCTAAAATTCAGTTTTAAAATACGAAAAATATACATGTCAACCAAAATTAAAGTTGGATATCCGGGTAACGAAAAAATGCATACCCCCAAGAACGGATGCACGCATGTGCACATAGTCATCCAAACAAGTCCGTTTCACTGAACGGGACGAGAAAAAGATGCGCGGATGCTACCACAGGGTTAGGGGTATCATGCAAGCCATGCTAGATATTTTTAAAATATTTTATGTGACTTAAAATGTTATATTAAAAATGCAGATGCCAGATAAATGCCAATATGCAGGATATATAAATGAAAGTGCACGAGTCCACGTAACAAGTCAGGATAAATCATAAACATGAATCAAGACAGGTTTCAAGCATGTGGGTCGGGTCGGATGCAAATACAGATGTCAAAACACTATCCGCACCCAAAACACAGTAAATCAGGAAAATACCATAATAAAGAAATACATGAACTAGAACTGGTATAAATGAACTAAGATGTTACACTAGTCTTCTCTTATGGGGAAATTAGTACGGTCATATCATCGAGGGCCGCCATAGTTTTAAATGCGAAGAGCCGTCAGAACCCATCCGCTTTATATCATTGACGGAACGCCTACGAACTGCTTATGCGGTGGAGGCGACAAACTGGACTTCCGCGGGCCAACTTGAGCCATCAACGACCGGGATACCCAACCAACCTATGGTGGCCATCGACATTCTGGGGCGCCGAATATGTCAGGGCGAAGCTTGACCCTGGGGGCAGGTTTATAAGGTAGGCGTTATCCCCAGCCACAAAATGGGCTACCTTCCATGGGATGGGTACATTCTCTCTGCCCAACACGCACGTTTGCAGAAGGACGGGCTGTACCAGGCAGTGTATGCTTCATTGTTTTCCATGCCCCTCACGTCTGGTGGGTTAAAGCTTTCCTGAATTAATGGAACCTTCCCACCAACATGTTCTTGCTAGGGGATCGGGAGGTCTCAATTTCACTGGAAGAGTTTTGCGAGATCTCCGGGTTGCCGATCAGGGGAGAGCATTATGAAGAGTTACTGCCTCCCGATGAATATGTGTTTGATACGATGCCTGCTATGCTTGACGACCTATCGACTGAGAATGCCGTACGTCATAAATACCCGAGTCTAATCAAGGCCCTGGGTATCTTTGAAAAGTTGTTCATGATATCAGAAGGGTAAGGTGTCACCTTTGATGCTTTCATTGCTTGCTTCCTTCGAGAGGACGTCCTATCCAAAAAGGCTCTAAAATTTGCAAAAATTGAAGACCTTTTTGGATTAGGAATAAGGAATCTGCCGGCCAAGGAGGAAGATCTGCCGCATTTCTATATCCCAAACTCGTCAATCGTAGATTTCGATGCAATTGCTGTTAGTTGTATGTATGCCCTAGAGGCCAGTATTGTACAGATGATGTATATTATATTGGATGCTTGGACATATAGAGAGAGGACTTTCTTGCTCGATATGATAATATGCTATCTTGTTGCTCTTTATCTTAACATGTATACTCTTGTCTCTTTATACTGTCTGATGGCTACATGTTGATAAAGCCCTTAAGATGTGTACTTGACTACCTGGACTATGATGCGGATCATACTAGTGGGGACATGGTAGTCCATAAGTACATCCTTCAAGGTCCCTAGTCGAGGGTGTATCGAGACAGGGCATCGATATACCAGAGTAGACTAGCGTATACGCTTCTCGACTCATGAGATGGGCGATGGATGATCCCATATCCATTGGTGTTTGACATCAGAGATGGTATGCGGGTGCTCACTGGAGACTGGGTATACTGGACGGACTCGCCGAGAACTCCTAGATGGTATTATACCTTACGTCAGATGGCAGTTCTCTGGTGACACTTGTGCAGGTTAGTCTGTAGACCCGAGATCGTCATAGAGTCTTGTGTGATTCCCACTGTGCTTTGATTTCCACCTTACCACGTCCATGAGGGCGTGCAAAACGGTGGTTTTTGGGTACAGTCCCGAGTCACATGGAGGTAATGAGCGATAAGAGGGGTTTCGTCTCTCCCTGTATTGGGGGTTGATGTTGCGCCGTGCTCGATTGGCCGTAACAGGGAAGTCCCGGCCAGGGCTGATTAGAGATTTACTGGTAAGTGTTACCAGTAGTTTCTCGACCCGTTATGAGCCTCACATCGGCACGACTTATCGGTTATTGGGGTCTGACGTTTACCACCCCAAGACTTGATATGTGACATATCAGACGTGGAGACCGGACTGTACGGGAAGTGTTGTCGGCTGGCTTTTACAGGAGTTGGAGCGGGCTTGCTTGCTGATCTTCTGATCGCTCAATACCCGGATAGCCGTTACGTCCAGCTAGTACCGCTGACGGCTTGTGGGTGCGTGATGTGATCATCACCTACTGCCGGCGTATTGACGAGTCTTTAGAGTCCTACACATAGGTTTTACTGGCTCAGGCAAAACGAAATAGGAGCACGTATGTGATATGTGGGAGACCGAGAATAAATGCGTGTATGTGATACCGTATTCTATTCTCGCGACTATATGTATCGGTCGGTTATATATGATATGGCCGGGTTATCGAATCAAGTGTTGATTCGATAAGTCGATACAATGGATGTTAGTCGGTTATACAAGATATGACCGGATTATTAAGTCAAGTGTTGATTTAATAATTAAGTGTATAATTGTATATTAGATATACTAGTTTACATTTACTAACACATGTTCACTTAGGGTTTTTTCTCACATGTACACATTTTTACTATATATGATATATATGAAAATGTGTTGTATTTTTGTATCATGGTTGATGATACACTATACATGGGTGTATGAGACTTACACTATACTAATTTTTATTTAGGGTTTTTAATATCTAAAGTAATTAAAAAATCAAGTGGAGGATTAGAAAATGCATGAAGCTTGTGGAAGCTTATGGATGCATTGACTAATTCAACTTGGTTTTGTTTTTACTATGGATATTTCTTAACCCAACCATAAAGATTAGCTTAGGGTTAAGTCTCTACAAGGGTTAGTATATGATACTCACTCACCATGGTTAGACTTCTCACTTGATCATTATCCTTTCCTCTTTCTTTTGTTCATCTTCTTCATTGAACAAAAGAGAAAGCAAACTAGGGTTTTGAAAAGTGAGCAAAAGATTGTGAAATATAAAATTCCAAAGAGAACCCACTTCCTATTTCTTCATCCTCTACTAGACTAGCACTTTAGTTTAGGGTGTTTACTTCACTAATTCTCTAGTTGGTGAAGTAGGAGCTTGAGTCAGAATTCCCTCGACGTAGATCATCTTCGGCCTCGGAGACTTCAAGCAAGGTCGCATCTTTCACCTCGTGAAGCCATGCAAGGGTCCAGGAGAACCACGATCGCAGCGAAGGGACTTCTTCAAGGAGCTAAAGAAGTGGAGGAGCGATCTACAAAGGTTGTATTTCGCATCTCTTTAGAGTAAAGTTGTTTACTTGCTTTAAGTCTCGCCTAAACTCTAGTATACGATCTTGCTTAGTGTTATTCGGCACATAAAAATTTAATTTTGGCATGGTTGATGCATTGTAGAGCCTTGTTAGTGTGCCTAGTAACCCTACAGTGGTATCAGAGCCTAGCTAGAGCATTAGGCGATGTGTTAAAGAAGTTAAAACCCCGATCGAACCCGGAATCGATGAAATAACCCCCTCTCTGGTCAAATTTTTAAAACTGGGTTTTTTCAGAATTAAAAATACCTAAAAAATTCAGCAGGGTTTTCTAAGAAATGTGGTGAAAAACGAACACATAATATGTCCAAACCGCCGCGGAACCGCGGCCCTACCGCGCTTGGGCCGCGGAACCGCGGCAGTACAGTGGACTTATGTGCTCTTTTTTGCACTGTTATTTCTATTTCTGTTATTTGTATTTTCTGGGTATTTTTATATTAACTCAAGTGTTGAGTAATCTGGGGTTTATTTTGTAATCGTCGATTCGATCGGGAATTTTAAATTCGTTATTGTTATTCCAGATAATTTAGAAAGTATTAAAATGTTCGAACGGATATCATTAACTCAATTTTTCCCAACACGAAAAACATTCAAGTGTTGAATTTTTCTCGGGTTTAAATCTTTCGGAAAAACGTGCAAGAAATGTGACGGACCCTCTAGAAGACGACAAACCTTAACTCGATTATGTGACCGTCTTGAACTGCCCTTTGAACCTTAGGGTTTGGGGCAGTACGGCGTGCCACATGTGAGGCGTTGGCTTGACCCTTCTACGGCTGGACCGTTGCTACTGTGACGTATTCTGGAATTTTTGAACTCCGCTCAAGTGTTGAGCTATTTAGGAAATCTTGGGTATTTGAACATTCGATCGGAAAGTTTAATACTGTCTATTTATCTGGAATGCGATACAATATCTGGAATTCACACGGTTAGGCATGAAATGCGAAATATGTGATATTTCGGATTTACGATGTCTAATGATATTGTGGATTCCAAATGTTGTAGTTTTACACTTTATTTTCTGTGACCGTAAGTGTAATATGTGATATCGCCGGTTTCGTTGCTATATGTCAACGATAATTGGGATGCGCATATATACTTAAGTTGATGACATGTGGTGTTCTGTGATGCTGGATATGTTATATTGGATCGTCGCGTTCTGAATAGCCGGGGGTTTTATGTGATATGAGAGTTTTTATTTTCATTCATGTAAAATTTAAATGTATGTAATATTCTTTTATTGGGGCACTTCCGGGTCGAGGTTGATGTCACCATTTGTATATTATTTACTTTTCCGTGCTAGGATAGACCTTAGGAGGAGAGCACAAGTAATCGGGTTCTGGAGTCTAGTGGGAGACCAACTCGAGGAGTCGAGTCCGGGTCTCCTAACTCTAGAATTGGTAGGGTTGCTTGCCGCTCTCGTAGGGGTCTAGGGGTGTGGGTTTGGCTATTCGTCGCGACCGTGGAATCTGTGTTTTATAGAGGCTCAAAATAAAACACGAACGTCCAAATATATCCAATGTTTCATATGTTTCTTCTGCTGCGATATCTGTGATGTGATCATGTGATGTGTTGTGATAGATACTATATATAGTATATATGATAAATTATATAGACGTTACTTATGTTTTACACCCGCGCTAGCCCTGCCCTGCTCTGCCGTTAGTTACCTAACCTAACGGTGCACGAGGGGACATCGAGGCGAATGCGGATGGCATAAGTGTACGTCGTATTTATCTGTGATGTTTAGGTGACTTAAATGATGGGACTTCATTAATATGATTAATGAAAGAAAAGAAACCTAAAAGATGTTGTAGAATCAAATTTTCAAATAAAAAGGGTAGCTACAGTTTTGCTTTGCATAGCGGTATATATGATATATCCTGCACCTTATTCGATGAGGAAAGAGCCGAGATCCCTTCATCGGGAGTGGCCTCTTTAGCAAAACTGGCAGATGCTACAACACTCGGTTTGACTTTTGACTGCTTTTGGAGTTTTTCTTTGCATAGTGATATATATGATATGTCCTGCACCTTATTCGATGAGGAAAGAGCCGAGATCCCTTCACCGGGAGTGACCTCTTTAGCAAAACTAATGAAAGCCTCAAAATCACTCCATTTCAAAATTTCACTTGATTCTACAACGATATCAAGTTCATTACGCAATAGGTTTTCAAAAAAACCTGTCGTAGCCCTTCCGTCATTTCAGATAAGTTGTATATAGTATTCGTGCTGCATTTGTTGGCTTTCATCAAGGTGTAGTGTGCGGTAGCTATATGCTGCTTATCTGCTGCATATGATGCGATTGGATTAGGGTAGTCGTACGGCTTTGTTGGCTTTCGTCAAGGGTCGTACGGGTGGGTTTAATTCAATCAAGAAATGTACGGGTTGAACTTGACTAGCGGGCTATGGTTTGTTGGCTTTCGTCAAGGTCATAGCACGTTAGGGGAAAAATATTATCGGGAATTTCAAGTGTTGAAATTTGCAATGAGATTGCATACCTTCTATGAGATAGTTGGATCCCGATACCCACTGCGAGTAATTGTTACTCCTGGGAGAGTTTTACACAGGACAATTAGCCGATCAAGTAGGTGTCTAGAAAGGTGTCAACGGGGTTACGCCTCTGGGAAAACGAGATTTACTTTAATTAGGTCCGTGCGAAAGCACGGGGAACCTCCCTCAAAGTACCGACACTGGCCTGGCTGAAAGATTGGCGAAGTTGTAGGGTGTAATTAATCCCGGCTAGTCTTTCCTTTTAGCGTTTGAAGGAAGATTTGATAAAAACAGTGGGAGCCATCCTGATTAGATAAAATAATAACCAATCTGATCTTGCAAGAGCATACGCTAAAGTGTTTTCTTCTCTCTCTCTCCAGGTAGCGACCATTTCATGCCTTAATGAGGATAATAATATGGATGTATTGACCAAACCCGCATGTTATACTGTGCTGGAGAACGTTGGTTCCGTTCTTTCTTATAAGAGTTATAAGACTGAACAAGATATAGGGGAATACCAGGATTCCTTTGCCACCCGTGTGAAGAAAGTACATGTTGATGCATTTTCTTCGGGTGTGTTCGTTACGGAGAACTGTTTCTCCACTTGCTCTACGTCCTGGGTATTAGATACCGGGTCAGGATCCCATATATGTAATCAGTTACATATATGAGAAAAGAAAAACGGCTCGAAAAAGCCATACTTCAAGCTCCATGTTGTATTGTTATGCGTCTTTCTTATGTCCTTCTTTTAGCGAGTAATCTGTATTACTTTTATGTCTTCTCATTTTTGCGACAACTTTGCAAGGACTTCTGCAGCAGAAGCGGGTTCGAGTCCGAATCGAGCCATGGCTGAAGATTCTACGAACATCTCCCGTAATGCACCAAAGGGTGTAGAGGAGATGACTGAAGCTGCCGCCCTTGCTGTGGAGCTTCCGGTGGTGTCTGGTGTCTCTTCCGCGTCTACTCCTTCAGCAGAGCTGACTTCATCGGCCAAAGATCCCATGGACATCCCCAGTGACGTACCGGAGAGTGTAGAGGAGATTGCTGAAGCCGTCATCCCTGTCTTGGAGCCTTCAGTGGCTGCTTTTGTCCCTCTATTGGAAACTACCGCGCCGACTCCAGATTTTACAAATATCTCCAGTGATGCACCTAAGGGTGTGAAGGAGACTGCTGAGACTGTCATCCCTCCAACTCAAGACGGGCGAAGCATTGAAGGTAATCTCATATACATATATATTTTGTTTAATGACCCTTCTGTTATCTGACCTTTTTCTTTCCTTCAGAATTGCGGGAATTGGCGGCTTCCATTGTGGACCTCTCTCTGAGGAAAACCTTCCAGCGCTTGCTTGACATAGTTGCCCTACAAGAAATACACCCACAAAGCATAGTTCTTTCCTCTGGTCAAGTTTGGTATGCTTTGGCCTTCTGGTTTTATATTTTCATAATGATGCTAATATGCCCTTCATTTTAAATCACAGTTCTAAAAGCTAACGATGAAGTCGAGATTCTTGACGGACCTGGGGATCTTTCAAACCCTCCTTGCATGACTGTGGGTAAGTGACGTTTTATCCTTAGTATCGTTTTGTTTACTCTATGTTTAGAAACACCACTGAACGCACCTAAATCTTTATATCTTTTCCAGCCCTGGCCCCATTAGAGTTTCGGATCCCTATGCCACCAGGCCCTTATTCCCGACGTGCGTCTGAAAGGATGGCAAAACAGAGCATTTATTCCTTGGCGGCACTCATCGAAGATCTTCACACCGGTACTTCTGTCGTGGCCGAAGAATTTGCTGCCGAGGCCAACGCTTCATTATCTGTTCTTTCCACTTATCATGATGCAGCGTTAGTGCATACTTGGGTTGAGTATTGTCGCAAAGTGGAGGCCTGCCTACATGGGATTGAATGCATGCGCCTTCCTTCCGACATCTTAACTGTAAAAGCGAGCCTCCGAGAATGGATCGAACGGTGTGCAGCCAATCTCCTGTCATGCAAGAAGAGGCTTGTTCCCCTCCGAATCATGGAGACGCGACCGCGTAAGTCCGTCTTGCCTGAAATTCGGGGCAGATGCTAATTGGTGCTATCCGTCCACCTCTCTGAAGATGCCAAGTTGATTTATGGCACTATGTATCGAAGGTTTAAATGGATGCGGCCGATGTAGCAGACTTCGTCAGATTCCCCCTCATTTGAGGGGGTTTTGATTGTGGGGACGCTCTTCCCTGCAGGCGCAAGCCCTTGCAGTTAATTACGCTACCGCATCGCGGTAACCACTTTCTCCTTCTCCAGATGGTCACTTCGTGTCGTGGGTGTTTGTTTTGTTTTTGGTTGCCCGTGGATTGTATACAGAGACTAATTTATGTTGTCGCCTGTAGGGTGTGGATTAGTCCAAATCCGTATTTTCTTAGATTTGGGTTTGGGGTTTGGGTTTAAGGATATGTTAGTCTCATTTGAAACTAAGATCAACTTAAACGGTTGTTAAGGATACGTTAGTTTGATTTTAGACTAAGATCGACTCAACGTTTGTTAAGGACACGTTAGTCAATTTTTAGAGTAAGATCAACTTAACAGGATCATTTAGATCCAACAAAAGAGTATTTGGGCTCTATTGTTCTAGTTTAGGGACTTTACGGTCGATTACCAGTTTAAGGACATGGTGGTCCAATACCAGTTTAAGGACGTAGTGGTCCAAGGTTAAGGACATAATAGTCCGTGAGTTTAAAGACATCACAGTCAAGGTTAAGGACATCATAGTCCGTGAGTTTAAAGACATCATAGTCAAGGTTAAAGACATCATAGTTCATGAGTTTAAAGACATCACAGTCCAGGTTAAGGACATCATAGTCCATGGGCTTAAGGACCCCACAGTCCAGTTTAAAGACGTCATAGTCTATAAAATGTGTGGTTGTGGGGACCCGTCACCTCTCTGAAGACATTGAAGGATTACAACGACAAATATCAGAGGAGTGAAGAGATGTACCCTTGAACCAAAATAGATTAAATGATCTGTAGTTCAATTTGGAACTAAGATCAATTAATTAGAATTACGATAACATGGGCTCAATTAAATCTGAATTGAGGACTTATGGCCAACTTGGGCTAAGTCCAAGTGGATTTGAAGTGTTGGCCCTTTGTTGGACCATTAGACATTTGTCTGGGTTCAAGCCCACATTATTTAGCAATGCTAAACAAGAGTTTGAGGGCTTTGCTAATATTTTTATCTGTGATTGAGCAGTAGACATTAGAGCTCTGATTTTTACTCAATTTTGAATGGGAGGCTTTGCCTCTGGAAGATTAACCAATTTGGTTAAAACTAGTGTTAAACACTAGAAGGTAACAGTGTTAAACACTGGAAATATAGTCCCCAAATTAGTGTTACACACTAGAAAATACCAGTGTTAAACTCTGGGTATAAGTTCTTTTAAATTAGTGTTAAACGCTAAATAGGAATGGGTCACGTGGGGCCACATGAGGGCACACAGAGGTGGGACTAGATCCCCTTTTACTTTGCTCTGCAAATAAGTGTTAAACACTTCTTTTATATTTTTATTTTGAGCATCACGTGTTGATATGTGATGGGGATTTATGCATCGATAATTAAAGCACTTGCTGAGGGGTCACGTGGGGACACGTGAGAGGGCCCAAAGCTTCTTTTCTTCTACTTTTTCTTTCTGTGTTTTTGGAGGTCACGTGGGGGCACGTGAGGCATTGCCTCAGAACCTTTTCCTTCTTATTTTCGGAGACCTTTTCAGGGGTCACGTGGGGCCACGTGACCTTAATTCTCTTCATGCACAGAGATCTTTTAAGTCTCCTTATTTTATTTTGAGAATTAAATTCTCTTATAGGGTTGAACCCTAATTATGATTTTGGAGGAATTAAATTCCTGAAAGAATTAAATTCTCAATTAGGGTTAAACCTTAGTTTTGTCCATCTTGAAGGAATTAAATTCCTGTAATTTTTGGAGAATTGAATTCTCATATAGGGTTAAACCCTAGTTTTATCTTGGAGGAATTAAATTCCTATAATTTTGGGAGAATTAAATTCGCATATAGGGTTAAACCCTAATTTCATCATGAAGTAATTAAATTCCTATGAGTTTGGGAGAATTAAATTCCCATATAGGGTTAAACCCTAATTTTGTTTTGGGAGAATTGAATACTCTAAACTCAATCCTCCCTCTATGTTTTGGATCTGCATGGCAGGATCTCAACCCGATGAGAATTAAATTCTCATCTTATGGGGAGATGTGCTCTGTGCAGATCTTCAACCAGAAGAAGAACTAAGTTCTTTTTTTTTTTGTAGAAGAGTTAAACTCTTAGATTTGAGAATTAAATTCTCTGTTTGAAGTTTTGATCCCCTTTCTTTTCTTACCTAAGGTTTTTCTTTTGAATTCTCCTTTCTTTTTCTCTCTGAAATTTTCAGATTCAAAAGCCCTCTCTCCAAAACTCTATATCCCCTTCTCTTCTCTTGGCTCCTATTTATAGGAGGAGGAAAAGAATCGATTTGTTTAGCAAATCTTTCTTAGAAAGATTTTGTTTGTTTTCATAATTAATATGATCGTTTAGATCATTCAGTGAATTTTATTCACCGTTGGATTTTCAATCCAAAACATATTCTGTTTGCTATTTCTGGTGAAATTTATGGAAATCTTTCCTTGTCTAAAATCTTTTCATAAATTGGTGATTTTTAATTACCCTTGGATTTTTAATCCAACGGTTCCCCATAATCCTTTTCCATTTGGAAATATTTAGAAGCTTTTAGAATTTAATTCTATTAAACTGTAAGGCTTTCGAAGCCAGTCACGTGCTGACACGTGACCCTTGGTCACGTGTGAGCACGTGACCCCCAATTGAGTCCTTTTCTCAGCATTTATTTACGCTTCAGTTTTAACCATCACGTGTCAACACATGACCATTGGTCACGTGTGAGCACGTGATACCTCATTGAGGTATTTCCTTCAACCATTTGTTTTTATTTCTGTTTTAACTATCACGTGTCAACACATGACCATTGGTCACGTGTGAGCACGTGACCCCCAATTGGGTCCTTCTTCAGCCGTTTGTTTTTATTTCTGTTTTAACTATCACGTGTCTACATATGACCATTGATCACGTGTGAGCACGTGATACCTCATTGAGGTAATTCCTGATTTTTAATCAGGGAACAGTGCATAACATATTTGCTCATAACTTTTGATCCCGGATGAATTATGAAACCCATAATATATCAAATCGAAGGGTTTTTTGAGTTGCTTCCAATATCATCAGAATTTAGATGTTTCTCATTCGGGAGTTTGTCAAAATACAACCTGGAAAATACTGGTTCGCATTATCTTAAGCGTATCGCAGCAATTTGATGATACCTTGGGGTCTTTTGCGCAGAAATTTTTGGTGGGAACAAATGCCCCCACTACTTTGCCCACGTAAGTTTGTATGTGGGTGAAGTAGTGCAGAGTTATGCATAGCGTATGACCAGTTTCGGGTTGGTATATAACTTTCAGAATCTTGATCTGAGAAGATAACGAGCAGACACAAGCGTCGTCATTTATCATTGACTCAAATCTTGACTCTTAAGGGATATAGTTCCAAACCCTCAGCCCCATGAGCCGCATCCTTCTATTTCTTTTATGTCTTACTCTGGCGTGAAGTAGTTTATATGCTCATCAGTAACTTCTCCATTTCAGTGGCATGTAACTTTGGCAAGTGTGGCCCAAAAATGGTAGATAACAGTTCGTCTTGAACTCTTTATAGGGTAGCGATGGCTTAGGAAACAGGGTTAGGATCTGTTGCCTAAGACTTTCCAACTTTATGAGCCGTGAGGGTCTCATAAAGAATTTTCTCCCTACGGGTCGAGAGGATTTCGTAGGTGTATTTTCTCCTTAGGAATCGTGAGGATTCCTAAGTGTGCTTTCTCTTGAGAGTCGTAAGGATCTCACAAGAGAATTTTCCCGTTTATAAGTTGAGAGGACTCGTAAGTGGTTGTTTCCCTCCTTGTCGAGATTCGACTTTGCAGAGTGTGGTCCGTGAATAGTATGCAAGAGTCCGTTTTGGACCAACTTGCAGGGCCCCAGTGCTTAGGAAATAGGTTTTTATCCCCATTACCTAAGGCTTTTCCCTACGAGTCGAGACGAATCGAGAAGTTCTCACAAGAATGTCCTAACGTCACAGTTAACCTTTTCTCTTTACGACAGAGGTCCGTTAGGGTCTGTGGTACTAGGGTTTTGCCCGTCGTACCGTCGCGTTGGTTGATGTATCCCTCGATAGGCAATCTTGCTGTTCGAGTAGCCTTGTGACTGTCGTATCTCTGATCCTTTCGGGGGCTGGACAAGACATCTTCAAGCAATCTTCTTAGGCAGTTTGACCGTCAGAAGAGCAAGCGTCAGGAATTTTGCCATGCCGTTTTTTACTTGAGGTTAGGCTCATTTTGGAGAGCCCCGATGGGTCATAACCACTCCATGCTGGTGTGGGATGATCTCCGATAGTTATTCAGGTTTTATATGAGTTGCCGTCAAGACCCTTAAGCTGGGAATTTGGCCTTTGCTTCGTTTTTCTGGCATTGCATCTGCTGTAACGAGAAAAATGTCACGGTTATCTCTAGGTTGCGGGTGAACCGTCGAGGCTTGGAACTAGGGATTTTTCCATGGCTCCGTTGTTTGATTGTCGCGTCTGGATCCTGCTGGAGGAAGAACACTGTGGTGACATCTCGTCTGCTGTATCGAGACGAACGTCGAGGTGGCGATCACTCCATGCTGGTGTGGGAAGATCTCCGGTAGTCTTTCAGGTTTTATATGAGTTGCCGTCAAGACCCGGAAGCTAGGAATTTGGCCTTCGCTTGTTTACTGGCATTGCCTCTGCTGTAACGAGACGAATGTCGCGGTTGTCTCTAGGTTGCGGGTGAACCGTCGAGGCTTGGAACTAGGGATTTTGCCGTGGCTCTATTGTTTGATTGTCGCGTATGAATCCTGCTGGGGGAAGAACGCTGGGGTGACATCGTGTCTGCTGTAACGAGATGGATGACGAGGTGGTGACCACTCCGCGCTAGTGTAGGATGATCTCCTATAGTCTTTCAGGATTTATATGAGTTACCGTCAAGACCCTGAAACTAGGAATATTGCTTTTGCTTCGTTGTTTTGGCGCGTCTGAATCCTATTGGAGGAAGAACACTGTAGTGGCATCTCGTCTGCTGTATCGAAACGAACGTCGAGGTGGTGACCACTCCGCGCTGGTGTAGGATGATCTCAGATAGTCTTTAAGGTTTTATATGAGTTGCCGTCAAGACCCTGAAGCTAGGAATATTGCCTTTTCTTCGTTTTGTTTTGACCGTGAGGTCTTTTGTTGATGCTGCGTCTGTATCCTGCTGGACTGTGAAGGAACGCCGCTGTTGACATTGCGTCTACTGTAACGAGAGGAATGCTGAGGTGGTGTTGGGATTTTGCCGTCACTCCGCTTTGCTGACCATGGGGTCTTTCGTTGACGTTGCATTTGCATCCTGCTAGACTGCGAAAGAACGCTGCTGTTGACATTGCGTCTGCTGTAACGAGACGAATGCTGAGGTGGAGCTAGGATTTTGCCGTCATTCCGCTTTGCTGACCATGGGGTCTTTCGTTGACGTTGCATCTACATCCTGCTGGACTAGGAAGGAATGCCGTTGTTGACATTGCGTCTGCTGTAACAAGACGAATGGTGAGGTGGAGTTGGGATTTTGTCGTCACTCCGCTTTGCTGACCATAGGGTATTTCGTTGACGTTGCATCTGCATCCTGCTGGACTGCGAAGGAACGCTGCTGTTGACATTGTGTCTGCTGTAACGAGACGAATGCTGAGGTGCAGCTAGGATTTTGCCGTCACTCCGCTTTGCTGACCATGGGGTCTTTCGTTGACGTTGCATCTACATCTTGCTGGACTGCAAAGGAACGCCGTTGTTGACATTGCGTCTGCTGTAACAATACGAATGCTGACGTGGAGCTAGGATTTTGCCGTCACTCCACTTTGCTGACCATGGGGTCTTTCGTTGACGTTGCATCTACATCCTGCTGGACTGGAAAGGAACGCCGTTGTTGACATTGCGTCTGCTGTAACGAAACGAATGCTGAGATGGAGTTAGGATTTTGCCGTCACTCCGCTTTGCTGACCATGGGGTCTTTCGTTGACGTTGCATCTGCATCTTGCTGGACTGCCAAGGAACGCTGCTGTTGACATTGCGTCTGCTGTAGCGAGATGAATGCTGAGGTGGAGCTAGGATTTTGCCGTCACTCAGCTTTGCTGACCATGGGGTCTTTCTTTGACGTTGCATCTACATCTTGCTGGATTGCGAAGGAACGCCGTTGTTGACATCGTGTCTGCTGTAACGAGACGAATGCTGAGGTGGAGCAGGGATTTTGCCGTCACTCCGCTTTGTTTCGACCATGGGGTCTTTCGTTGACGTTGCATCTGCATCCTACTGGACTACGAAGGAACGTCGTTTTTGACATTACGTCTACTGTAACGAGACGAATGCTGAGGTGGAGCCGGGATTTTGCCGTCACTCCGCTTTGTTTCGACTATGGGGTCTTTTGTTGACGTTGCATCTACATCCTGCTGGACTGCGAAGGAACGCCGTTGTTGACATTGCGTCTGCTGTAACGAGACAAATGCTGAGGTGGAGCTAGGATTTTGCCGTCACTCCGCATCGTTTCTACAATGGGGTCTTTCGTTGATGTTGTATCTGCATCCTGCTGGACTGCGAAGGAACGCCGTTGCTGATTCTTAGGCTATAGATATTGCCGTTAATATTTAGAACTAGGGACTATGCCGCGGCTGCGCTTCATTGCGGCTCTGAGGTCGGTTGTTGACGTCATGTCTGCATCTGGTTGGAGGGACGAAGAACGCCGGTGTTGATCTCTAAGTTGCCGATGTTGACGTCGAGACCCTGAAGCTAGGGATCTTCATTTGCTTCGTTTGTTGACATTGTGTCTGCAATATTGCGACAAATGTCGAGGTTGTCTCTAGGTTGTTCACGAACTGTCAAGATTTGGCTTCGCTTTCTGATGGAGCCTGTCAGGAAGGTATGGTTCCCTTTTTGTTTGCGCCCCTGGATCTTGTACAGTGATCGCTGTGATATCACTTGTAGGGCATAAATTTCATTTTCATCATTTTTTTCTTTCCGCGATGCTCTATCATTTTAGCTTTTATATCACGAAGCTCGCGATTGCCCAATCATTTCGGCTAGTTTTCGCGGTGCCCAATCATTTCGGTTATATTTTTTTTATTTTTACTCGCTGCTTTTTATTGCGAGTTGCCCAATCATTTCGGCTATTTTGCATGCATACATTTTTACTTGCTGATTTTGTTTGCAAGTTGCCCCATCATTTCGGCTTTTTCGTATGCATGTGTGGCTTGCTGGCTTCTTTGCTGCAAGTTTGGAATTAGACACCGATTTTGGCATCAGTATCGCTACAACTGGGATATTGCCAGGAGCGAATCATCATTTGCCTCTATCGATTTCGAAAAAAGGTGGCTTAGTAGACAGGGTTAAGATCCTGTCGACTAAGGCTTTTGACTTCATGAGTCGTAAGGGTCTCATAAAGGTATTTCTCCCTACAAGTCGTGAGGATCTCATAGGTGAATTTTCTCCTTAGGAATCGTGAAGACTCCTAAGTGTATGTTCCCTTATAAGTCGTAAGGATCTTACAAGAGTGCTTTCTCCTTATAAGTCGAGAGGACTTACAAGGGCTGTTCACCGTGCGAACATATCCCTAGTCACGGATGGAACTTTGTTAGGGAAATGTTTATTCGCACCCGTGGATTGTATACAAGAGTTAGTATTGAGCCTCTTATAGGGAAGTATTGGAGGTTGTGGGGGCTGCTTAAGAACAGGTTCAGGTCTCTATATCTTAAGACTTTTGAATCTTATGAGCTGTGAGGGTCCTATAAGAGAGTTCTCCTTACGAGTCGTGAGGATCTCGCAAGTGCAATTTCTCCCCAGGGATCGTGGGGATCCCTAAGTGTGTTGATCCCTTGTGAGTCGTAAGGATCTCACGCAGATGGTTTCTCCTTACTAAGTCGAGAGGACCTTGTAAGTGTCTTTTAACAAGATTGCGCCCTTTCGGGTTTTCACAAACACTCGCCGGTAGCCCTGTTGTTTTTTACTCATGGAGCCCTTTTGGGTTTTCATCCATTCCCATTCTGCTTATGGACATACCGTTTTTTTTCTTTTTTTCTTTTTTTTTCTAACGAGGTTGCACCCTTTCGGGTTTTCACAAGACTCGCCGGTAGCCCTGCTGTTTTTACTCACGGAGCCCATTCGGGTTTTCATCCGTGCCCATTTTGCTTATGGACATACCGTTTTGTTTTACTTTTTTGTACCACGTCAGCCTGGGGATGCCGTGGGTTGGTAGTACTTTAACGACATTTCGGTCATTTGTTAACGTACGATTACGCAGCTAGATTTTGCCGCAAACCTTCGCATGTTTTGTGCCGGAGGTGGATTCCTTGAAGAGAGGGCTGAGGGCGATTTCTTCGTCAGAGTCGCTTCCGAAGGTGATAACTTGCGATCCCTTGGTGTCGGCTATATGACAGTTGTCAGCAGCTCTTTCGCGCTCATCTGTCGTGCTTTTCTGTTCCCGACGAGCCTTGCGCTTCACTCGTTGAATATGTCGTCGATAGGCAACATATCCCTGCCACCAGTTTTTAAAGGCTATGCACTCCTCAGTTGGGTGTGCAATCCTCTGATGGTATAGGCAGAAGTTAAGATGTATGTCCTCTTCATCAAGACGTATATTGGCAGAGGAATTTCCATTGAGAGAGGGAAACGTCATTCCTATTGCCAGGGCCCTAGCGAATTGATTCCTTACTTTAAGCTTGCTTTTGCTGGCGATAGGGATGCTTTGCTCAAGTCGGGGTGTCTCGACCTTTTTCTCCAGTCGTCGGCATTTGGCACTCTCAAATATAGCCAGTTCACGCTCTCGATTGGCTTTGCTTTCCTGACGGGCTTCGTTTAGGAATGCATCAATCATTTCGTCTGATGGTCTTAGAAGTTCAGGCTCAGGATTTGCCCCTGGTTTTTCTACATCCAAAGCTTCTTCACCGTTTATTAACGAGTGAGAGATCACATCACAGCTTGCCACATAATCCTCAGACTCATCCGACGAGCCTTCTCCATTGTCATCATCTTTGTCCACAAGGACGTGGGTGAGAAATTCTTGGAGTGTGACTGGGGTCCGCTCCTTCTGATTATATTCTTCTAACGCGTCAATCTGTTTTTGCAGGTCCGTGCGCTTGTCACCAGGCTTCACAGGCTTTTTGGTCTTCTTCTTCTTCTTCAAAGACTTTGACGGTTGGGTGTGAGCACTCTGACCATCACCACCAGTTTTTAGAGTTGGGCGCGGTTTCAGCATTCCCTCGATGATCTCGGGTTCCAGTGGATTTTTCCACCTGATCGCCGGGCATGTTTGGAGATCCTTCAGCATTCATTTCGTCCTAGCTGAAAGAACGTCCTCCCATGGGGCTTCCCTTATGAATGAGCATGATGCCCCCGGCATGTCCACCTTTTTAGGGACGTGAGGTTGTGGTGGGTTCACCTTCCAATTTTCGGATAACGCGAACTTGCCATGTTGGTATTGGTCCTCAATCCAGCCTTTGAAGACGAAGCAATCTTCGATTGGATGGCTTACTGCTTGGTGGTAAAGGAAATAATTAGGATCGTTGATATCACTTGGCTGCAACGGACGTTTTGGATTCGGCAAATTTATGAGTCTGTTATGCATTGCCAGCTCGAACAGTCTCCTCGTTTTATCCTGGGGAAACGGGTAAGGACGTCCCAATCTCTCCTCGAAGGATGGGCGCGAATGCACGTTGTTTTGGCGAACAACCGGCTTTATGTTGCTCGGCTGTTGTTGAGTGTTGGCGACGAAGGTTGCTTGCCCTTTCCCTTTTTCATTTCGCGTCTCCGGTTTCGGAGGGGACGGTCTATGACCCATCTGATCCATCTGGACTAGTTTGTCAATTAAAGCCTGGAATGTGGTCGGTTTGAAGAACATCATGAACTGTGAAATAGTTGCATGAGGGTCTAGGGTGCCCACGAACATGCCCACCGCTGGTGCTTCTTCGATGCGCTGTTCGCACTTCGACCACAGATTTCGCCATCGGATTGCGTATTGAACCCAAGTTTCACCCGGCTTCACCCTTGCATTGATCAACGCCGTTATTGGAGTATATTTGCCGGCACTTGCGAATCGCTGGGTGAATAACAACTCCATCTCCGCGAAAGTTTTGACGGAGTCATTTGGAAGCTCGGAGTACCACTCAAATGCAGTCTCCGACAAGCTGCCGACGAATTGACGGAGCAAAAGCTTATCATCGCCCCCGGTGTTGCCGCACAGAGCTCTGAACTAGGCGACGTGCTGGTGGGGATTGCCTGTCCCCTTGTATACATGGAATTTAGGGATCGTATATCCCGGCGGGTAACTTATTTAGTCATACCAGTCTGAATATGGTCGCCCAGTTTTAACAACTTGGCCGGCCGTTTCGTTCGCTCGGTGAGCTCGTATTTGCTGAGCAATATAATCATCAAGCGTAGCTTTTGAGATGGTCTCCTCTTTGGCTGCTGAACAAGCCGGAAGGGGACTTAACGTCTCCGCTCGGTCGTCTTCAATAATGATCGGAGGGTCTTCGGCTGGAGGATCTGGCTGTAACATCATCCCGACCATGTCTTAGAAGAGAAGAGCCATTTGCTTTATATTGGCCGCTTGTTCCGCAGCCTCCTTGTCCTTCTTTTCGAGCATTCTCCGAATGAACTCAGCAACAGTCTCGTATTTGTAACGTTGTTCCGATGATGCCTCCGGGTTTTCTTTTGGCCCGGTGAGCGCAGCCATCGCAGTCAGCATCTCCTGAAGCTTCTGCTGCTCTTGTTCCTGAGCTCTTGTAATGGATCGGGTAAGTGGTCAGTGACTCGTAGAAGCGCAGCTGTCCTCTTTCCCGGATGCCATGTAGACGGTATGCACCACCATGCCCCCAGACTTAGGGCGTTTGGGCTCAGTGCCTTTGACATTTATCGCAGGCATGGGGACCTTCTCCGGCCTTCTCCTCTTGTGAGCGGTCGAATTTGAGGGGGCCGTTGCAGTGGGCACTAAGGTAGCCACCGCCTTTTGTGGCTTAACAGGATGGTTTTCTTCCTGTCGGACCTTCAGCTTCTTCTGTCGGCGGGGATAGTTTTGATCCACCACCGACTCTCGGACTTGTCGCCAGATTTTGTAAACTTTGAAGACAGCCGTTGAGGGGACTGCTTCGGCTTTATTTCCATGACAGTCTCCACCGGTGGCGGGGATCTTTTCAGTATGACGGTAGGTGAGTTCCTGCGCACCCTGTTCAGCAACTCGAAGCTGTTCCCAGTCGGAACAGCAGCATTAATTTCCACCGTTGGGGCTGGTGGAATTAGCCCAGAAGGGGAGTTGCCCCCGGCCTTCCTTACTCGGCGCCAATGGCCACGTCGAGCGTGTCGAGGTGATGGAGTTGGCTCGGTGACGGGGATGGCTTCGTCTTGCCCCCTGTTCAGGTGAGGGGCTGTTGCTGGTGTCATCCTGTTGAAGACTGATGTCTTTTGAGTAGCAGGAGCGGGAGTGGGAGTTGGGACGGTCAGTCTTTTAAAGACCGACCCCTTGGCAGTTGAAGCCGCCTTGACGACTTCGGGAGCAGGGTTGGTTACTCTCTTCAGAATAACCTTCTCCGAGATTGCAAGCTTCATTGTTGGCCTAGAGGAATTTTGGCCTAATCTGGAGAAGACCGAGGCGCCGGTGCTGGACGACCCATTGAGAGGGGCCGCAGTAGCTGTAAGCCGATCAAAGACCAACTTCTTGGGAGCTTCCGGTGTTGGTAGAGGAGCGGTGAAGCTCGTTGGCAGGAGCATGGTCCCGAAAAACAATCATGTGGTGGCTTGAGTGACCTGTTCCACGGGCATGGTGAACAGGGAAGCAGCTTGGGGCTCATAGGCTATGCCTCCTGTTGAGGCAGGACGTGGGTTGCAGTTGCATGTGGAACACTTTGAGCAGGTGAACACCATTGATCCTTTGCTTTCTGCACCAAGAAAGACGCCAAATCTTAGTACCCTAAAACCCACGGGCACCATTAGCAAACCGCGATTCGTTCGCGAACACAACACATAAAGTGTGGAGTGGAAAGAGGAAAAAGACCCACCGGGTGTGCCAGAATCTGTTCCCCTCCGAATCACGGAGACGCGACCGCGTAGGTCCGTCTTGCTTGAAATTCGGGGCAGATGCTAATTGGTGCTATCCGTCCACCTCTCCGAAGATGCCAAGTTGATTTATGGCACCATGTATCGAAGGTTTAAATGGATGTGGCCGATGTAGCAGACTTCGTCAGATTCCCCCTCATTTAAGGGGTTTTTGATTGTGGGGAGGCTCTTCCCTGCAGGCGCAAGCCCCTGCAGTTAATTACGCTACCGCATCGCGGTAACCACTTTCTCCTTCTCCAGATGGTCACTTCGTGTCGTGGGTGTTTGTTTTGTTTTTGGTTGCCTGTGGATTGTATACGGAGACTAATTTATGTTGTCGCCCGTAGGGCGTGGATTAGTCCAAATTCGTATTTTCTTAGATTTGGGTTTGGGGTTTGGGTTTAAGAATACGTTAGTCTCATTTGAAACTAAGTTCAACTTAAACGTTTGTTAAGGATAAGTTAGTTTGATTTTAGACTAAGATCAACTAAACGTTTGTTAAGGACACGTTAGTCTAATTTTAGACTAAGATCAACTTAACAGGATCATTTAGATCCAACAAAAGAGCATTTGGGCTCTATTGTTCTAGTTTAGGGACTTAGCGGTCGATTACCAGTTTAAGGACATGGTGGTCCAATACCAGTTTAAGGACGTAGTGGTCCAAGGTTAAGGACATCATAGTCCGTGAGTTTAAAGACATCACAGTCAAGGTTAAGGACATCATAGACCGCGAGTTTAAAGACATCACAGTCAAGGTTAAGGACATCATAGTCCGTAAGTTTAAATACATCACATTCAAGGTTAAGGACATCATAGTCCACGGGCATAAGGACCCCACAGTCCAGGTTAAGGACATCATAGTCCATGGGCTTAAGGACCCCACAATCCAGTTTAAAGACGTCATATTCTATGAAATGTGTGGTTGTCGGGACCCGTCACCTCTCTGAAGACGTTGAAGGATTACAACGACAAATATCAGAGGAGTGAAGAGATGTACCCTTGAACCAAAGTAGATTAAGTGATTTGTAGTCCAATTTGGAACTAAGATCAATTAATTAGAATTATGAGCACATGGGCTCAGTTAAATTTGAATTGAGGACTTATGGCCAACTTAGGCTAAGTTCAATTGGATTTGAAGTGTTGGCCCTTTGTTGGACCGTTAGACATTTGTCTGGGTTCAAGCCCACATTATTTAGCAATGCTAAACAAGAATTTGAGGGCTTTGGTAATATTTTTATCTGTGATTGAGCAGTAGACATTAGAGATCTGATTTTTACTCAATTTTGAATGGGAGGCTTTGCCTCTGGAAGATTAACCAATTTGGTTAAAATTAGTGTTAAACACTAGAAGGTAACAGTGTTAAACACTGGAAATATAGTCCCCAGATTAGTGTTACATACTAGAAAATACCAGTGTAAACACTGGGTATAAGTTCTTTTAAATTAGTGTTAAACACTAAATAGGAATGGGTCACGTGGGGCCACGTGAGGGCATACAGAGGTAGGACCAGATCCCCTTTTACTTTGCTCTGCAAATAAGTGTTAAACACTTCTTTTATATTTTTATTTTGAGCATCACGTGTTGACAAGTGATGGGGATTTATGCATCGATAATTAAAGCCCTTGCTGAGGGGTCACGTGGGGACACGTGAGAGCGCCCAAAGCTTCTTTTCTTCTGCTTTTTCTTTCTGTGTTTTTGGAGGTCACGTGGATGCACGTGAGGCGTTGCCTCAGAACCTTTTCCTTCTCATTTTCGGAGACCTTTTCAGGGGTCACGTAGGGCCACGTGACCTTAATTCTCTTCATGCACAGAGATCTTTTAGGTCTCCTTATTTTATTTTGAGAGTTAAATTCTCTTATAGGGTTGAACCCTAATTATGATTTTGGAGGAATTAAATTCCTGAAAGAATTAAATTCTCAATTAAGGTTAAACCCTAGTTTTGACCATCTTGAAGGAATTAAATTCCTGTAATTTTTGGAGAATTGAATTCTCATATAGGGTTAAACCCTAGTTTTATCTTGGAGGAATTAAATTCCTATAACTTTAGGAGAATTAAATTCTCATATGGGGTTAAACCCTAATTTCATCATGAAAGAATTAAATTTCTGTGAGTTTGAGAGAATTAAATTCTCATATAGGGTTAAACCTTAATTTTGTTTTGGGTGAATTGAATTCTATAAACTCAATCCACCCTCTATGTTTTGGATCTGCATGGCAGGATCTCAACCCGATGAGAATTAAATTCTCATCTTATGGGGAGATGTCCTCTGTGGAGATCTTCAACAAAAAGAAGAACTAAGTTCTTTTTTTTTGTAGAAGAGTTAAACTCTTAAATTTGAGAATTAAATTCCCTGTTTGAAGTTTTGATCCCCCTTTTTTTTCTTACCTAGGGTTTTTCTTTTGAATTCTCCTTTCTTTTTCTCTCTGAAATTTTCAGATTCAAAAGCCCTCTCTCCAAAACTCTATATCCCTTTCTCTTCTCTTGGCTCTTATTTATAGGAGGAGGAAAAGAATCAATTTGTTTAGCAAATCTTTCTTTGAAAGATTTTGTTTGTTTTCATAATTAATATGATCCTTTAAATCATTCAGTGAATTTTATTCACCGTTGGATTTTCAATCCAAAAGATATTCTGTTTGCTATTTCTGGTGAAATTTATGGAAATCTTTCCTTGTCTAAAATCTTTTCATAAATTGGTGATTTTTAATCATCCTTGGATTTTTAATCCAACGGTTCCCCATAATCCTTTTCCATTTGGAAATATTTAGAAGCTTTTAGAATTTAATTCTATTAAACTGTAAGGCTTTCGAAGCCAGTCACGTGCTGACACGTGACCCTTGGTCACGTGTGAGCACGTGACCCCCAATTGATTCATTTTCTCAGCGTTTATTTACGCTTCTGTTTTAACCATCACATGTCAATACGTGACCATTGGTCACATGTGAGCACGTGATACCTCATTGAGGTATTTCCTACAGCCATTTGTTTTTATTTCTGTTTTAACTATCACGTGTCAACACGTGACCATTGGTCACGTATGAGCACGTGACCCCCAATTGGGTCCTTCTTCAGCCGTTTGTTTTTATTTCTGTTTTAACTATCACGTGTCTACACGTGACCATTGATCACGTGTGAGCACGTGATACTTCATTGAGGTAATTCCTGATTTTTAATCAGGGAACGGTGCATAGCATATTTGCTCATAACTTTTGATCCCGGATGAATTATGAAGCCCATAATATATCAAATCGAAGGGTTTTTCGAGATTCTTACAATATCATTAGAATTTAGCTGTTTCTCATTCGGGAGTTTGTCAAAAAATAACCTGGAAAATACTGGTTCGCATTTTCTTAAGCGTATCGCTGCAATTTGATACCTTGGGGTCTTTTGCGAAGAAATTTTTGGCGAGAACAGGGCTTAACCGGAAGTTTTCAGAGAGGGGGTTGGCTTCGAACACGTTGGGGGAACTTCAAGCTCAGCTTACTGCCAAGACAACCAGTGCATATGAAATTTGGTGGGTGCTTCAAGAAGCCATTACAGAGGTAGTGGCTCTTGACAAAACAATTATTTTTACTCGTAAAATGGTTGAAGCCCATAAGGTCATTGAGAAGGAACTCGAGAGTCGGTTTGCTTCATACCAGACTCAACAGACCCAGGTAGGGACTCGTCTTGCAGCACTGGGGGAGCTTGAAGCCGAAGTCCAGCGGAAGAACGACGAACTGGCTGGCCTATTGAATCGTCCTCCGACTTGAAACATTTTTGTCGCTGTATATTCTCTTCTTTTTACATAAGGGTATCTTGTATTCATTTTGATTCATGAATAACATGTATTCATTTTGATTCCTGAATGAAATGTATCTTTTATTCACTTAAATTCATGAATAAAATACATATTTTATTTCATACTGGCATTTCTCTTTTCTTTGATGTCTTGATTTGACGTGAAGTAGTTTATATACTCATTTCAGAGTTTGTAGTTTATTTACTCATCCCGGAGTCTCTAGTTTATGAACTCATTTCGGAGCTTGTTTAGTTTACCTTCCTTAGGCTTATTGGAAAACCTGTCCTAACGTCACGGTTAACCCCTGCTCTTTACGACAGAGGTCCGTTAGGGTCTGTGGAACTTGGGTTTTTGTCCGTTGTACCGTCACGTTGGCCGATGCATTCCCCGATATGCAAACTTTACGCTGCTGTTCGAGTAGCCTCGCGACTGTCGTGTCTATGATCCCTTCGAGGGCTGGACAAGACGTCTTCAAATAATCTCCTTAGGTCATATTACCGTCGAGAGAGAAAGCAGTAGGAATTTTTCCATGCCGCGTTTTACTTAAGGTTAGGCTCAGTTTGGGAGCCCCGATGAGTCATAGCCATTCCGCGCTGGTATGGGATGATCTCCGATAGTCTTTCAGGTTTTATTTGAGTTGCCGTCAAGACCTTGAAGCTAGGAATTTGGCCTTCACTTCCTTTGTCGACACTGCGTCTGCTGTAATGAGGCGAATGTCGAGGTGATCTCTAGGTTGTTTGTGAACAGTCGAGACTTGGAACTAGGGAATTTGCCATGACTCCGTTTTGTTTTGACCTTAGGCTCGCTTGTTAACGTCGCGTCTGTATCCTGCTGGAGAGAGAAGAAAGTCGTTGGTGACACTGCGTCTGCTGCAACGAGACGAATGTCGGGATGGTCTCTAGGTTATTTGTGAACCGTTGAGACTTAGAACTAAGGACTTTGCCATGGCTCCGCTTTGTTGACGTCACGTCTGCATCCTGCTGGAGTAAGAAGAAACGTCGTTGTTGACACTGCGTCAGCTGTAACGAGACGAGTGTCGATGTGGTCTCTGTAGGGTAAGCTTAGCACCTTAGCAATGTTTTGGTAAGCATCAAACATGCTATATTAAAAATTTTGGGGTGCTAAACAAACCAACCAAGTAATCGAACTAGAGAATTAGGGTTAACATTGCATGTAAACAACTTTACATCTAAGAAAGAAAGATTACAACCTTTGTAGTTCGTTCCTTCACTTCATAAGCTCCGAGTAGTAGTCCCTTCGCCGCGATCCATGAACTCCCGAACTATAGAGAGGCTCCACAAGTCGAATGATCCATGCTAGCTTGAATTCTTCCTTTTCGAAGATGATCTACCTTGAAGAATCTCAAACCCAAGCTCTCACTTTTCTAATTAAGTATTAGTGAAGTAAACACCCTAATCTAAGTGGCTAGAATAGATGAGGATGATGAAGTAGGAATTTCTCTCTCTTTTGATTTCAATTTCTCACTTTAAATCATCACAACACAAAAAGCTAGAAAGCTTTTTCAAGGAGGAAGAAGAAGAAGAAAGCTTTTGTGATGAATAATGAATTGTTGTGGTTACAATTAAAACCATGAGTGAATAAAATGAAGGTTTTAACTCATGTAGAGAATAAACTATGGTTAACGGTTTGGGTTGGGTTAACAAATATCTACACAAAATATCAAAGCTAAATGACAAAAGGAAAGCTTCATGAAGCTTCATGAAAAAGCTAACCCAAAAGCTAACCCAAATCCAAACCCTAACTTGGTTTAAACTTAACAACCATGTTTCATTTGTAACCCTAACATGTTACAATATTATATATCACATATTTAATATATAATGACACAAAAGGAAATAATACAATTAACATATATCGCATATACATCAATGTATTATCCAGTGAGAAAATGAATCAATAAAGCGAGCTTATATTAATTAACGTAATGTAATATATCACATATATAATTATACATTAAATTATTGAATCAACTCTTGATCCGACAATCCGGCTATATTGCATATAACCGACTAATATAACAAGTACCAATTCATCGAATAAACACTTGATCCGATGACCCGGCTATATCACATATACCCGGCCGATATCTCATATCGCGAGAATAGAATATGGTATCTCATATCGTATTATTCTCGGTCCCGCACATATCACATATGTGCTCCTACTCTGTTTTGCCTGAGCTAGGAAACCTCTGTGTAGGACTCTAAAGAATCGTCAATACGCCGGCAGTAAGTGATGATCATATCAAACACCCATAAGCTGCAAACGGTCAGCTAAACGTAACAGCAACCGATGTATTGAGCAATCAGAATATCAACAAGTAAGCCTGTACATTCTTCTGTGAATCCAATCAGTAACACTACCATACAGTCCGGCCTCTTCGTCTGATATGTCGCATATCCAGTCTAGGCGTGGTAAACGTCAGACCCCTGTAGGGTTCCTAGGCACTCTAGTGAAGTCTCACAAGTGATCAAACATGCCAATTTATAAAAATTACGGTGCCGAGGAAACCTAGAACGGATCGTTGGCTAGAAGTATAGGCAAAGCAAGCAAGCTAGTTTACAACTAAACTATAAGATAACGGAAATACAACCTTTGTAGATCCGTTTGTCCACCTCCATAGCTCCGCAACGAAGTGCCTTCGCTGTCCAAGTGAACTCCCGGGCTCTAGCGTCGGCTTCGTCGAAGAATAAGTAAGCTAGGTCGTCGATGTCCATGCCGAAGATGATCTACGTCGAGGCATCGCTAGATTAAGCTCCACCTTCACCTAGTCGGAAAAACTTGTGAAGGAAACACCCTATACTACTTGGCAAGATGTAGAGAATGAAGAAATAGGAAGTGGGTAGACTTTAGATTTGGATTTCTCACACTTTTTCATTACTTGCCATTGGAGTAGCAAGCTACATCCATGGAAGAAGAAGATGAAGAAGAAGAAGATATGATAAGTTAATTCCTTAAAAGAAAAATAAAATGATTGAATACTTATCATCTCTTTGACCATGGTTTAGTGTAGAGTTTTAACTAAGGTTAGAGAGTGGTTAGGGTTAGATAAAAGACAAGAATGGTGGACTAAGTTCAAAGCTTCAAGAAGCTTTCAAATAAAAACAAAAAACTAGCAACCATTCTTATCTCTTTATCTTTTCTTTTTCCAAAATAAACAAAAGGAATAAATAAATGATTAAGTAAATGAAAAAGAAACCCTAATCACTAATTAACCATGGTTTAACACTTTACACAAAACCAAGCTAGAATGTATCATCAAACATGATACAATCATGTGCACAAACGCGCGAGAAAATCCATTTAAAGTGAACCGATACTAGTTAATGCAAAGAAATATATCAAATATATAATTATGTATTAAATCATTAAATCAACACTTGATTTAACGATCTGGTCATATCGCATATAACCGGCTAGTATCCAATGTGTCGGCGTATCGAATCAATCCTTGATTCGATAACTAGGTTATATTGCATATAACCATTCGATACATTGATCGCGAGAATAGAATACGGTATCATATACACGCATTATTCTCAGTCCCGCACATATCTCATATGCGCTCCTATTTCGTTTCGCTTGAGCTAGGAAACCTCTGTGTAGGACTCTAAAGACTCGTCAATACGCCGGTAGCAGATGATGATCATATCAAACATCCGCAAGCCGCAAGCGGTCTGCTAAACGTAACGGCCACCCGGGTATTGAGCGATCAGAAGATCGACGAGCAAGCCCGCTCACACTCCTGCGAATCCAACCAGTAACACTACCGTATAGTCCGGTCTGTTCGTCTGATATGTCGCATATCTCGCCTAGGGGTAGTAAACGTCAGACCCCAATAGCTCGATAAGTCATGCCGACTTGTGGTCCATAACATTCGTGAAACTACTGATAACTCTTACCAGTATATCACTGCAACCCTGGCCAGGGATTTCCTGTTATGGCCAGCCGAGCATAGCACAACATCAACCCCCAATACCGGGAGAGACGAATCCCCTCCTATCGCTCATTGCCTCCATGTGAATCGGGACTGTACCCAAAAACCACCTGTTTGCACGACTCAGTAGAGCCGTGGTAGGGTGGAAATCAAAGCACAGTGGGAGACACACAAGACTCTATGACGATCTCGGGTCAACAGACTAAGCTGTACCAGTGTCACCAGAGAACTGCCATCTGACGTGAGGTATAATACCATCTGGGAGTTCTCGGCGAGTCCGTTCAGTGTACCCAGTCTCCACTGAGCACCCGCATACCATCTTCGATGTCAAACACCAATGGATATGGGATCATCCATCGCCCATCGCATGGGTCGAGAAGATATGCGCTAGTCTACTCTGAAATATCGATGCCCCGTCTCGATATTCCCTCGACTAGGAACATTTCAAGGATGTACTCATGGACTACCCAGGCCCCACTAGTATGATCTACATCATAGTCCTGGAAGTCGAGTACACATCCTATGGGCTTTATCAACATGTAATCAGAGAGACAGAAAGTATACATGTTAAGATAAAGTGCAACCAGATAGCATACTATCATGTCGAGCAAGAAAGTCCTTCCTATATATGTCCCAGCATCCACTACAATATACATCCAATGTACAGTAATGGCCTCTAGGGCATACATATAACTAACAATCTCCCACTTGCACTAGGGCCATCTGTAGCAGTGGTTGCAGTATCACATACTCAACCATCCCCTAAAAGTCTCTCTTTGGGAAAAAGGCCTTCGTGAGTGGATCCGCCGTATTGTCCTCTGAGTCTACTCTCCTAACCTCGATCAACCTGGAGATCAACTATCTCCATGATCAGGTGATGCTGCCTTAAATTATGTCTGGGTCACTGATGGGACCAGGGTTCCAGGGCCAAAACCTCAGTTCCATTGTCACACAATGGTAGGAACCTAGTTCATCATATGAACCAATATACACCCAAACTTCCTCTTTGGTAGTATCTTCAATAGCGATGTTACCAGCCTTTATCGTCTAGTTTGCCACGGTATCTAGTTTGGAACTCTTCCAACATACCGTCCCTTTACTGAGGGTAAAGACAGTGCCTGTGACTGACATTCAGTCGTCTTTATCACCCTGGAACACTTCCAGTGATTCTCCCCAGGATCGATTGATACCATCTCACTACATCCAGTGAGAATCCTAGCATCCAATTACATCTATCTCATAGATGAAAACTCAGGATTTAGGAGGTATCACTTTGATCCTATTTGGAGAATCCTAGTGATAATAGGAGATTGACCGATCGTAGTATAGGAAACTCTTTTCCTATCATGAGTATGTTATCCACGTACTCTACGAGGATCATCACCATACTTCCTACTACCTTTTTGTTTATACAAGGTTCATCTACTATTTTGATGATGTCAAACTCTTTGACTAACACATCAAAACAGATGTTCCAACTCCGCGATGCCTGCTTTATCCTATAAGGCATCTTGCACACGTTTCCGCTGCTCCCACTGACTACGAAGACCTCTGGCTGTGTTCTTATAGACGTTCTCTTCTAAATCAGTATTTAGAAAAGCAGTCATGGCACCCAACCGCCAGATATCGTAGTCATGATATGTAGCCGTGGTAAGTAGGATCTAGATAGACTTAAGCATAGCTACTGGAAAAAGGTTTCATCATTATCCACGCCTGGTCGATGACGAAAACCTTTAATAAGTCTAGCTTTGAAAGTCTCAACTTTTCCATCTACACCAAGTAATCTTCTCAAGATATACTTGCTCCTGATGGGGATTTAACCCTTCAGATATAGCAGCTAAAGTCCATACTTTGCTGGTGTACATGGATTCCATCTCAGATCGCTAAGCATCCAGCCATTCTTACAGAGTCCCTACTCTCGATGGCCTGGTCGAAACTAGTTGGGTCATCATCTCATGATGCAATCCTTGCTCCCACTGTCATCGAGAAACCGAGGTATCTTTCAGGCGGATGAGGAACCCTACTAGATCGGCGGAGAGGCTGAGGTTCGTTGGAAACTATTGAATCCTCTGGTTCTGTCAAATCATTAGCAGTTTTGTACAGCTGGAACCTTTCCAGTTCTACAGAACTGATCTTGCCTCGATCTTGTCCGGATTTTGCTTTTGACATAGGCCGGACAATCCCAAATCTTAACTTACTTAAGAGATAGGATCTTCCCATACCATATCTCATATGGAGTGGTAGGCATTGAATTGATTCAAACCTAATTCAATAGGTATGTAGCTTCTCAAGTGCATAACCCCAAAAGGAAATAGGTAACTCAGTAATACTCATCATAGAGCACACCATATCTAATATTGTGCAATTGCTCCGCCCTGATACACCGTTGTGCTGTGGTGTATTCAGAGGAGTAACACTGAGAGAGAATCTCATTCTCCTTTAGAATAGTCCAGGAATTCTATGCACAAGTATTCTCCTCCCTGATCTCATCATAGGACATAATACTTATACCCGTATTTTGGTTCTCTACTTCTAACTTATATTCTTTGAATACCTCAAAAGGTTCGGACTTATGTTTCAGCAGGAACATACGACTGAATCTTGAGAGATTATCAGAGAATATAATGAAGTATAAAGAACCATTCCTGGCATGTGCAGACAGGAGACCTTACGTACATCATCATGTATCAGTCCCAAGAGTTTACTAACTCTTCCTCTGTTTCCAATAAACAGAGCTATGGTCATCTTATCTTGTGACACGACCGGCAAGTTTCACAAGATGTAAATTCAAACTGATTTAAATATACATCTAAATGTAACTTCAGCCAGTCGGGTCGCATCGATATGACCTAGTCTACAATGCTTCAAGAAGAATTCGTTCATTTCTGAACTCTTCTTCTTGTGTGTGTTCAGTGTACTAGGAACTGTAGTTTGATTTAGAACGTTAATGCTTTTAGATAGCGTGCCTGAACCGATCAACTTTTGATATAGGAAAAGTTCAAAACATTATCCATCAATACAAAATTATATCATTTCTTTACTAATAAAGAGACTGATATGATTTTGTATATCAGGTTCGGTATCTAATAGCATTTGTTCAGAATCAATGTATTCGTAATACAGGGTGACAGTGACCAACAGACTTGGCTGCAACACTTGCCCCGGTTTCTGTCTCATGAAACTTATCACCCGTTCTCAGTTTTTCTACCTTTTTGTAGCCCTATGTAACAGATTACATATCTGGGATCCTGATCCGGTATCATATACCCAGGATTCAGAGGATACTGAGAAACAGTTCTTTATAATGAACATACCCGAAGGAGATGCATCATATGCACTTTCTTCGTTTGGGCGGCATAGGAATTCTGGTATTCCCTAATTTCCTGCTCTGTCTTATAACAATTATAAGTTGGAGCGGGACCAACGTTCCCCAGCTCAGTATAACAAGCGGGTTCGGTCAATACATCCGTATTATTATCTTGATTAAGGCGTGATATGGTCGCTACCTGGAGAGAGAGAGAAGAAAACACTCAGCGTGCGCTCTTGCAAGATCAGATTGGTTATATATTTTATCTAATCAGGATGGCTCCAACTGTTTTTATCAAATCTTCCTTCAAACCCTAAAAGGAAAGACTAGCCGGGATTAATTATACTCTACAAGTTCGCCAATCTTTCAGCCAGGCCAGTGTCGGTACTTTGAGGAAGGTTCCCCGTGCTTTCGCACGGACCTAATTACTGTAAACATCGTTTTCCCAGAGGCGTAACCCCGTTGACACCTTTCTAGACACCTACATGATCGGCTAATTGTAAAGTGCAAAACTTTCCCAGGAGTAACAATTACTCGCAGTGGGTATCGAGATCCAACTATCACATAGAAGGTATGCAATCTCATTGCAAATTTCAACACTTGAAACTCCCGATAAAGGTTTTTACCCCTAGCACCTATGACCTTAACTATGGTCAACAAATCATAAGTACTAGTCAAGTTCTACCCGTCATTTCGTGATTAATTAGACCCACCCACATGACCCTTAACTAAGGTCAACAAAGTCACGCGACTGTCCTAACTAATCGCATCATATGCGGTGTAGGAAGACATCACTTAGCTACCGTACACTGTGCCTTGACTATGGTCAACAAACACAGCACGAATACTAAGTACTCTACTTCCTAAAATGACGGAGGGTTGCGAATGGTTTTTGTGAAAACCTTTAACGCTTTGAACTTGATCTCGTTGCGGAATCAAATGGTTTTTAAATGGAATGTTTTTTAGGCTTTTCTAGTTTTGCTAAAGGGGTCACTCCCGATGAAGGGATCGTCGGCCCTTTCCTCGTCGAATGAGGTGCGGGATATATCATATATATCACTGTGCAAAGCAGAAACTATAGAAGCGATCAAATACAAACCGAGTGTGTAGCATCTGCCAGTTATTGCTAAAGGAGTCACTCCCGGTGAAGGGATCTCGGTCCTTTCCTCATCGAATAAGGTGCAGGATGTTCTATAATGAACACCGCGATGCGAAGCAAGAACTGTAGCTACCTGTTTTATTTTGAAATTCGATTCCACAACATCAATTAGGTTTATTTTCTTTCATTAATCTCATTAATGAATATCCCATCATTTTAAGTTACCTAAACATCACAGATAGATATGACGTACACTTATGCCATCCGCATTCGCCTCGATGTCCCCTCGTGCACCGTTAGGTTAGGTAACTAACGGCAGAGCGGGGCAGGGCTAGGGCGGGTGTAAAACATAAGCAACGTCTATATAATATATCATATATACTATATATAATATCTGTCACAGAACATCACATGATCACAGATAAAACACAGCAGAAGAAACATATGAAATATTGGATATACTAGGACGTCCGTGTTTTCAATACGAGCCAGTATAAAACACGGATTCCACGGTCGTGATGAATAGCCAATCCCACACCCCTAGACCCCTACGAGAGCGGCAAGCAACCCTACCAATTCTAGGGTTAGGAGACCCGGACTCGACTCCTCGAGTTGGTCTCCCTCTGGACCCCAGAACCCGGTTACTTGTGCTCCCCTCCTTGGGTCTATCCTAATGCGGAAAAGTAAATAATATACAAACGGTGACTACTCCCGCAACCTGGAAGTGCCCCAATAAAAGAATATTACATACAAGTTTTTACATGAATGAAAATGAAAAACACTCATCTCACATAAAAACCCCCCGGCTATTCAAACACGACGATCCAATATAACATATCCAGCAACACATAACATCACATGTCATCAACGTAAGTAAATATGCGCATCCCAATTGTCGTTGGCATATAGCAACGAAACCGGCGACATCACATATTACACTTACGGTCACAGAAAAGAAAGTGTAAAACTACAACAGTTGGAATCCGCAACCTCTTTAGACATCACATGCCTTATCAAATGAATTACTTAGACATCACATGCCTAACAATTATAAACCCCGCATTTTAGTCTCGTTATCGAAAACACTTTTCAATATCAAGTCGGGCAATTCAACAAGATTCCCGAAAAACTGATCGAATGCTCGTCGCAAACTTTAGTAGGCGGCCGCACCCCTGATACCGTCGACGAAGTGCACCAAGGCGGAACACCGCTGCCGTGAGCACCCGGACGGATGCTTTCGGCGACGGGGTTCTCCTACAGTCACTTGGTCGGGGCTATGGGGTGAGGCTGTCTATTAAGTTTACCCGGCGAGTATCCGCGTACGCTACGTGATTGCAACGGACTTTTGATCACATCAAAATTCCGTGGCAACCGATCAAATGAGACTAAATTGCTATGTTTATAACATTCATTCAGTTATCTCATAACTTCTTGTGAATTCCAATTATTGTATCACATTCCGGATAAATAGAAAATGTTAAACTTTCCGATCGAACAATCGAACACCCAAGTTTTCCCAATACAGATCAACACATGAAACAAGTCTAAAAACATTCAGTTCGTGCCTCAGTACCAACGGTCCAGCCGTAGAAGGGTCAAGCCAACGCCTCACATGTGGCACGCCGTACTGCCCCAAACCCGAAGGTTCAAAGGGTAGTTCAAGACGGTCACATAATCGAGTTAAGGTTTGTTGTCTTCTAGAGGGACCATCGTGTTACTTGCACTACTTAGAACGTGATTAAACTACAGAAATATCCAACACTTGGAAATTTCCCGACAAGGGAAAAATTGGGTATTTATATCCGGTCGAACTTTTTAACATATTCAAAAAATTATCCGGAACGACACATAGACAAAGTTTGACAATCCGATCGAATGTATGAACTCCCAATACAACCCAAAATACTCAACTCTTGATTTCAGATTAAAAATTCCCAGGAAAACCAGCACTGAAAAATAGGAGTTACTGTGCAAAATTCAATGGCAAATAAGACAAAAGTGCGGCGGAAGGGCCGCATTAGCACGCTAATGCCGCGGTTCCGCCGCACTTTAGAAAGATCATTAGGTAATTTTTGCATCGTAATTCTTATATTTATCTGCTTGTTTTTCTGCATATTTTTAATTTGCAAAAATCCACATTTTACAAAAATGTCCAGAGAGCATTTTAAAGTCGGGGTTTCGGGTCGATCGGACTTCTAACTCCGTCTACGCATCGCCTAAGGCTCTAGCTAGGCTCTGATACCACTGTAGGGTTCCTAGGCACACTAGTGAGGTCTCACAAGCCATCAACCATGGCAATTTCAAATTTTAACGGTGCCGAGAGACCCGACTACAGATCGTTTGCTAGAAATCTAGGCGAAAAAACTAACTAGTTAACAATTAACAAAGAGATACCGGAAATACAACCCTTGTAGATCCGTTTGTCCACCTCCATAGCTCCGCAACAAAGTTCCTTCGCTGTCCAAGTGAACTCCCGGGCTCTAGCGTCGGCTTCGTCGAAGAATAAGCAAGCTAGGTCGTCGATGTCCATGCCGAAGATGATCTACGTCGAGGCATCGCTAGATTAAGCTCCACCTTCACCTAGTCGGAAAAACTTGTGAAGGAAACACCCTATACTACTTGGCAAGATGTAGAGGATGAAGAAATAGGAAGTGGGTAGACTTTAGATTTGGATTTCTCACACTTTTTCATTACTTGCCATTGGAGTAGCAAGCTACATCCATGGAAGAAGAAGATGAAGAAGAAGAAGATATGATAAGTTAATTCCTTAAAAGAAAAATAAAATGAATGAATACTTATCATCTCTTTGACCATGGTTTAGTGTAGAGTTTTAACTAAGGTTAGAGAGTGGTTAGGGTTAGATAAAAGACAAGAATGGTGGACTAAGTTCAAAGATTCAAGAAGCTTTCAAATAAAAACAAAAAACTAGCAACCATTCTTATCTCTTTATCTTTTCTTTTTCCAAAATAAACAAAAGGAATAAATAAATGATTAAGTAAATGAAAAAGAAACCCTAATCACTAATTAACCATGGTTTAACACTTTACACAAAACCAAGCTAGAATGTATCATCAAACATGATACAATCATGTGCACAAACGCGCGAGAAAATCCATTTAAAGTGAACCGATACTATTTAATGCAAAGAAATATATCAAATATATAATTATGTATTAAATCATTAAATCAACACTTGATTTAACGATCCGGTCATATCGCATATAACCGGCTAGTATCCAATGTGTCGGCTTATCGAATCAATCCTTGATTCGATAACTAGGTTATATTGCATATAACCATTCGATACATTGATCGCGAGAATAGAATACGGTATCATATACACGCATTATTCTCGGTCCCGCACATATCTCATATGCGCTCCTATTTCGTTTCGCTTGAGCTAGGAAAGCTCTGTGTAGGACTCTAAAGACTCGTCAATACGCCGGTAGCAGATGATGATCATATCAAACATCCGCAAGCCGCAAGCGGTCTGCTAAACGTAACGGCCACCCGGGTATTGAGCGATCAGAAGATCGACGAGCAAGCCCGCTCACACTCCTGCGAATCCAACCAGTAACACTACCGTATAGTCCGGTCTGTTCGTCTGATATGTCGCATATCTCGCCTAGGGGTGGTAAACGTCAGACCCCAATAGCTCGATAAGTCATGCCGACTTGTGGTCCATAACATTCGTGAAACTACTGATAACTCTTACCAGTATATCACTGCAACCCTGGCCAGGGATTTCCTGTTATGGCCAGCCGAGCATAGCACAACATCAACCCCCAATACCGGGAGAGATGAATCCCCTCCTATCGCTCATTGCCTCCATGTGAATCGGGACTGTACCCAAAAACCATCTGTTTGCACGACTCAGTAGAGCCGTGGTAGGGTGGAAATCAAAGCACAGTGGGAGACACACAAGACTCTATGACGATCTCGGGTCAACAGACTAAGCTGTACCAGTGTCACCAGAGAACTGCCATCTGACGTGAGGTATAATACCATCTGGGAGTTCTCGGCGAGTCCGTTCAGTGTACCCAGTCTCCACTGAGCACCCGCATACCATCTTCGATGTCAAACACCAATGGATATGGGATCATCCATCGCCCATCGCATGGGTCGAGAAGATATGCGCTAGTCTACTCTGGAATATCGATGCCCCGTCTCGATATTCCCTCGACTAGGAACATTTCAAGGATGTACTCATGGACTACCCAGGCCCCACTAGTATGATCTACATCATAGTCCTGGAAGTCGAGTACACATCCTATGGGCTTTATCAACATGTAATCAGAGAGACAGAAAGTATACATGTTAAGATAAAGTGCAACCAGATAGCATACTATCATGTCGAGCAAGAAAGTCCTTCCTATATATGTCCCAGCATCCACTACAATATACATCCAATGTACAGTAATGGCCTCTAGGGCATACATATAACTAACAACCCCATTAACCGATAAGTCGTGTCGATGTAAGGATCATAACGGGTCAAGAAACTACTGATAACTCTTACCAGTAAATCTCCATATCAGCCCTGGCCAGGGACTTCCAGTTATAGCCAATCGAACACAGCGCAACATCAACTCCCAATACCGGGAGAGGCGAAACCCCTCCTATCGCTCATTGCCTCCACGTGATTCGGGACTGTACCCAAAAGCCACCGTTTTGCACGCCCACTTGGACGTGGTAAGGTAGAAATCAAAGCACAGTGGGAATCACACAAGACTCTATGACGATCTCGGTTCTACAGACTAACCTGTACCAGTGTCACCGGAGAACTGCTATCTGACATAGGTATAATACCATCCAGGAGTTCTCGGTGAGTCCGTTCAGTGTACCCAGTCTCCACTGAGCACCCGTACACTATCTTTGATGTCCAACACCAATGGATATGGGATCATCCATCGCCCATCATATAGGTCAAGTTACGTGTAAGCTAGTCTACTCTGGAGTATCGATGCCCCGTCTCGATACACCCTCGACTAGAAACAGTTATAGGATGTACTCATGGACTACCATGGCCCCACTAGTATGATCTCATCATAGTCGTAGTAGTCAAGTATATGTCCTAAGGGCTTTATCAATATGTGAGAGCAAGACAGTAAACTAATACAAGTCAACATGTTAAGACAAAGTGAAACTAGATAGCATACTATCATGTCGAGCAAGAAAGTCCTCTCTATATATATCCAAGCATCCATTATAATATACATCATATGTACAACAATGGTCTCTAAGGCATATACATAACTAACAATCTCCCACTTGTACTAAGGCCAGCTGTTGTAGTATCTCATACCCAACAACCCGAAGAGTCTCTCAAAATGTATCTGGGGTATGGCCTTCGTGAGTGGATCCGCAGTGTTGTCCTTCGTATCAACTCTCCTGACCTCGATCTCCCGGCGATCAACTATCTCCCAGATCAGGTGATACTGCCTCAGAATATGTCTGGACTTCTGATGGGACCTGGGTTCCTTGGCTAAAGCCATAGATCCATTGTTATCACAATACAGAGGTATTGGATGTTTAATGGACGGAACCACACCAAGTTCAGTTATGAACTTCTTTATCCAGACAGCCTCTTTGGCAGCATCGTTGGCAGCGATGTATTCAGCCTCCACCGTAGAGTCTGCCACGGTTTCCTGTTTGGAACTCTTCCAACATACCGCCCCTCCATTGAGGGTAAAGACAAAACCCGAGTGCGACTTAGAGTCGTCCTTATCACATTGGAAGCTCAAATCGGTAAAGGACTCCACCTGGAGTTCTCCGTTACCATACACCAAGAACATCTCTTTAGTCCTTCTCAAGTACTTGAGAATGTTCTTCACAGCTGTCCAGTGATTCTCTCCAGGATCTGCTTGATACCTACTCACTATACTTAGTGAGTATGCTACATCGGGTCTGGTACATAGCATCGCGTACATGATAGAGCCTACCGCCGAAGCATAGGGTATCCCTTGCATGCGAGCTCTCTCCAAATCAGTCTTAGGAGACATCTCTTTGGAGAGGGTGAGTCCAGAGATCGTGGGTAAATTCCCACTCTTGGACTCTTTCATACTAAATCTCTTTAGTATGGTGTCAATGTACCTGGATAGGGACAATCCCAGTATCTGTCTAGATCTATCTCTATAGATCTTAATTCCCAAAATGCAGGAGGCATCACCTAGATCTTTCAGTGAGAATCTTTGTGATAAGAAGAGCTTGACCGAGTGCAGCATAGGAACATCGTTTCCTATCAAGAGTATGCCATCCACATACAATATGAGGAAGACAACCTTACTCTCTACAACCTTCTTGTATATACAAAGTTCATCTATGTTTTTGATGAAGTCAAACCCTTTGAGTACTACATCAAAATAAATGTTCCAACTCCGCAATTCCTGCTTCAACCCATAAATGGATTTAAGCAGCTTACACACCTTTCCGCTGCTCCCACTGTCAACGAAGCCCTCTGGCTGAGTCATATACACGCACTCCTCTAAATCATCATTTAGAAAGGCAGTCTTAACATCCATTTGCCAGATTTCGTAGACATGTTATGCAGCAATGTCAAGTAGGATCCGGATGGACTTAAGCATAGCCACTGGAGAAAAGGTTTCGTCATAATCCACACCTAGTCATTGATGAAAACCCTTTGCAACAAGTCCAGCTTTGTAAGTCTCAACTTTTCCATCTACACCAAGTTTTTTCTTAAATATCCATTTGCTCCTAAAGGGTTTTACCCCTTCAGGAGCAACTTCTAAAGTCCATACTTTGTTGGTGTACATGGATTCCATCTCAAATCACATTGCATCCAGCCATTTCACAGAGTCACCACTCGGGATGGCCTGCTCGGAGCTAGTCGGGTCATCATCTTCCAAGATGCAATCCTCGCTCCTACCATCGATGAGAAAACCGTAGTATCTCTCAGGTGGATGAGGAACCCTACAAGATCGGCGGAGAGGCTGGGGTTCGTTGGGAACTACTGAATCCTCTGGTTCTACCAAATCTTCTGTTTCAGTTTGTGTAACTGGAACTTCTTCCAGTTCTATCTCCTTGCCACTAATTTCCTTTGTAAGAAATTCTTTTTCTAAAAAGGTGGTATGCTGAGCAACAAACACCTTTTGTTCCTCAGGGTGGTAGAAGATATGTGCTCGCGAATGCTTAGGATATCCTACAAACTTGCACAAAAACGATCTTGCCTCTAGCTTGTCCGGATTTTGATTTTTAACATAGGCCGGGAAACCCCATATCTTTATGAAATTAAGACACAGTCTCTTCCCCTCCCATATCTCATATGGAGTGGCAGGCACCGATTTGGTTTGAACTCTATTCAATAGGTATATGGTTGTCTCAAGCGCATACCCCCAAAAGAAAATAGGTAACTCAGCAGTGCTCATCATAGAGCGCACCATATCTAATAGGGTGCGATTCCTTCGCTCCGATACACCGTTGTGCTGTGGTGTATAGGGAGGAGTAAGCTGAGAGAGATTCCCATTCTCTTTTAGATAATCTAGGAACTCATTGCTCAAGTATTCTCCTCATCGATTAGATCGAAGGATCTTAATACTTTTGCCTGTTTGGTTCTCTACTTCATTCTTATATTCGTTGAATTTCTCGAAAGGTTCAGACTTGTGTTTCAACAGGAATACATGTTCGTATCTTGAGAGATCGTTAGTGAATGTAATGAAGTACGAGGAACCATTCCTGGCATGTGTCGACATGGGACCGCATACATCACTATGTATCAGTCCCAAGAGTTCCGTAACTCTTTCTCCATGTCCACTAAACGGAGTTTTGGCCATCTTTCCTTTGAGACATGAATGGCAAGTTTCATAAGATGAATATTCGAGCGGATTCAAATATCCATCTTTATGCAACTTAGCTAGTCATGTTGCATTGATATGACCTATTCTACAATGCCACAAGAAGGATTCATTCATTTCTGAACTCTTCCTCTTGTGAGTGTTTTGTTCATTAAGATCCGTATTTTGATTTAGAACGTGTATGCCATTATGTAACGAGCCTGATCCAATCAACTTTTGATTTAGGAAGATGTTCATAACATTATCCTGTATTACAAAATAATATCCTTCTTTACTTAATAAAGAAACTGATATAATATTGCATATCATGTTCGGTATATAATAGCATTCGTTCAGATTTATTGTATTACCACTTGGTAATACAAGGTGATATTCACCAACTGTTTTGGCTGCAACATTTGCACCATTCCCTACTCTTACGAAATGATCACCCATTCCCAGTCCTCTACCTCTTTTTAGCCCATGCAATATATTGCATATGTGGAATCCTGATCCGGTATCTAATGCCCAGGACGTAGAGTGAACTGAGAAACAGTTCTCGGTAACTAACACATCTGAAGAAGATGCATCAACATATTTATTCTTCGTTTGGGCGGCATGAGAATCTAGACATTCTCCTATTCCCTGCTCGGACTTATAACAATTATAAGTGGGAGCGGGACTGTTTCCCCCAATTAGAGCAAAGCACTGTTCAAAATTCAAATTTTAAAATAAAACAACGCTTCAGATCCAGCACCCAGTGCACTGCGCTCTGAGCAGCGCACCACGTGCAAAGCACGCGTGCGCTAGCGCCAAGTGCGCTGCGCTCTGAGCAGTGCACCACGTGCAAAGTACGCGTGCGCTAGCGCCAAGTGCGCAAAGCACGGGTGCGCTAGCACTGGAACTAAAATCTCCTCACCGTTAGATCAAAGATCTAATAATAATGATAAATCATTAATTAATCAGAATTAAATTCTGTTAAGGAATGATTCCTCAAAATCTTTCCAAATAACAAGATTGTGCTCTGTAAATTATAACACCGTTGGATCAATGATCCAATGGTAAATAAAAATTACCAAAAGACAGAATAAATTCTGTATGGAAAGATTTATCAATCTTGTTAAAAACAAGAAAATTGTCTTCTGTAACACAGAATCCCTAGGATCAAAGATCCAATGGTGGGGAAACATCCCCAAATCAATCAAAGAAAGATCTCTTTAACTGATTCAACAAATCAGCTTGCCCTATATAAAGGCCCCCAGACGTCAAGTCTTGTACAGATAACCCCCCTATAAGCTTTAAGAAACTCAAAAAAATAAAGAGCAAGCTCTTGCAAGAAGATCATTCTTCATGGTAAAAATGTTAATGATGAACATAGAGATGAAATCATCTCATAAAAAGAAGAATTTACTTCTTTAAAGATCATAGATCTACAAGACCAAGATCTTTCACAAAAAGATCAAGAGATCTCATCATAAAATAATAAGAAGAAGAACATAATTCTTCTCGCTGATCATGGATCTATAAAGGCAAAGCCTTTAATCAATATAAGAGATTGGAAATATCTCCTGCAAAATAAGAACTGTTGTTCTTAGATCTTGAGACAAAGTCTCTTTTAAAAGAACATAAATTTGTTTCCCCTATCATAAGATTGATCAGATGTGCTTTGCGCTCTTGAAATGCGTCTTACGCTCTTGAACTCCACTTCTGCGCTCTCTGGACTGGCACTCAACGCCAAATGCGCCACGTGTCAATCGCGTATGCGCCAATTAACAACCTGCGCCTTGCGCTCTTGAAATAGCACTGCGGTCATGGGCTGGCGCTCAGCGCCAAGCGCACCACGTGTCACTCACCTGTGCGCCACTAAACTGAAGCGTAATGCGCTCATGAACTAGCACTCAGCGCTCATAAACTGGCATCATGCGCTCATCATCTGGCGCCTAGCGCTGAGCGTGACATGTGTCCCTTACATATGCGCCATGTGGCAGAAGCGCACTGCGCTCTTTGACTGGCGCAAAGCACGTGGCGCACCACGTGTTACGCTAACAGAACATAAATTGTTCTTTAATAAGCTCAGAGCTCTGATGAATGCTCAGCATTCAAGAAAAGACAAAACATTGTCAGAATGCAAGACAATACTTAGCATTATTAAAAGGGCCAAGCCCAAAAAAATGCTTGACAGCCCAAAATAAAATGTTAAATATATTTGGACTTAGCCCAAGATTGGCCATAAGTCCTTAACTCATATTAATTGAGCTCATCTGCTCACAAATATGTTAACGGATCTTAGCCCTAAATTGGACTACAGATCTTTCAACCAACTCATATCGGTTCGAGGGTACATCTCTTTACTCCTCTGATATTTGTTGTTGTAATCCTTCAACTTCTTCAGAGAGGTGACGGGTCCCTGCAGGGTTACACTAGCGCCCCGGCCAATTTCCGTGGCCAAATGCGAAACAAAATTTCGTAGCGACAACGAACTTGGCGCTAACATAAACCGTAACTGGATCTTTACCATAAACCTAATTAGCATGCAATAGAGTTCTATCTACTATGATAGAAGTTATACCTAAAGAAGCCAAGTCCTTCGGGTCTTCGTTCCTCTCCTTAAGCTCCTCGATGGTTCTATGGATCGTGCTTGTACTCCGGCCTCCTTTTGTCGAAGATGATCCACCCGAGAGTCTATAGTCCAAGCTCCACCTCAAGAACCGAGGTAACTAGGGCAACAAGAATGCTAAGCTTGATGTCCTAGGTGACGTAGAGTAATGTGATGGAGTTGTTTGTCTATTTGATCCTTAATTTTCTCAACACATGAGAGCTAGAGGGATTTTTAGTGAGGAAGAAGAAGGAGTGCTTATGAGAGCTCCAAAATGAAGAAAAAGAATGCAAATGAGATTATTGACCATAAGAAAATAATTACCAATGTTTTGACATGATAAATTGTGATGGCAACCCTTGATTTGACCATTATCATGTCAAGTTAAATCCAAAGCCAAAGAAGCATCTAGTGCTCACAAAAATATCTAAGTCAACAATGGTCAACTTGGTCAAATGGTCAAAACAATTAGCCATAACATAATTATCATTAAAAAGATTAATAAATATTTTTCTCCACCTCATAATGGTTTTGACGAAGTCAATGGTCAAAACACTAATGAGGCACCTCCTTCTTCGCTCCTCACAACCGTGCATACACACCCGCATCCGCATTCCGTAGAATACGAATGCACAGAAGACAAAACTAATCCATCCAAACAATACTAGGATCCGACTTAAACCAAAGCCTACTAGTATTGTCTGCCCGAACATCATACGCACACAAGTGCACGTAAGTGATCGCAGCCCTGCCGTAAAACCATGCGCCCTCTACACGTTTTGGCCAGTGCAGGGAAACTCTCTGTATGGGACTCTAAAGACTCGACACTACGCTGGCAGTGGGTTTAACCACAGACCGCAAGCGGCACTAGCTGTACAAAACGGTCCCCAGGTAGATGTCGACAAGAAGGCCGGCGAGGCAAACCCCATCCGAACTCCTACTGAGCCTGAATGTGACAATCTCCATACAGTCTGGTCTGTTCGTCTATGAGTATCGCATGTCGGGCCTAGGGGCGGTCAACGTCAGACCCCTAATAGTGGTACATGTTGTGTCGGAGTGTAGCCTGTTAGTGATATGTATTCCCTAGAGGCCATTACTGTACATGCGATGTATACTGTAGTGGATGCTTGGAAATATATATGGAGTGTTGGATATAGTGCCCTCAAAGTCAATTATTAGATCACAGGCATGTGATTGCAACGATTGAGAGAGGACCTATGCCAGTAGGACAGTCTTGCTCGAGATGATAGTATACTATCTGGTTTATCTTTATCATCGTGTACTGCTTTAGGTGACCTTACAGGTCACTATTGCACGTTGATAGAGCCCCTAGGATTCTTGCTTGACTGCCAGCAGTATGAGGGCGATCATATACGTGGGAGCTGGGGTCAATAAGCACATCCTTAAAAGGTCCCTAGTCGTGGGAGTTTCGAGACAGGGCATCGATACTCCAGAGTAGACTAGTGTATACAGTCGAGACCCCGACGAGGGGCGGTGGCCGGTCTCACAAGCCACTGGTGTCAATTGGTTCACCTAAGATGTATACAGGTGCTCATTGGGTTATGAGTACACCGGACAGGACTCGCCGGGAACCTGCTAGATGGTCTTATACCAGACGTCAGATAGCAGTTACCTGGTGACATGTGTACAAGTTAGTTCATCGACCTGAGATCGTCATTTGTCTCGTGTGAATTCCTACTGTACTTTGATTACTACCCTACCACGCTCAAAGGAGACGTGAAAATAGGTTTTAGTTGGGTACAGTCCCGAGCCACATGGAGGCAGTGAGCGGATCTTCAGGGGTTCGTCTCTCCCTGTATTGGGGGTGAGGTCGCGCTGTGTCTAGGAGAGCCATTACACGAAGTCCTTGGCCAAGGCAAGAGATTTACTGGTAGGTATTCCAGTAGTATCTCAGGGTGTTCTGTGCTACACTCCGACACGACTTGTACCGCTTTTGGGGGTCTGAATTTTACCAACCCCTAGGCCCGCCATGCGATGCTCATAGACGAACGGATCGGACTGTACGGATATTATCACTGACAGGCTCAGTAGGGTGTCAGCATGAGTTCGCTCACAAACGTCCCTTTTGGTCAATACCTGGTAGCCCGTTACGTATGGCTATTACCTCTGACGTGCTAGTGGTTAAATCCACAACCAAAGTATTGACGAGTCTTTAGAGTCCCCCACAGACCGTTTTCTCAAGTTTCGGGCGAAACGTTGTAGAGGCCGTATGGAGATATGGAAGGGTTCGATCAGATACGCGCGGTATGACACGGATCATGATCGGACGGATAATACTAGCGGGCTTTGGTTTAAGCCGGATCCTAGTATTGTACAGTGTAGATTTTGTCTTTTTGCATTTGTATTCAGTGGGAATACAAATGCGGGTATGTATGTACAGTCGCGGGGTTTTCCTGTAATTTATTACGGGATCAGTTTTTTGAAGTTGCCAGTTTGTATTCCGTTCCGGCCAGTTTTCCTTTGTTCCTTCATGGCCGGATTTTTCCGATGGAGGGGCTAATTTGCAATTGTACAAATTAGCCATTGTGGAGGGAGTTATTTGTATATGTTGCTTCATGATGGTTCTAAGCATCATGAGATTCTTTTTACATCTTTTCATTTGCATTTAATGTGAAGAGATTGATTTGTTTATGAGGTGAGGCTTGATTTGGCTTATGCTCACCATTTTACCCTCTTGTGCTCACCACCCCTTGGTTGAGTTTTTCCTCCTCCACATTTTCATGAGGCCGGCCATACATTGAGAGGGAGAGAGAGGATTTCATTTTTGGAGTGGGAAAAATGTTCATCATATTTTCTATGCATGTATCAAAAATCCCAAAGCTCATTTTTCCATTGCTCATTCCTCCATCACAAAGGCAACTTCACTACCCGCTTGAGACAAGTGAACCTACACTTCATCTACAGCATCCTTGGGCACGTCGGCTAGCCAACTACGTGCCCGAGTTGCCTCGGTCCAGAGGTAGGAGCCCGTAAAAGAACCCGGCGATGTGGTGCCCGTTCCGACAAGGAGATGAAGACTGGAGATTCCGCGAGGAGATCGGAGTGGAGGCCGAAGACCGAAGGACATGGATCACTCGGTATAGCTTCCTTTCCATTTTCTAGTTTGCTAGAGTTAGGTTAATGGCCCGATCCGGGTTTTAAAGTGCACGGTGGTGCCGGTTTCTAGTTTTTAGAAAAGTTTCGTTTCCGCATTCCGGCGTCTGACAGACGGCCGGGGCACCGCCGTGCACTTACACTGGTATCAGAGCCACACCATTAACCTAGTCTAGCTTGCTCTAGCATGTTTAAAACTTCGATCGAACAAATATCCCAAAACCGCGATTTCAAAGCATTAGTTTTCTATCGAATTATTTTTGGCTCAAAATTTTTTTCAGTGTGTTGCAGAAATACATGCAGGAAGTTTTAAGACTTCTATGAAAAATTGGTCATGTGACACTGTAGATCGGCCGCGGAACCGCGGCCAAACCCCTGTTCTTGCCGCGGTTCCGCCGCAGTAATAGGTGATCACTATACCAATTTTCTACAGAGCTCTTTGGACTTGGAAATGGGGGTTCTGCAATGATCTGTTTGGGCCCAGATTTCTTTGAGTGCTACAGTTGTGCTTGGGGCCCACTTCGGGAAAGTTTTTGGTCGATCGAAAATTTTAAACATGTTAATTCACAGTATTTACATTATATCTGCGACCGTGAATGTCACTTGATCGGTAAATCCAGTTTAACTGCTATAGCCCTTTTAGACGGATTTGCGAACGTGACATTCATGTTGATGTTCTGTGTTGTTCTGTGATGTTGCGGATTGGTCGTGGGGGATAGCCTGGATGCAATGTTAGTACAGTTTTGTTTTTTATGTACATTTGATATTGCGGGGCGAGCGTCCGACATGTGGACTGCCGTCACTGCCTGTTTGTATATTATTCTTTTGGGGCACGACCGGGCTGAGGTCGATGTACCCGTTGTATGTATATTTTACTTTCTGTACTAGGATTACCCCACGGAGAGGTGCACGGGTAGCCGGGTTCTAGAGGGCAACGGGCCCGCTTCTCATGGTGTTGAGACGGAGGGGACTTTACTCTAGAATTGGCGGGCTATTCGCCGCACTCGTAGGGTGTATATGTTGACCCAGGAGGGATGCCCAAGTTACCGGATTCCGTGAAGTGCTGGGTGGTCCATTCACGTTATTGAAGGGGGCTGCCTCGCTTCAGGTTTTAGTGGGTAACTTGCCGCGCCTGTAGGGGTCTAGGATTTCATTGCACAGGCTATCCACACGACCAGGGGAACGTCGGGTTTCAGTAGCGGCTCTATGAAACCCGAGGATCCCAGATATCTGTATTGTTCTGTGATGCTTATTACATTTCTGTGATGTTGCATTTTATCAGGCCTTGAGCGAATATTATATATTGATATATATACTAATAGATGTTGTATATGTTTTGCACCCGCACTAGTCCAGTCCCCGCTCTGTCGTTAGTTAAGTAACCTAACGGGTGATGACGGGACCCAGTGGCGAATGCGGATGGCATATACGTACATCATTATTTTCGTTCTTTATTGGTGTGATCAATTGATGGGAGTTGATTCGGATCAATGCAAGCTAAACAAACCTATTCTGATGTTGTTGGAACATTTTTCAAAAAGCTGTTATTGCAAGGGCATTCTCTTTTGTTTTGCACAGTGGTATTCGGTTATGAATATCCAGCACCTCAGTCGACGAGGCAAGGGCCGAGATCCCTTCACCGGGAGTGACCCCTTGGACAGAAGTTTGCGTCAGGGCAATAACTTCACTATAGTCGTTTACTTTTTCTTTGCATCGTGGTATTCAGTTGGAATATCCTGCACCTCATTCTACGGGGAAAGAGCCGAGATCCCTTCACCGGGAGTGACCTATTTAGCAAAGGTTTTCGTTACTATATTTTTTATAAAAAGCTATCCGGTTCCTTCAATGATATCAAGTTCATTACGTTAAAGGTTTTTCGCCAGAAACCATTCATAGCCCTCCATCATTTCAGTTAAATATTCGGTAGTATTCAAGCTATGTATTTTGACCTCACGCCAAGGCATAGTGATTGGTAGCTGCCGGATATTTATCTGCAGCATAGATAGATGCGTTGGTTTGGGACAGTCGTACTGCCATTTTGGCCTATGTCAAGGGTAGGTACGGGTGGGTTCAAATTAACCTGGATAATGATGGGTAGAACTTGACATGTGACTTATGACATTTTGACCTCACGCCAAGGTCATAAGAGCATGGGGCAAAAATCACATCCGGAGTTTCTAAAGAAACTGAAACTTGCCAGATATGCGCATACCTTCTGGAGTGTGATAACGTGAGCGGATTCGGTCATGTTATCATGCGATGATAGTTGGATCCCGATTCCTACTGATGAGTTGGTTTACTCCTCGGGTGATCCCGACTAATTCTTCTTTTAGGTTTGGAGGAGAATTTGACGGTATAGTGGGAGGTTTCCTGATTAGATAAAGTGATAACCATTCTGATTTAGGTTAGAGTGCACGCTGAGTGTTTCTTTTCTCTCTCTCTCTTTGGCAGCGACCATGACCCGACCATTGACTATGACTCAGTGACCAAAATTAACCGAACCTTCTTAAACACTGGCTTTTGAATTGTCAGAATTGCATACCTCATTACCACTCCTACTTTTACCCTTTTCTCCAGAACACCCCGTATTACTACGAACGTCCAATTCCATTGGATAAAACCATCTTATGGTTATATATGAACTCGAAGGAATTTATTCGAGGATGGTTTCAGATTCTGGAGAAAACGAATAGAACTATTCAGTTGTCTTTTCCTTTTACCTTCTCTCAGGTTGCGAGTACTCCTTGGTTTAGGAGATAGTACACCTATTACGTAAATTGGATAGTCTTCTTCCAAACCATAGGCAGGTGCCGACCGGTAGGGAATGAAGAAAACCAATTAGCCTAACGATGGTGCACAGAAGGTATTATGTAAAGACAAATAAAGGGATTAGTAAGAGGGCAAAGAAAACTGCGACTGCTATTCACGACCAAACCAAGTATTTCATTACCACTCCCACTTCACCTTTGTATTTCTCCAGGACACTGCGTATCACTACGAAGATCCACAGTTATTTGGATTCTCCATCGTATGGTTATATACGAACTCGAAAGGAACTTGTTCCAGTTCGGGGATGGATTCTGGTTCAGGAGAAATAGGAATAAGGTTTATTCGGTTGTATTTTATCTTCACCTTCTCTCGCATTGCGAGTGCTCCTAGGATTAGGACAGTACACCCATTATGCTTATTGGATAGTCTTCTTCCAAACCATAGGCTGGTGCCGAACGGTAGGGAAGGAAGAAAACCATTTGGCCTAAAGGGGTGTACAGAAGGTAATGACTAAAGACATATGAAGGGATGTGGAGAGATGGCATAGAACTATACGGTTACAGTTGTGAATCTGGATAATGGAAGAGGCATTACTAGGAATACCCGGATACCCCATCGAAACATTTCAATGTTTCATTTTTCACTGTGTACTGTTGATGGAAAACTGATTTCCCAATTAGACACTTGCTCCAGGGTATGTATTTACCAGGTTTGATTCTCACATCTGTATGGTTTTACAGATGATGAGTGGGAGTAAGTTATTGGGAATTGGGTGATCATCCTCATTATATCGGGATTCGTTGTAATCGGTGATATTTGAGGAAGTCACCTGGGTTGTTTGCCGGATGGCAAATATTTGGTTTTGAATATCCGTTATTATGCACCAATTTCAAATTGATATATCTGTACGTCTATTTTTATAGAGTGAGATGTACCTTTTTGAAATTATGTCTATGACGTTTACCTATATCAGTGGATGGTTAGGTAAGGAGCATTAAACAGCGGTGTAATTCTTCTTAACCATAAATACAGTTTTCAACCTACGACACACAGGGAATGGGTTATTAGTCTCAGGGGACTTATACAGAGTATTGTATGTTGTCCAGTGTCCATTAGGACAGAGGGGTTGGTCCTCGTACTATATTCTGTTTACTTGTGACTTCTCTAATTCTTAGACATGTGTTTCGTAGAAATACAAGGTCCAAGTTTTGAGAAGTTATAGGTATAAGAGTAAAGTAGAGAACCAGATATTGCAAGTATCGAGATTCTTCAAGATGATCGAAGATGTAGATACTTGTGCATGGTATTCAGTTGATAGTAATGATTAAGAGAACTTACTTCTCTTTCAGGTTACTCATAATTGGAAGCACTCCTAAGTTGAGTAACGTTGATCGGCCTCCTTCCATTTAGTTGACATGCACTGGAGACAGATGCATGATTTGAATTTGGTTCAATTAAATCAGTGCCTCTGTTTTTGTATTGGATATAGAACAGTTCATATCTTGACATTGTTAAGATACGGGGAGTTGTCCAGCTTATGCTTAAAACCAGACTCTGGATGACTCAAGGCACGTTTCTGTAGTGGCTGTTTGTGGGTTGACCCAGGCTATGACGAGGGTTGACTTTCTACCATCTGGAAGATCAATAGTGATATTGTTCTTGACTCGCCACAGTTTTAATAAAAATGGATTTTTTCAGAAAACAGTTGTGGGAGTATGGTAGAACTGAAAGTGATTCCAGAACCGCAAACGATTACTGAAAATTTGATAAGAACCTAAAGATTCAATCTGATTTGACATTCCATTGGCCACTCCGCAGATATGGTGGGTAACCTCAGGCACCCGAGAGGTACTCCGGTAGCCTCAAGGACGGTGACAAGGAGGTTCTTGTTTACCCGAACTTGACACTACTGTTGTTCTAGGCTATGAGACCCGGCAGGAGGATGAGTATAGCGTCGTTCTGAACTAGTTTTAGAAGTGTACGTCTATATGACTCTGCCAGAGGGTTGTCGTAGTCAGTGGGAGCAGCGGAAGCATAGTGGACAAGTGGCTTATGTCTATTTATGGACTAAAGCAGATATAGCGGAGATAGATCATCTATTTTTGATATGACAGTCATAGGTTTGACTTCATCAGAATAGGGGATGGATCTGTTAAGAAGATAGTAGGGTGTGATGTCCTGGTATTTGGATGACATACACAGAGCAGGAAGTGAAATTCCTATACTACGATCGGTTATACTTTGGTCGTCACACAGTAGTTTCTCCATATAGGAATTGGATATTATATCAGACATTCAGGTTACTAGATCTTTGGTTTTAGATCTAGATTTGGGTAGTTTCCCAACAAGGGTACTTAGACAGCATTCTATAAGTATTTAGAATGGATGACTCCTGGCAGGGTAGTATACCTGCAGGTGATGGAGTCACCCTCTCTAAAGGTGTCATACAGACTAAAGGGAGAGGAACATACATGATTGGCAGATCACTTGCTTGGGCAATTGAGTCAATCATGAGATGTCAAGTACCACACCAGATGTTGTTTTTGCAGTAGATGCAATAAGTTGATATTGAGCCAATCCTGGAGAAACATTCGGAATCAGTTTTAGAACATAAGTGGATGTTCAAGAGATATGATAACAATAGCCTCTTTGTAGAGACGATTATCATTCCAGGCTTCCAAGATGACCTGGATGACAGAGTGACTGTCAGAGTTATAGTTTTCTCTCTGACGAGGGGCAGTATTTTGGACAGATGGTCCAAGGGGATACTGAGGGAGGCATGGCGCAGGACACTGATTAAGTTCAGTTGTCGATACAGTCTGAGAAGTTTGGATGTGGAGTTCATTTATGAACTAGGTCCCATCAGATATCCAGACATACTCTAAGACAGGTATTGCTCATTTCGAGAGATGGCTTTCTCCGCGAACATGAGATAAAGAGAGACATAGAAAGAAACATTTGAGCGGATCCACTCACTGAGGCTATTCCTCGAACGCATTAGTTTCGCAAACGGGTTTTGTGAGACTGATTGGTAGAGGAGTTGGGTGTTCGGTATCACACAGGCTGTGAGTATGCGACATCGCAATAATTAGCCTTAAGTGCAATAGGAGATTGTTGGATATAGTGCCCTCAGAGTCAATTATTGGATCACAGGTACGTGATTGCAATGATTGAGAGAGGACCTATGTCGGTAGGACAGTCTTGCTCAAGATGATAGTATGCTATCTGGTTTTTCTTTATCATCGTGTACTGCTTTAGGTGACCTTACAGGTCACTATTGCACGTTGATAGAGCCCCTAGGATTCTTGCTTGCCTGCCAGCAGTATGAGGGCGATCATATACGTGGGAGCTGGGGTCTATAAGCACATCCTTAAAAGGTCCCTAGTCGTGGGAGTTTCGAGACAGGGCATCGATACTCCAGAGTAGACTAGTGTATAAAGTCAAGACCCCGACGAGGGGCGGTGGCCGGTCTCACAAGCCATTGGTGTCAGTTGGTTCACCTAAGATGTATACAGGTGCTCATTGGGTTATGAGTACACCAGACAGGACTCGCCGAGAACCTGCTAGTTGGTCTTATACCAGACGTCAGATAGCAGTTCCCTGGTGACATGTGTACAGGTTAGTTCATCGACCTGAGATCGTCATTTGTCTCGTGTGAGTTCCCACTGTACTTTGATTACTACCCTACCACGCTCAAAGGAGACGTGCAAACAGGTTTTAGTTGGGTACAGTCCCGAGCCACATGGACGCAGTGAGCGGATCTTCAGGGGTTCGTCTCTCCCGGTATTGGGGGTGAGGTCGCGCTGTGTCTAGGAGAGCCATTACACGAAGTCCTTGGCCAAGGCAGGAGATTTACTGGTAGGTATTCCAGTAGTATTTCAGGGTGTTCTGGGCTACACTCCGACACGACTTGTACCGCTTTTGGGGGTCTGACTTTTACCAACCCCCTAGGCCCGCCATGCGATGCTCATAGACGAACGGACCGGACTGTACGGATATTGTCACTGACAGGCTCAGTAAGGTGCCAGCATGAGTTCGCTTACAGACGTCCCTTTTGGTCAATACCTGGTAGCCCGTTACGTATGGATAATACCTCTGACGTGCTAGTAGTTAAATCCACAACCAAAGTATTGGCGAGTCTTTAGAGTCCCCCACAGACCGTCTTCTCAAGTTTCGGGCGAAACGCTGTAGAGGCCATATGGAGATATGGCAGGATTCGATCAGATACGCGCGTTATTGCACGGATCATGATCGGACGGATAATACTAGCGGGCTTTGGTTTAAGCCGGATCCTAGTATTGTACAGTGTAGATTCTGTCTATTTGCCTTTGTATTCAGTGGGAATACAAATGCGGGTATTTATGTACAGTCGCGGGGTTTTCCTGTAATTTATTACGGGATCAGTTTTTTGAAGTTGCCAGTTTGTATTCCGTTCCGGCCAGTTTTCCTTTGTTCCTTCACGGCCGGATTTTTCTGATGGAGGGGCTAATTTGCAATTGTGCAAATTAGCCATTATGGAGGGAGTTATTTGTATATGTGGCTTCATGATGGTTCTAAGCATAAGGAGGTTCTTTTTACATCTTTTCATTTGCATTTAATGTGAAGAGATTGATTTGTATATGAGGTGAGGCTTGATTTGGCTTATGCTCACCATTTTACCCTCTTGTGCTCACCCCCCTTGGGTGAGTTTTTCCTCCTCCACATTTTCATGAGGCCGGCCATACATTGAGAGGGAGAGAGGGGATTTCATTTTTGGAGTGGGAAAAATGTTCATCATATTTTCTATGCTTGTATCAAAAATCCCAAAGCTCATTTTTCCATTGCTCATTCCTCCATCACAAAGGCAACTTTACTACCCGCTTGAGACAAGTGAACCTACACTTCATCTACAGCATCCTTGGGCACGTCGGCTTGCCAACTTCGTGCCCGATTTGCCTCGGTCTAGAGGTGGGAGCCAGTAAAAGAACCCGGCATGTGCTGCTCGTTTCGATGAGGAGATGAAGACCGGAGATTCCGCGAAGAGATCGGAGTGGAGGCCGAAGACCGAAAGACACGGATCGCTCGGTATAGCTTCCTTTCCATTTTCTAGTTTGCAAGAGTTAGGTTAATGGCCCGATCCGGGTTTTAAAGTGCGCGGTGGTGCCGGTTTCTAGTTTTTAGAAAAGTTTCGTTTCCGCATTCCGGCACCGGACAGACGGCCGGGACGCCGCCGTGCACTTAAATGGAGGACTTTCTTACTCGACATGATAGTATGCTATCTGGTTGCTCTTTATCTTAACATGTACTCTTATAGTCTCTATGTTACATGTTGATAAAGCTCTTAGGATGAGTACATGACTACCAGGACTATGATGCAGATCATACTAGTGGGGACAGTGTACCCGCTAAGTACATCCTTCAAATTTTCCTAGTCGCAGGAGTATTGAGACAGGGCATCGATATACCAGAGTAGACTAGCGTATGCTTCTTGACCTATGTAGATAGGCGATGGATGATCCAATATCCATTGATGTTTGACATCAGAGATAGTATACGGACTCACCGAGAACTCCGAGATGGTATTATACCTCACGTCAGAAGGCAGTTCTCTGGTGACACTGGTACAGGTTAGTCTGTAGACCCGAGATCGTCATAGAGTCTTGTATGATTCCCACTGTGCTTTGATTTCCATCATACCACGTCCAAGAGGGCGTGCAAAACGATGGCTTTTGGGTACAGTCCCGAATCACATGGAGGCAATGAGCGATAGGAGGGGTTTCGTCTCTCCCGGTATAGGGAATTGATGTTGCGCTGTGCTCGATTGGCTATAACTGGAAATCCCTAGCCAGGGTTGCTGAGATTTACTGGCAAGCGTTATAAGTTGTTTCTCGAACTGTTATGGACCTCATATCAACACGACATATCGGTTACTGGGGTTAGAAGAAGAGACCGGACTGTACGGGAGTGTTACTGATTGGATTCGCAGCAGAATGTACAGGCTTGCTTGTTGATCTTCTGATTGGTCAATACCTGGGTGGCTGTTACGTTTAGCTGACCGCTTGCAGCTTGTGGGTGTTTGATATGATCATCACCTACTGCCGGCGTATTGACGATTCTTTAGAGTCCTACATAGAGATTTCCAGGCTCAGGCAAAATGGAGTAGAAGCACATATATGATATGTGCAAGACCGAGAATTATACGTGCATGTGATACCGAATTAGATTTTCGCGATATGTGATATCGGCCGAGTATATGTGATATAGCCGGGTCATCGGATCAAGTGTTGATTAGATGAACTGATACAGATTATATTAGTCGGTTATTTGTAAAATAGCCGGATTATCGGATCAAGTGTTGATTCGATAATTTAATGTATAATTATATATTTGATATATTATATTACATTAACTAATATAAGCTCACTTAAAGATTCTTTTTCTCACATGGATAATACATTCATGTATATGCGATATATGTTAATTGTATTATTTTATTTTGTTACATTATATATTATATATGTGATATATAATATTATAACATGTTAGGGTTACAAATGCAACATGTTTTGTGGAGTTTAAACAAGTTAGGATTTTGATTTGGGTTAGCTTTTGGGTTAGCTTTTTCATGAAGCTTTATGAAGCTTTCTTTTGTTTTTAGCTAAGATATTTTGTGAAGATATTTCTTAACCCAACCCAAAACTCTTTACCCTAGTAAATTCTCTACAAGGGTTAAGCCTTCATTCTTAAACCATGGTTGGATTTGTAACCAGAACAAGATTTTATTATTCATCACAAATAGATTTCTTCTTCTTCTTCCTCTTTAAAAAGCTTTCTAGCTTTTGGGTTTGTGATGAATTTTTGTGAGATAAAGAAAACAAAAGAGAGCTAAATTCCTACTTCATCATCCTCATCTATTCTAGCCACTTAGATTAGGGTGTTTGATTTGCTAATGCTTGATTCGTGAAGCAATAGCTTGGGTTTGAGATTCTTCAAGGTAGATCATCTTAGTTGTTGAAGATTGGAAGCAAGCTTGCATCTTTCTCTTCATGGAGCTTCTCTGAGTCCGGGTATTTGATGATAGCAACAAAAGGACCTCAACATGGAGCTTATGAAGCGAAGGAATAGACTACAAAGGTTGTAATCCTGAACTCTTAGAAGTAAAGTTGTTTACTTGTTATGTTTACCCTAAGTCTCTAGTTAAGATCTTGGTTAGGGTCTGTTTAGCACCCCAAAATTTTAAAGTAGCATAATTGATGCTTGCCAAAACCTTGCTAAGGTGCTATACTAACCCTACAGTGGTATTAGAGCCAAGCTAGAGCATTAGGCGTTGTTTAGACGAAATTTGAAGTCCGATCAAACTCCGAAACCCCGAAACAACCCCTTCTCTGGAAATTTTTTCAAAAGTTGAAATTTTTCATATTAAAAATACTCAGAAAATCATGCAGGGAATTCTAAAAATTACTGTGAAGTACGAAACCATAACATTCTCAAGGGACCGGGGAACCGCGGCTAAACCATGTGTTTGGCGGTGGTTCCAGGGCCAACTTTTGGAGTTAGGGGCTAATAATTCAGGGGTTTATTCTTGGGTACTTTTTCATGTTTCTGGGAATTTTTAATTCTACTCAAGTGTTGAGCTTTCTGGGAAATATTAGAAACTCGTTGATTCGATCAGAAAGTTTAACTTCGTTTAAGTTTTTCCGGGTAATTTAGAACGTGTTAAAAGGTTCGAACGGATATCAATAACTCACTTTTTTCCCTGTCGGAAAACTTTCAAATGTTGGATTTTTCCTGAGTTTAAAACATTCAGGAAATCATGCAAGTGTATCTGTGGACCCTCTATAAGAATGTAACCTTAACTCGATTATGTGACCGTCAAAACTGCCACTGAACCCTAGGATTTGTGGTAGTTTAGTGTTGCCACATGTGAGGCGTTGGTTTGACCCTTCTACGGCTGGTTCATTGGGGCTGTGACATGTTCTGGGATTTTTGAACTCTGCTAAAGTGTTGAGCTATTTGGGAAATCTTGGGTGTTTGTTTATTCGATCGGAAAGTTTATCATTGTCTATTTATCTAGAATGTGATACAATATATGGAATTCATATTGTTAGGCATGAAATGCGAAGTATGGGATATTTCGGATTTAAGATGTCTAAAGTGATTGTGGATTCCAAATATTGTAGTTTTTCACTTTCTTTTCTGCCACCGTAAGTGTAATATGTGGTGTATCTCCGGTTTCGGTGCTATATGTCAACGACAACTGGGATATGCATATTTACTTACGTTGATGATATGTGATGTTATGTTTTGCTGTGATATGTTATATTGGATCATCGTGTTTTGAATAGCCGGGGTTTTATGTGAGATGAGAGTTTTTATTTTTCATTCATGTAAAATTCAATTGTATATAATATTCTTTTATTGGGGTACTTCCGGGTTGAGGATGATGTCACCACTGTATATTATTTACTTTTCCGCATTAGGATAAACCCAAGGTGGGGAGCACAAGTAACCGGGTTCTAGGATCCAGTGGGAGACCATCTCGAGGAGTCGAGATCGGGTCTCCTAACACTAGAATTGATAGGGTTGCTTGCCGCTCTCGTAGGGGTCTAGGGATGTGGGTTTGGCTATTCATCACGACCGTGGAATCCGTGTTTTATACAGGCTCGAAATAAAACACGGACAACCTAGTATATCTAATATTTCATATGTGTTTCTTCTGCTGCAATGTTCTGTGATGAGATCATATTACTGTCTGAGACGAATGTTTATATTATATATATGAGATATATGTTATATTGCTGATTTCGTTTCAAATGTGATCCTTGTGAAGAATAATAAAATGGAACTTCATTAATGAGATTAATGAAATAAAAGAAACCTAAAGATGTTGTAGAAACTTATTTTAAAAACTGGTAGCTCTAGTTCTTGCTTTGCATAGCGGTATTCCTCGTAGAATATCCAGCACCTTATTCGATAAGGAAAGAGCCGAGATCCCTTCACCGGGAGTGACCTCTTTAGCGAAACTAGCAGATGCTACACAATCGGTTTGTCTTTTGATTGCTTTTATAGTTTTTTCTTTGCATAGCGGTATTTGTGAAATATCCTGCACCTTATTCGATAAGGAAAGAGCCGAGATCTCTTCACCGGGAGTGACCTCTTTAGCAAAACTAGTAAAAGCCACAAAAATACTCCATTTAAAATCACTCGATTCTACGACGATATCAAGTTCATTACGCAAAGGGTTTTCTTAAAAAAACCTGTCGTAGCCCTCCATCATTTCAAATAAGTACTAATTAGTATTCGTGCTACGTTTGTTGACTATGTTAAGGCATAGTGTACGGTAGCGGATTAGTGCTTATCTGTATAAGCATATGATACGATTGGATTAGCGTAGTCGTGCGGCTTTGTTGACTATGTTAAGGGTCATGTGGGTGGGTTTAATTCACTCGGGAAATGACGGGTTGAACTTGACTAGCACTTATGATTTATTGACTATGTTAAGGTCATATAGCTGCTAGGGGTAAAATATTATCGGGAATTTCAAGTGTTGAAATTTGTAATGAGATTGCATACCTCTTATGAGATAGTTGGATCCCGATACCCGCTGCGAGTAAGAGTAACTCCTGGGAGAGTTTTACACATTACAATTAGCCAATCAAGTAGGTGTCTAGAAAGGTGTCAATGGGGTTAAGCCTCTGGGAAAACGAGATTTACTTTAATTGGGTCTGTGCGAAAGCACGGGGAACCTCCCTCAAAGTACCGGCACTCGCCTGGCTGAAAGATTGGCGAACTTGTAGCGGGTAATTAATCCCGGCTAGTCTTTCCTTTTAGGGTTTGAAGGAAGATTTGACTAAAACAGTGGGAGCCATCCTGATTAGATATATTAATAACCAATCTAATCTTGCAAGAGCATACGCTGAGTGTTTTCTTCTCTCTCTCTCCAGGTAGCGAACATGTCACGCCTTAATCAAAATAAAAATACGGATGTATAGACCGAACCCGTTTGTTATACTGTGCTAGGGGACGTTGGTCCCGCTCTAACTTATAATTGTTATAACACCGAGCAGGAAATAGGGGATTACCAGAATTCCCGTACCACCCAAACGAAGTATATGATGATGCATCTACTTCGGGTGTGTTCATTACCGAGAACTGTTTCTCGGTATCCTTTACGTCCTGGGTATGAGATACCGGATCAGGATCCCGCAAACGTAATCTGTTACATGGGCTACAGATAGGTAGAGAACTAAGAACAGGTGATAAGTTTCAAGAGTTGGAAATGGTGCAATTGTTGCAAGCCAAGTCTGTTGGCAGTTATCACCCTATATTAAAAAAATACATTGATTCTGAACGAATGTTATTAGATACTGAACCTGATATACAATATCATATCAGTATCTTTATTTAATAAAGAAGGATATAATTTTGTATTGTTGGATAATGTTTTGAACATTTCCTATATCAAGATTTGATCAGTTCAGGCACGTTATCTAAAAGCATAGACGTTCTAAATCAAATCAGTTCTTAATGTACAGAACACACACAAAAGGAAGAGTTCAGAAATGAACGAATCCTTCTTGAGGTATTGTAGACTAGGTCATATCAATGTGACCCCACTAGCTGAAGTTACATTTAGATGTATATTTAAATTAGTTTGAATTTACATCTTGTGAAACTTGCCAGTCATGTCACAAATATAAGATGACCATAGCTCTGTTTATTGGAAACTGAAAAAAAGTTAGTAAACTCTTGGGATTGATACATGATGATGTATGAGGTCCCCTGTCTACACATGCCAGGACGGGTTCTTTTTACTTCAGAAGTAGAGAACCAAAACGGGTATAAGTGTTATGTCATTTAATGTGATCAGGGAGGAGAATACTTGAGCACGGGATTCCTGGACTATTCTAATGGATAATGAGATTCTCTCTCAGCAGTACTCCTCCGAATACACCACAATACGTTGGTATATCGGGGCGAAGCAATCGCATCCTATGTGATAAGGTGTGCTCTATGATGAATACTACTGAGTTACCTATTTCCTTTTGGGGGTTATGCACTTGAGAAGCTACATACCTATCGAATAGGGTTCCAACCAAATCAGGTGCCTACCATTCCATATGTGATATGGTATGGAAAGAGCCCGTCACTTCAGGATGTAGAGATTTTGGGTTGTCCAAAGCAAAATCCGGACAAACTCGAGGCAAGGTCAGTTCTGTAAAAGTTTGTTGGATATCCCAAGCATTCGCAAGGGAATATCTTCTACCAAACTGGGGAGCAAAAGGTGTTTTGTTTTCTCAGCATGCCACCTTTTGGAAAGGAAATTTCTTGTGAAGAAATTAGTGGTCATGAGGTAGAAATGGAAAAGGTTCCAGCTATACAAACTGCAGCTGATGATTTGGTAAACCCGAAAGATTCAATAGTTTCTAACGAACCTCATCCTCTCTATCAATCTAGTAGGGTTCATCATCCACCTGAGAGATACTTCGGTTTCTCTATGACAGTGGGAGCTAGGATTGCATCCTGAGATGATGACCCAACTTGTTTCGAGCAGGCCATCAAGAGTGTGGACTCTGTAAGAATGGCTGGATGCTTAGCGATCTAAGATGGAATCTATGTACACTAACAAAGTATGGACTTTGGTTCCTTTATCTGAAGGGTTAAATCCCCATCAGAAGCAAGTATATCTTGAGAAGATTACTTGGTGTACATGGAAAAGTTGAGACTTTCAAAACTATGCTTAAGTCCATCCAGATCCTACTTGCAATTGCTACATACCATGACTACGATATCTGGCGGTTGGGTGTCATGACTGCTTTTCTAAATAGTGATTTAGAAGAGAGCATCTATAAGTACCCAGCCAGAGGGCTTCGTAGACAGTGGGAGCACCGGAAACATATGCAAGCTGCTTTATGGGATAAAGCAGGCATCGCGGAGTTGGAATGTCTGTTTTGATGTGGTAGTCAAAGAGTTTGACTTCATCAAAATGCGAGATGAACCTTGTATACACAAAAGGTTAGTAGAGAGTATGGTGGTGATCCTCGTATTTTACGTGGATGACATACTCTTGATAAGAAAGGAGTTTCCTATACTACACTCGGTCAATCTCCTCTTATTACAAGGATTCTCTATATAGGATCCAGGTGATACCTCATAAATCCTGGTTTTGGATCTATGAGATAGATCTGATTGGATATTAGGATTCTCACTAATTGTAGTGAGATAGTATCAATCGATCCTGGAGAGAATCATTAGAAAGGTTCCAGGGTGATAAGGACGACTGAATGTCAGTTGCAGGCATTGTCTTTACCCTCAGTGGAGGGACGGTATGTTGGAAGAGTTCCAAGCTAGATACCGTGACTTACTAGACGATTAAAGGCAAGATACATCGTTACCAAGGATACTACCAAAGAGGCAGTCTGGATATATTTTAGTTCATAAGATGAACTTCATTCCTGCCATTGTGTGACAATGGAGTTTTGGCTTTTTCCAAGGAAACCTCATTCCATCTGTGATCCAGACATATTCTAAGGCAGTATCACCTGATCATGGAGATGGTTGATCTCCAGGGAGATCGAGGTTAGGAGAGTAGACACAGAGGACAGCTACACGGATCCACTCACAAAGGCCTATTTCCCAGTAGAGACTTTTATGGGATGGTTGAGTATGAGATACTTCAACCACAGCTGATTGTTGGGTATGAGATACTACAACAGATGGCCCTAGTGCAAGTGGAAGATTGTTAGTGATATGTATGCCCTAGAGGCCATTACTGTCCATGCGATGTATATTGTAGTGGATGCTCGGACATATATATGGAGGACTTTCTTGCTCGACATGATAGTATGCTATCTGGTTGTTCTTTATCTTAACATGTACTCTTATAGTCTTTATGTTACATGTTGATAAAGCCCTTAGGATGAGTACTTGACTACCAGGACTATGATGCAGATCATACTAGTGGGGACAGTGTAGTCGATAAGTACATCCTTCAAATGTTCCTAGTCGGAGGTGTATCGAGACAGGGCATCGATATACCAGAGTAGACTAGCGTATGCTTCTTGACCCATGTAGATGGGCGATGGATGATCCCATATCCATTGATGTTTGACATCAGAGATAGTATACGGGTGCTCAGTGGAGACTGGGTACACTGGACGGACTCGCCGAGAACACCCAGATGGTATTATACCTCACGTCAGATGGAAGTTCTCTGGTGACACTGGTACAGGTTAGCCTGTAGACCTGAGATCGTCATAGAGTTTTGTGTGATTCCCACTGTGCTTTGATTTCCATCATACCACGTCCAAGAGGGCGTGCAGAACGGTGGCTTTTGGGTACAGTCCCGAATTACATGGAGGCAATGAGCGATAGGAGGGGTTTCGCCTCTCCCGGTATAGGGAGTTGATGTTTCGCTGTGTTCGATTGGCAATAACTGGAAATCCCTGGCCAAGATTGCTTAGATTTACTGGTAAGTGTTATCAGTAGTTTCTCGAACTGTTATGGACCTCATATCGACACGACTTATCGGTTACTGGGGTCTGACGTTTACCACCCCTAGACTGGATATACGACATATCAGACGAAAAGACCGGACTGTACGGGAGTGTTACTGATTGGATTCGCAGCAAAATGTACAGGCTTGCTTGTTGATCTTCTGATTGCTCAATACCTGGGTGGCTGTTACGTTTAGCTGACCGCTTGCAACTTATGGGTGTTTGATATGATCATCACCTACTGCCGGCGTATTGACGATTCTTTAGAGTCCTACACAGAGGTTTCCTGGCTCAGGCAAAACGGAGTAGGAGCACATATGTGATATGTGCGGGATCGAGAATAATACGTGCATGTGATTCCGTATTAGATTCTCGCGATATGTGATATCGGCCGGGTATATGTGATATAGCCGAGTCATCAGATCAAGTGTTGATTCGGTGAACTGATACAGATTAGATTAGTCGGTTATTTGTAAAATAGCCGGATTATCGGATCTTGTGTTGATTCGATAATTTAATGTATAATTATATATTTGATATATTATATTAAATTAACTAATATAAACTCACTTAAAGATTCTTTTTCTCACATGGATAATACATTGATGTATATACGGTATATGTTAATTGTATTATTTTATTTTGTTCCATTATATATTATATATGTGATATATAATATTGTAACAAGTTAGGGTTACAAATGCAACATGTTTTGTGGAGTTTAAACAAGTTAGGGTTTTTGATTTGGGCTAGCATTTGGGTTAGCTTTTTCATGAAGCTTCATAAAGCTTTCTTTTGTTTTTAGCTAAGATATTTTGTGAAGATATTTCTTAACCCAACCCAAAACCCTTTACCCTAGTTAATTCTCTACAAGGGTTAAGCCTTCATTCTTAACCCATGGTTGGATTTGTAACCACAACAAGATTTCATTATTCATCACAAATAGATTTCTTCTTCTTCTTCCTCTTTGAAAAGCTTTCTAGCTTTTGGGTTTGTGATGAATTTTTGTGAGATAAAGAAAACAAAAGAGAGGTAAATTCCTACTTCATCATCCTCATCTATTCTAGCCACTTAGATTAGGGTGTTTGCTTTGCTAATACTTGATTAGTGAAGCAATAGCTTGGGTTTGAGATTCCTCAAGGTTGATCATCTTAGTTGCTGAAGATTGGAAGCAAGCTTGCATCTTTCTCTTCATGGAGCCTCTCTGAGTCCGGGTACTTGATGATCGCAGCGAAGGGACCTCAACATGGAGCTTATGAAGCGAAGGAACGGACTACAAAGGTTGTAATCCTGAACTCTTAGAAGTAAAGTTGTTTACTTGTTATTTTTACCCTAAGTCTCTAGTTAAGATCTTGATTAGGGTTTGTTTAGCACCCCAAAATTTTAAAGTAGCATGATTGATTCTTGCCAAAACCTTGCTAAGGTGCTATATTAATCCTACATAGCCCAGAACACCCTGAGAAACTACTGGAAAACACTACCAGTAAATCTCGCTTATCCTGGACAGGGACGACTATGTGTAATGGCTCTCCTAGACACAATGCGATATCAACCCCCAATACCGGGAGAGACGAATCCTGTTTTACCATCACTGCCTCCAAGTGCTTCGGGACTGCACCCAACTACTACTTGTTTGCACGACTCAATAGAGCCGTGGTAGGGTAGCAATCAAAGAACAGTAGGAACACACTTGAGGCGAAGTGGCAGTGTCAAGTCAACGGACTAAGCTGTACTCATGTCGCCTGGGAACTGTTAACTGACGATAGGTATAATACTAACCAACAGATCCCGACGAGTCCTGTCCAGTTTACTCGTGACCTAACGAGCACCTGCATACTATCTTCAGTACGACGTACTGATGGCTGTGGGACAGACCATCTCCCCTGCTGGGACGAGAAGCGTATGCACCAGTCTACTCTGGAGTATCGATGCCTTGTCTCGATAATCCTACGACTTGGGACCAGAATAAGGATGTGCTTATAGACTACCCAGCCCCCACAAGTGTGATCGCCATCACAACGCCAGTAGTCAAGCAAAGATCCTAAGGGCTCCATCAATATGTATTAGCGATATGTTAAAAAGAAACATATACACATATTAAGATAGAAACAAACTAAGTAGTATACTACTATATTGAGCAAGACTGTCGCAAACCCGTGTATATATCCCAAGCTCCCAAAATGTATTATACAAACTAGTACTATACAATAATGGCCTCTAGGGCATACATATCCAACAGTCCCGACAACCAAACATTCTACGGACTGTGGGGTCCTTTAAAACCCATGGACTATGATGTCCTTAACCTTGACTGTGAGGTATTTAAACTCACAGACCATGATGTCCATAACCTTGACTGTGAGGTCTTTAAACTCACGGAAAATGATGTCCTTAACCTTGGACCGAGATGTCCTTAAACTAATATTGGACCGTAATGTCCTTAAACTAATCGACCGCAATGTCCCTAAACTAAACGATAGAGTCCAAATGCTCTCTTGTTGGATCTAAACGATCCCGTTAAGTGGATCTTAGTCTATAATTAGACTAACGTATCCTTAACAAACGTTTAAGTCGATCTTAGTCCCAAATGAGACTAACGTATCCTTAAACCCAACCCCCAAATCCAAATCTAAGAAGATACGGATTTGGACTAATCCACGTCCTACTGGTGACAACATAAATTAGTCTCCGTATACAATCCACGGGAAACCAAAAACAAAACAAACACCCACGACACGTAGTGACCATCCGGAGAAGGAGAAAGTGGTTACCGTGTTGCGGTAGCGTAATTAACTGCAGGGGCTTGCGCCTGCAGGAAAGAGCGTCCCCAAAATCAAAAACCTTCAAATGAGGGGGAATCTGACAAAGTCTGCTACATCAGCCGCATCCGTTTAAACCTTCGATATATGGTGCCATAAATCAACTTGGCATTTTCGGAGAGATGGACGGATAGCACCAATTATCATCTGCCCCGAAATTCAGGCAAGACGGACCCGCGCGGTCGCGTCTCCGCGTTTCGGCGGGGAACAGATTCTGGCACGCCCGGTGGGACCTTTTCCTCTTTCCACTCCACACTTCGTGTGTCGTGTTCGCGAACGAATCGTGGTTTGATATGGTTGCCCTTGGGTTCGAGGTACTAAGATTTGGTGTCTTGCTCCATGCAGAAAACAGAAGATCAATGGTTTCATCCAGCACTAGCTGCAACTGCAATTCCCGTTCCGCCTCATCTGGAGGTGTAACATACGGTCCCCAAGCGGCCTCCTTTTTCACAATGCCGGTAGAGCAGGTAACGCAGGCTACCACCGTGTTGTTCTTCGGGACCATGCTCCCACCAGTGAGCGTTAACATCCCGCTGCCACAGCAGAAGAAGTCGGTCTTTGATCGGCTCACTACCACCAGGTCCCATCTCAACGGGTCATCCAATGCCAAGCCGACAGCATCAGTCTTTGAAAGGCTGAGCCTAAACTCCAATGGACCCGTCAAGAAGCCCACGATACCTGAAACGGCCATCCCAAAACGGATATCCATTCCTGCTCTCAAGGTCACTAAAGTAGCTTCTCCCATCAAAGGATCAGTCTTTACAAGGCTGGCCACTCCGGCTCCTGTTCCTGCCCAAAGGTCTGTCTTTGACAGATTGGTTACTGCTACTCAACGGGCGTCGGTCTTTAAGAGGCTGGTACTAGCAGCGCCTGACCAGAACAAAGGGCATGAAAAAGCCATCCCCATGCTGAACCAACACCATCTGCGCGACTTGCTCGCCGTCGTCACTGGCGCCGAGTAAGGAAGGCTGGGGGCAGCTCTCCGTCTGGATTTACTCCACCAGCTCCTATGATGGAAATCAATGCAGTTGTTCCAACTGGGAACAGCTTTGAACCACTTAGGAGGGTTCTCAAGAACTCTCCGACCGCCATGTTGAAAAGATCTCCTCCACCTATGGAGATTACTACACAAAAGAAGTCAGAGCAGCCCCCTCATCGGTTGTCCTCCAAAATTTATAAAGTCTGGCGACAGGTCTAGGAATCGGTGATTGATCAGGACTACTCTCTCCAATCAAAGAAGATTAAAGCTCGACAAGGACAAAATCATCCTGTTAAGCCACCAAAGGCGACGGCCATCTGGGTGCCCACTGCAATGGCTCCCTCAACGTCAACCGCTCACAAGAAAAGGAGGCCAGAGAAAGCCCCTGTGACCGCGGCGAACCGCAAGGACGCTGAATCTAAACGCCCCAAGTCTAGGGGCATGGCGATACATATCGTTTATATGGCTTCCGGAAAAGAAGAAAGCCGTGCTTCTACGGGTCATCGACCGCTTACTCGATCGATAACGAAGGCTCAAGAACAACAGCAGCATAAACTTCAGGAGATGCTGACTGTAATGGCCGCACTCACTGGGCCGAAAGAAAATCCAGAGACCTCGGAGCAACGTCGGGAACAAGAAACGGATACTGAGTTCCTCCGAAGAATGCTCAAGAGGAAAGAAAAAGAGGCTGCGGAGCAGGCAGCCAATATAAAACGAATGGCTCTACTGTTCCAAGACATTGCTGGGATGATGTTACAGCCGGAACCTCCAGCTGAAAACCCCTCGATCATCGTTGAAGATGACAGAGAGGAGAGATCGAACCCTTCTCCGGCTCTTTCAGTAGCCAAAGAAGAGACAATCTCTAAGGCCGCCTTGGACGACTATATCGCTCAGCAAATACGAGCTCACCATGCAAACGAAGTGGCTGGACAAATCGTTAAGACTGGACGACCTTATCCAGGCTGGTATGACCGAATAAGGTACCCGCCGGGATATACGATCCCTAAATTTCATGTATATAAAGGGACGAGGAATCCATATCAGCATGTCGCTCAATTCAGAGCCTTGTGCGGCAACACCGGAGTTGATGATAAACTTCTGCTCCGCCAGTTTGTTGGTAGCTTGTCAGAGACAGCATTCGAGAGGTATTCTGAACTTCCAAATGACTCTGCCAAGACTTTTGCAGAGATGGAGCTTTATTTACCCAGCGTTTCGCGAGTGCTAGTGAACGCACCCCAATAACGGCATTGATCAACGCCTGGGTAAAGCCAGGCGAAACTTGGGTCCAATACGCAATACGGTGGTGAAATTTATGGTTAAAATGTGAGCAGCGCATTGAAGAAGCGCCGGCAATGGGCATGTTCGTGGGCACTCTTGACCCTCAAGCGACCATCTCACAATTTATAATGTTCTTTAAGCCGACCACGTTCCAGGCCTTGATCGACAAACTGGCCCAAATAGACCAGATGGGTCATAGACCGTCTCCTCCAAAGCCGGAGCAGCGAAACGAAAAGGGTAAAGGGAAGGCGACGTTCATTGCGAATACTCAACAGCAGCCCAGTGGTCCAAAATTAACGGATCTCCTAGAGGAAAGATGACGATAGTATAATGAGAAAATGAAACGCTCTTATTCGTTTCCCCGAGACAAAACGAAGAGATTGTTCGAGCTAGCGGTGCGCAACAGGCTCATCAATCTGCCAAATCCAAAACGACCATTGCAACCCGGCGAGGCTAATAGTCCCAATTATTGCCCCTACTATCAAACGGTAAGCCATCCAATTGAAGATTGCTTCGTTTTCAAGGGCTGAATTGAAGACCAGTATCAACAGGGCAAATTTGCCCTATCCAAGAACTGGAAAGTGAAACCACCACAGCCACACGCTCCCTAGAAGATGGATACACCGGAGGCATCATGCTCCTTCATAGAAGAAGCTCCATGGGAGGTCGCACTTTTAGCCAAGACGAAAAGAATTCTGAAGGATCTCCAAGCATGCCTGGCGATCAGGTGGAAAAATCCACTGGAACCCGAGATCGTCGAGGGAATGCGGAAACCACGCCCAACTCCAAAGATTGGTGGTGATAGCCAAAGCACTCACATCCAGCCATTAAAGTCTTCGAAGAAGAAGAAGACTAAAAAGTCCATGAAGACTGGTGACAAGCGCACAGACCTGCAAAAACAAATTGATGCGTTGGAAGAATATAATCAAAAAGCGCAAACTCCCGTCACACTCCAAGAATTTCTCAGCCACGTCCTTGAGGACGGAGATGATGACAATGGAGAAGACTCGTCGGATGAATCTGAAGATTATGTGGCAAGTTGCCATGTGATCTATCACTCATCAATAGATGATGAAGAAGCTCCTTACACAGAGAAACTGGGGGTAGATCCTGAGCCGGAACTTCTAGGACCATCAGACAAAATGATTGATGTGTTCCTAAACGAAGCTCTTCTGAAAAGCAAAGCCGATCGAGAACGTGAGATGGCTATATTCGAAAAAGCCAAACGCCGGCAACTGGACGAAAGGGTTGAAACACACCCACCAGATCAAAATACATCCGTCGAAAATAAAAGCAGGTTCAAGACGAGGAAGAGATTCGCCAAGGCCATATCGATAGGAATGAAGTTGCCACCCTCCGAAGGAAACACTCCTGGTGCAGCGGATATACATCTTAACTATTGTCTATATCATCGAAGGATTACGCACTCTACTGAAGAGTGCATATCCTTTAAAAGATGGTGACAGGGATATGTTGCTCACCGACAACATTTCAAGCAGATGAAACACAAAGCTCATCGGGAGAAAAGAAATACGACCGAGGAGCGCAAAAGAACTGCCGGCAACTGCCATATGGTTGACTATGAGGGATCGCAAGTCCTCACCTTCGGGAGCGACTCAGACGAAGAAATGACTCTTGGCCCTCTTTTCAAAGAATCCACTTCGAGAAAAGAGGAAGAACCGAAGAGCTGCGAGAACATTCAGCTACGCAATCGCACGCTGCCTGAAAAGAATCTCGGACCTGCAAACAAGGGATCCAATTAAAAGGATAAGGGGAAAGAAAAGGTTCCTGAGGATATCGCCCTCGATGATCGAGTCATCGAAGAGCTGGCAGCCAACGACCCGCCCAAGAAAAGTAAGGTGGATTACAACATTCTTGCACACCTAAGAAAGATACCCTCGCAGCTCAGCATTCTCGACGCCCTTCTGCTATCCAAAGCGTTGAGAGATTCACTTATCAAGGCGTTAAAAGTGCCCGAGCAATTCCAAGCATTCCTCGCCGAAGAAAAGATGAAGGACGAGTTGGAAGAAGTGCACACAGCCGATATCACCTTCGGCGATGAAGATCTTCTCCTCGGGACGTGTGAGTATAACCGTCCCCTATATGTCTCCGGATACTGTCATGATATCAAGATAGGAAAAATCCTGGTTGACAATGGGTCCTCCGTCAATCTCCTCAATGTGAGAGTATTGAAGGAAATCTGCATGAGCGTTCAGCACCTCGCTCGTGATAAAATCACCATTTCCGGGTTTGACTCCCAGTCGTCACGGACGCTTGGGTCTATAATATTAACACTACGCTTTGGGCTGCTCGTCACGGCATCAAGTTCCATGTCATTGACACTAAGACCTGCTATAATGCTTTACTTGGCCGGGCTTGGTTACACGAGTACAACATCATCCCTTCTACATAACATCAGTGTAAGAAGTATTTCAAGGATGGTCTCGAGTATACCGTAACAGGAGAGCTGAACCCATTCTCTGTGAATAAAGTCCGAAAGTACGAAGATGCAAAATACTTCCTGCCAGATTTCGAAGACACAGAAAGATGTCGCAAATCGGAGGACAAGAACAAAGCTATCGCCACTATTTCGGTCTTCGGGAGTGACACCGAGGACAAAGAAGAAATAGTTTATTCAGGGCCGCCCCAATGCAACAAGCCAGGACCGTCCACCCCTATGCTGGTCTTCGGCAGCGACTCGGAAGATGAGGTCAATGTTGTATTCTCCGCTCGGCCATCGATACAAACCTTCGCCGATGAAGATCAGAGTTTGCAAGTTGCCATGGTTCCGCGGGAGCATTACAAAGAGCTAGACGCGCTTGATACCTACAGTGTGGAAGAACTGCAGATATTCTACGTCCCTCCCAGGCGAAAAGGTTAAAAGGCGATCATATTCTACCGATCCGAGGAAACCAAAGTGGAGAAAGAAATTTGGCATGGTGCGGATTCTACACTTGACAGGCTCCAGCCCATCCATTTGCCCAGATAGTACACAGACGGATTAAAGAGACTCTTGAGACGCCAAGGTGTACCCCTTAAGCAAACAACGCGACAAGCACGGTTCTATAACAGGATCTGGAACGTTCCCGGAACACAACGAAGTTACCCAACGGGAAAATAGAAACGATCGGGCTTGGATATGTTCGACCCAAGAAACGGGAGCTATTCCGCGACTGCTACGTCATACATGACTTTGATGAAGAAGGAGATGCTCTGTGGGAAGATGCTAACCCTGAACCAGAACGAGCTCCTGCCGTGAAAATGCCAAGTTCGTCATTTGAAGAACAGATGGACAAGCTTATAAGGGAAGCGTGTCAAAAGGAAATTTGAGCCGAACTATGAAGGCCCGTATATCATAGACAAAGTCTACCAAGGTGGAGCATATCTACTCATGGACATGCATGGTGAAAGACCTTTCAGGTCAATAAACGGCCGCTTCCTAAAAAAATACTACGCCTGATGAGTCACGGCCTGGGTCAACGATAGATGACGACGCCTATGTCCGCTTGCTATCTTCCTGAGACCAAACTCTGTAAGTAGTAGCCGGCTTCCTTAACAATGGACCGAAACGTCCTTAAACTAACAATGGACCAAAACGTCCTTAAACTAACAACGGACCGAAATGTCCTAAAACCAACAATGGACCACTATGTCATAAAACTGGTGTCGGACCGAAACGTCCTTAAACTAACGATGGACCACTATGTCCTAAAACAGGGTGTTGACCGAGACGTCGATAAACTACTGTAGACTGCAGCATCCTAAGGCTGACACAAAAAAAAAGAATAAAAAAAACAGAAAAAGAAAACGGTATGTCCATAAGCAAAATGGGCACGGATGAAAACCCGAAAGGGCTCCGTGAGTAAAAACAGCAGGGCTACCGACGAGTTTTGTGAAAACCCGAATGGGTGCGATCTCGTTAAAAGACACTTGCAAGGTCCTCTCGACCTTGTAAGGAGAAACCACCTGCGTGAGATCCTTACGACTCACAAGGGAGCAACACACTTAGGGATCCCCACGATTCCTAAGGAGAAATTACACTTGCGAGATCTTCATGACTCGTAAGGAGAACCCTCTTATGAGACCCTCACGGCTCATAAGATTCAAAAGTCTTAAGCTACAGGGATCTGAACCTGTTCTTAAGCGGCCACCACAACCTCCAATACTACCCTACAAGCGGCTCAATGCTGACCCTTGTATACAATCCACAGGTGCGAATAAACACTTCCCTAACAAAGTCCTACCCGCGACTAGGGATATGTCTACATGGTGAACAACCCTTGTAAGTCCTCTCGACTTAGAAGGAGAAAATACTCTTGTAAGATCCTTACAACTTACGAGAAGCCATACACTTAGGAGTCCTCATGATTCCTAAGGAGAAAACGCACCTACGAGATCCTCACGACTCGCAGGGAGAAATACCTTTATGAGACCCTTACGGCTCATGAAGTCAAAAGCCTTAGTCGACAAGATCCTAACCCTGTTTGCTAAGCCACCTTTGTTCGACATCGACAGAGGAAAGTGATGATTCGCTCCTGGCAATATCCCAGTTGTAGTGATGCTAATGCCGAAATCGATGTCTAATTCCAAGTTTGCAGCGAAAAGCCAGCGAGCCACACATGCATACGAAATAGCCGAAATGATGGGGCAACTTGCAAACAAAATCAGCAAGTAAAAATATATGCATGCAAAATAACCGAAATGATTGGGCAACTCGCAATAAAAGTAGCAAGTAAAAACAAAACAAATAGCCGAAATGATTGGGCACCGCGAAAAATAGCCGAAATGATTGGGCAATCGCGATTTTCGTGATATAAAAGCTGAAATGATAGAGCATCGCGGAAAGAAATAAAAAAAATGAAAATTATGCCCTACAGGTGATATCACATCAATCCCTGTATACAATCCAGGGGCGCAAACGAAGAAAGAATCACACCTTCCCTCCCTAGGCTCCATCAGAAGAAAAAGCCAAATCTCAACGGTTCACAGACAGCCTGGAGATCATCTCAACATGCATCTCGTTACAACAGACGCAACATCAAGCAAAGCGGAACCGCGGCAATTCCCAGTTCCATGACTCAGTGATGCATAGATGACCGAGAGTCAAACCCTGACTCCATAAAATGCGGATAAAGTCAACCCTTCCTGCTTACGTGGAATGCGGCTTATGTTAATCCTGACCCCGTGGGAAAAGACCAGAGAGGAGCCTGGTCCTCGCAGAACACAGCTATGACCTCGTGGGAAGCATCCAGAGCAAATTCCTGGTCACGTGGAACGCGGCTTATGTCAATCCTGAGCCCGTAGGAAACATCCAGAGCAGAGTCTGGTCCTTGCAGAACACGGCTATGACCTCGTGGGAAGCATCCAGAGCAAATTCCTGGTCATGTGGAATGCGTCTTATGTCAATCCTGACCCAATGGGAAACGTCCAGAGCGGATCCTGGTCCTCGCAGAACATGGTTATGACCCTGTGGGAAGCATCCAGAGCGGAGCCTGGTCCTCGCAGAACATGGTTATGACCCTGTGAAAAGCATCCAGAGAGGAGTTTGGTCCTCGCAGAACACGGCTATGACCCCGTGGTAAGCATCCAGAGCAAATTCCTGGTCACGAGGAACGCGGCTTATGTCAATCATGACCCCGTGGGAAACGTCTAGAGCGGAGCCTGTTCCTCGCAGAACAAGGCTATGACCCCGTGGCAAGTATCTAGAGTAAAATTCCTGGTCACGTGGAACGCGGCTTATGTCAATCCTGACCCCGTGGGAAACGTCCAGAGTGGAGCATGGTCCTCGCAGAACACGGCTATGACCCCGTGGGAAGCATCCAGAGCAAAATTCCTGGTCACATGGAACACGGCTTATGTCAATCCTGACCCCGTGAGAAACGTCTAGAGCGGATCCTAGTCCTCACAGAACACGGCTATGACCCCGTGGGAAGCATCCAGAGTAAAATTCCTGGTCACATGGAACGCGGCTTATGTAAATCCTGACCCCGTGGGAAACGTCCAGAGCGGAACCTGGTCCTCCCAGAACACGGCTATGACCCCTAGGGAAGCATCTAGAGCAAATTCCTAGTCACGTGAAACGCGGCTTATGTCAATCCTGACCCTGTGGGAAACGTCCAGAGCGGAGCCAGGTCCTCACAGAACACGGCTATGACCCCGTGGGAAGCAACCAGAGCAAAATTGCTGGTCAAGTGGAACGCGGCTTATGTCAATCCTGACCCCGTGGGAAACGTCCAGAGCGGAGCCTGGTCCTCGCAGAACACGGCTATGACCCCGTGGGAAGCATCCAGAGCAAATTCCTGGTCATATGGAACGCGGCTTATGTCAATCCTAACCCCGTGGAAAACGTCCAGAGCGGAGCCTGGTCCTCGCAGAACACAGCTATGACCCCGTAGGAAGCATCCAGAGCAAATTCGTGGTCACGCAGAACACGGCTATGACCCCGTGGGAAGCATCCAGAGTGGAGCCTGGTCCTCGCAGAACACGGCTATGACCCCGTGGGAAGCATCCAGAGAAAATTCCTGGTCACGTGGAACGCGGCTTATGTCAATCTTGACCCCGTGGAAAACGTCCAGAGCGGAGCCTGGTCCTCGCAGAACACAGCTATGACCCCGTGGGAAGCATCCAGAGAAAAATTCCTGGTCACGTGGAACGCGGCTTATGTCAATCCTGACGCTGTGGGAAACGTCCAGAGTGGAGCCTGGTCCTTGCAGAACACGGCTATGACCCCGTGGGAAGCATCCAGAGCAAATTCCTGGTCACGTGGAACGCGGCTTATGTCAATCCTGACCCCATGGGAAACGTCCAGAGCGGATCTTGGCCCTCGCAGAACACGGCTATGACCCCGTGGGAAGCATCCAGAGCGGTGCCTGGTCCTCGCAGAACACGGCTATGACCCCGTGGGAAGCATCCAGAGCAAATTCCTGGTCACATGGAACGCGGCTTATGTCAATCCTGACCCCGTGGGAAACGTCCAGAGGGGAGCCTGGTTATCGCAGAACACGGCTATGACCACGTGGGAAGCATCCAGAGCAAATTCCTGGTCACGCAGAACACGGCTATGACCCCGTGGGAAGCATTCAAAGCGGAGTCTGGTCCTCGCAGAACACGGCTATGACCCCGTGGGAAGCATCCAGAGCAATTTCCTGGTCACGTGGAACGCGGTTTATGTCAATCCTGACCCCGTGGGAAATGTCCAGAGCGGAGTCTGGTCCTCGCAGAACACGGCTATGACCCCGTGGGAAGCATCCAGAGAAAAATTCCTGGTCACGTGGAACGCGACTTATGTCAATCCTGACCCCGTGGGAAACGTCCAGAGCGGAGCCTGGTCCTCGCAGAACACGGCTATGACCCTGTGGGAAGCATCCAGAGCAAAATTCTTGGTTACGTAGAATGCGGTTTATGTCAATCCTTACCCCGTGGGAAATGTCCAGAGCGAATCCTGGTCCTCGCAGAACACGGCTATGACCCCGTAGGAAGCATCCAGAGCAAATTCCTGGTCACGCGGAACGCTGCTTATGTCAATCCTGACCCCATGGGAAACATCCAGAGAGCATCCTGGTCCTCGCAGAACACGGCTATGACCCCGTGGGAAGTATCCAGAGCGGAGCCTGGTCCTCGCAGAACATGGCTATGACCCCGTGGGAAGCACCCAGAGCAAATTCCTGGTCACGCGGAACGCGGCTTATGTCAATTCTGACCCCGTAGGAAACGTCCAGAGCGGATCCTGGTCCTCGCAGAACACGACTATAACCCCATGGGAAGCATCCAGAGCGGAGCCTGGTCCTCGCAGAACACGGCTATAACCCCGTGGGAAGCATCCAGAACAAATTCCTGGTTACGTGGAACGCGGCTTATGTCAATTCTGGCCCCGTGGGAAACGTCCAGAGCGGAGCCTAGTCCTCGCAGAACACGGCTATGACCCTATAGGAAGCATCCAGAGCAAATTCCTAGTCCCGTGGAACACGGTTAAAGTCAATCCTGACCCTGTGGGAAACGCCCAGAGCAACTCCTGACTCCGCAAAGTGTGGATAATGGCAACACCATTGATCACTTACAGGTCCTCTCGACCCGTAAAGAAGAAAACTCTCTTGTAAGATCCTTACGACTTACAAGAGAAAACGCGCTTAGGAATCCTCACGATTCCTAGTGAGAAAATCCACCTACGAGATCCTCTCGACTCGTAGGGAGAAAAATCTTTATGAGACCCTGACGGCTCATGAAGTTGAAAATTCTTAGGCAGCAGATCTGAATCTGCTTTCTAATCCATCACTACCTCTCGAAGAATTCAAAACAGAATGCTCTCCCTATCATCTACAGGCTACGCTTACTAAAGTGACATGCCGGCAACAAAGAAAAGAGAAGAAAGCGACAGTGAGGAGAATATTTTATTCACATTCAGTTAAGCGTTCAAGGCATACCCATTCATGCATGTGCGAAAAAGTTTGATGTATAAAATAAACACATAGAAATGAAAATGCTTGCTATTCATACTTCAGAAAATGCCTATATTGAGGAAAACAGCAGATAAAAACATAATTGGAATGTTTACAAAGGCACGACATCAAATCCAGGGCATGGATTGAGAAACTCAAAAGTAAGGCCATCTAAAATGTTCCAGGCCTTTCGAACCATCCTAGCATGCTTCCTCTCGCGATCACAAGCGTCGGGGTCCTTACTGATGTCCTCTACCCTCCGATAGGCAGCGAGTATTACCGCTGTTGAAAAGCCTGATGTAGAAGATCAACAAGATCGTCTCGCCTTTTCTTTGAGATTAGGCCTATTAGAAACACCGAGTGCACCTTGTCTTCGGCATCATCCAATGCCTTAAGCGACATGCCGGCACAGAATAAAGGAAGTGCTCCCCAGATCGCTCCCACAATAAGCTTCAAGAGAGAGGAACGTCGAGAAAGAAATCGGCCGTTGTATACGTCAAAGCGACACATGATTTCGGCACACTGGGCGTTTGTGAATTCTCGGTTTTGAGAACGACCGAATACGCGAATGTCACCATAAGAGATAATCTCATCAAGGTCATACATATGAGCGTTCATAACTCCTGAAAAAGAATCAGCAAGAGTTAGCAGACAGACTGATTAAGAAAATTCTTATTAAAAACTGGCACAGGGATTTAAACAACTCTTAATATCCCCATGGAGAAAACAAATTCGAATTATGACACCTAACAAATTCAAATTTGCGAGAAATCCTAAAAAAGGAATCTCATTTAATGAGCGACCCCTCAGGTCAGGGAGTTAAACTCCTCGAGAGCAATGCTCTGCAGACAGGAGTGACACCTGTCAAAGTCAATTATGAGGGGAATTTAAAGAAATTCCCCGAGAATGCTAAGAGCCTTGCTCTTGAAGAAAATGATGGAATAATCCATCAGAAAAAAATTGAAATCAATTTTTATACATGGATGAAAAATTCTGAGATCTTCAAGATCCATGAATATACTCTTAAGAGTTCTTCATAAGAGATTAATAAATCTACATGATTTGAAGAGAGCAAAACTCTGTTAATGAAACCCTAAAAGGGTTTTCTTCAGATCAAAAATCTATGGAGAGCAAGGCTCTATTAATGGGTGAAACCCCAGATTCTTAAATGATCATTTAAAATATTTAATCATTACCTAGATTTTAGCAGAGTTTTGACTCTTGAAAAGTCCTTAAGCAGAAAAGCTATGCTCTGAATAAAAATTCTCAAAGGAAGAAGATGAACAGAATCATCTAAAGGGCCAAGAGTCCTATTTATAGGCATAAATAGCCATTTCATCTTCTGAGTTGATCCAACGGCAGAGATTCTGCCACCGATGCACTCACGTGTGGGCCACGTGAGCGCATCGGTGGGGGGCATTTGTTTCCCCCAATCAGAGCAAACCACTATTCAAAATTCAAATTTTAAAATAAAGCAACACTTCAGATCCAGCACCCAGTGCACTACGCCGTGGGCAGCGCACCACGTTCAAAGCACGTGTGCACTAGCGCCAAGCGCGCTGTGCTCTGAGCAGCGCACCACGTGCAAAGCACGTGTGCGCTAGCGCCAAGCGCGCTGCGCTCTGAGCAGCGCACCACGTGCAAAGCACGGGTGCGCTGGCATTGGAACTAAAAGCTCATCACCATTAGATCAAAGATCTAATAATAGTGATAAATCATTAATTAATCAGAATTAAATTCTGTTAAGAAAAGATTTCTCAAAATCTTTCCAAATAACAAGATTGTGCTCTGTAAATCAGAACACCGTTGGATCAATGATCCAATGGTAAATAAAAATTACCAAAAGACAGAATAAATTCTGTATGGAAAGATTTATCAATCTTGTTAAAAACAAGAAGATTGCCTTCTGTAACACAGAAGCCCTAGGATCAAAGATCCAATGGTGGGGAAACATCCCCAAATCAATCAGAGTAAGATATCTTTAACTGATTCAACAAATCAGCTTGCCCTATATAAAGACCCCCAGACTTCAAGTCTTGTACAGAAAAAACCCCCTATAAGTTTTGAGAAACTCAAAAAAATAAAGAGCAAGCTCTTGCAAGAAGATCTTTCTTCAAGGTAAAAATGTTAATGATGAACATAGAGATAAAATCATCTCATAAAAAAAAGAATTTACTTCTTTAAAGATCATAGATCTACAAGACCAAGGTCTTTCACAAAAGGTTCAAGAGATCTCATCATAAAATAATAAGAAGAAGAACATAATTCTTCTCACAGATCATGGATCTACAAAGGCAAAGCCTTTAATCAATATAAGAGATTAGAAATATCTCCTGCAAAATAAGAAATGTTGTTCTTAGATCTTGATACAAAGTCTCTTTGAAAAGAACATAAATTTGTTTCCCGATCATAAGATTGATCAGATGCGCTTTGCGCTCTTGAAATGTGCCTTGCACTCTTGAACTGCGCTTCTGCGCTCTCTGGACTGGCGCTCAACGCAAAATGCGCTACGTGTCAATCACGTATGCGCCAATTAACAACTTGCGCCTTGCGCTCTTGAAATAGCGCATTGTGCTCATGGGCTGGCGCTCAGCGCCAAGCGCACCACGTGTCGCTCGCGTGTGCGCCACTAAATTGAAAACGCAATGCGCGTATAAACTAGCGCTCAGCGCTCATAAACTGGCATCATCATCTGGCGCCTAGCGCTGAGCGCGACACGTGTCCCTTACATATGCGCTACGTGGCAAAGCGCACTGCGCTTTTTGACTGGCGCAAAGCGCCTAGCGCGCCACGTGTTACGCTGACAGAACATAAATTGTTCTTTAATAAGCCCAAAGCTCTGATGAATGCTCAGCATTCAATAAAAGACAAAATATTGTCAGAATGCAGGTCAATGCTTAGCATTATTAAAAAGGCCAAGCCCAAACAAATGCTTGGCAGCCCAAAATAAAATGTTAAACATAATTGGTCTTAGCCCAAGATTGGCTATAAGTCCTCAACTCATATTAATTGAGCTCATCTGCTCACAAATATGTTAACGGATCTTAGCCCCAAATTGGACTACAGATCTTTCAATCAACTCACATCGGTTCGAGGGTACATCTCTTTACTCCTTTGATATTTGTCATTGTAGTCCTTCAACGTCTTCAGAGAGGTGACAGATCCCGACAACCAAACATTCTACGGACTGTGGGGTCCTTTAAAACCCATGGACTATGATGTCCTTAACTTTGACTGTGGGGTCTTTAAACTCACGGACTATGATGTCCTTAACCTTGACTGTAAGGTCTTTAAACTTATGAACTATGATGTCCTTAACCTTGGACCGAGATGTCCTTAAACTAACATTGAACCGTAATGTCCTTAAACTAATCGACCGCAATGTCCCTAAACTAAACGATAGAGTCCAAATGCTCTCTTGTTGGATCTAAACGATCCCGTTAAGTAGATCTTAGTCTAAAATTAGACTAACGTATCCTTAACAAACGTTTAAGTCGATCATAGTCCGAAATGAGACTAACGTATCCTTAAACCCAACCCCCAAACCCAAATCTAAGAAGATACGGATTTGGACTAATCTATGCTCAATGGGCGATAACATAAATTGGTCTCCGTATACAATCCACGGGCAACCAAAAACAAAACAAACACCCACGACACGAAGTGACCATCTGGAGAAGGAGAAAGTGGTTACCGCGATGCGGTAGCGTAATTAACTGCAGGGGCTTGCGCCTGCAGGGAAGAGCGTCCCCATAATCAAAAACCCCTCAAATGAGGGGGAATCTGACGAAGTCTGCTATATCGGCCGCATCCGTTTAAATGTTCGATATATGGTGCCATAAATCAACTAGGCATTTTCGGAGAGATGGACGGATAGCACCAATTAGCATCTGTCCCGAAATTCAGGCAAGACAGACCCGCGCGGTCGCGTCTCCGTGTTTCGGCGGGGAACAGGGACCAACGTTCCCCTGTGCAGTATAACAAGCGGGTTCAGTCAATACATCCATATTATTATCTTGATTAAGGCCTGATATGGTTGCTACCTGGAGAGAGAGAGAGAGAGAAGAAAAACACTTTAGCGTGCGCTCTTGCAAGATTAGATTGGTTATTATCTTATCTAATCAAGATGGCTCCCACTGTTTTAATCAAATCTTCCTTCAAACCCTAAAAGGTTAGATTAGCCGAGATTAATTACACCTTATAAGTTCGCCAATTTTTCAGCCAGATCAGTGTTGGTACTTTGAGGGAGGTTCACCGTGCTTTCGTATGGACCTAATTAAAATAAACCTCGTTTTCCCTGAGGCATGACCCCGTTAACACCTCTCTAGACACCTACTTGATCGGCTAATTGTCTTGTGTAAAATTCTCCCAGGAGTAACTCTTACTCGCAGTGGTTATCGGGATCCATCTATCTCATAGAAGGTATGCAATCTCATTGTAAATTTCAACACTTTAAATTTCCGATAATATCTCTTACCCCTAGCGTCCTATGACCTTGACGGAGGTCAACAAACCATAGGCAACTAGTCAAGTTCAACCGGTCATTTCCTGATTGAATTAAACCCACCCGTACGACCCTTGACGGAGGTCAACAAGGTCGTATGACTACCCTAAACTAATCGCATCACATGCTGCAGATAAATACTAGTCAGCTACCGCACACTACGCCTTGACGGAGATCAACAAACATAGCACGAATACTAAGTAGGACTTATCTGAAATGACGGAGAGCAACGCAGGTTTTTCTGAAAACCATGAGCGTAATGAACTTGATATCGTTGTAGAAACAAGTGATTTTGAAAAGGAGTGTTTTTGAGGCTTTTCTAGTTTCGCCAAAGAGGTCACTCCCGGTGAAGAGATCTCAGCTGTTTCCTCATCGAATAAGGTTCAGGATATTTCATAAATACCGCTGTGCAAAGAAAGAACTATAGAAGCAATAAAAAACTAAACCGTGAGTTTGTAGCATCTTCCAGTTTCGCTAAAGAGGTCACTCCCGGTGAAGGGATCTCGGCTCTTTCCTTATCGAATAAGGTGCTGTATATTCTACAAGGAATACCGCTATGCAAAGCAAAAACTGTAGCTACCCTTTTTGAAAATTTGATTCTATAATATCTTTTAGGTTTCTTTTCATTTATTAATCTCATTTATAAAATCCCATTCTTTAAGCTTCCTAAGCATCACAGAAAAAACGAAAGCAGCAATATTTATATATCAACATATACATATAGTATAAGTATTCGTCTCAGGCAGTAATATGATCTCATCACAGAACATTGCAGCAGAAGTCAACATATGAAATATTGAATATACTAGGACGTCCGTGTTTTATATTGAGCCTGTACAAAACACGGATTCCACAGTCACGATGAATAGCCAAACCCACATCCCTAGACCCCTACGAGAGCGGCAAGTAACCCTGCCAATTCTTGGGTTAGGAGACCCGGTCTCGACTTCTCGAGATGGCATCCCACTGGACCCTAGAACCCGGTTACTTGTGCTCTCCGTCTTGGGTCTATCCTAATGCGAAAAAGTAAATAATATACAATGGTGACATCATCCTCAACCCGGAAGTGCCCCAATAAAAGAATATTACAAACAAATGAATTTTACATGAATGAAAAAGAAAACTCTCATCTCACATAAAACCCCCGGCTATTCAGTACACAACGATCCAATATAACATATCACAGCAACACATAATCATCACAGATAACTAGGCGAAGTTAGATAATTCGATAGATACAACGAATTCCAAAAATTCCCAGAGAGCTCAACACTTGAGCACAGTTAAAATTAACCAATGACATACCACGGTACCTACGGACCAACAGCTGAAGGGCCGACCCAAGCCTCTCAAGTAGCGCCACGGATCCGCCGCCAAAACCAGGTTTTGGTCGCGGATCCACGGTCACTTAGACGGGTTAGGGTTTCGTTCTTCAGGTGTGTCCATAGAATTCCCTGCATGATTTTCTGAGTATTTTTAACATGGAAAAATTCAACTTTTTGAAAAATTTCCAGAAAAGGGGTCGTTTCGGGGTTCGATCGGACTTCTAACTTCATTTAGACAACCCCTAATACTCTAGTTTGGCTCTGATACTAGTGTAGGGTTAGCTTAGCACCTTAGCAAGGTTTTGGCAAGCATCAAACATGCTATATTAAAATTTTTGCGGTGCTAAACAAACCTACCAAGTAATCGAACTAGAGAATTAGGGTTAACATTGCATGTAAAAAACTTTACATCTAAGAGAGAGGGATTACAACCTTTGTAGTCCATTCTTTCGCTTCATAAGCTCCGAGTAGTAGTCCGTTCGCCGCGATCCATGAACTCCCGGACTCTAGAGAGGCTCCACAAGTCGAATGATCCATGCTTGCTTGAAGTCTTCTTTTTCGAAGATGATCTACCTTGAAGAATCTCAAACCCAAGCTCTCACTTCTCTAATTAAGTATTAGTGAAGTGAATACCGTAATCTAAGTGGCTAGAATAGATGAGGATGATGAAGTAGGAATTTTGCCCTCTTTTGTTTTCAATTTCTCACATTAAATCATCACAACACAAAAAGCTAGAAAGCTTTTTCAAAGAGGAGGAAGAAGAAGAAAGCTTTTGTGATGAATAATGAATTTTTTTGGTTACAATTACAATCATGAGTTAATAAAATGAAGGCTTTAACTCATGTAGAGAATAAACTATGGTTAAGGGTTTGGATTGGGTTAACAAATATCTATACAAAATATCAAAGCTAAATGATAAAAGGAAAGCTTCATGAAGCTTCATGAAAAAGCTAACCCAAATCCAAACCATAAATTGGTTTAAACTTAACAACCATGTTGCATTTGTAACCCTAACAAGTTACAATATTATATATCACATATATAATATATAATGTAACAAAAGGAAACAATACAATTAACATATATCGCATATACATCAATGTATTATCCAGTGAGAAAATGAATCAATAACGCGAGCTTATATTAGTTAACGTAATGTAATATATCATATATATAATTATACATTAAATTATCGAATCAACTCTTGATCCGACAATCCGGCTATATTGCATATAACCGACAAATATAACAAGTACCAATTCATCGAATCAACACTTGATTCGATGACCCGGCTATATCACATATACCCGGCCGATATCTCATATCGCGAGAATAGAATATGGTATCTCATATCATATTATTCTTGGTCCCACACATATCGCATATGTGCTCCGACTCCGTTTTGCCTGAGCTAGGAAACCTCTGTGTAGGACTCTAAAGAATCGTCAATACGCCGGCAGTAGGTGATGATCATATCAAACACCCATAAGCTGCAAGCGGTCAGCTAAACGTAACAGCCGCCCGTGTATTGAGCAATCAGAAGATCAACAAGTAAGCCTGTACATTCTCCTGTGAATCCAATCAGTAACACTACCATACAGTCCGGTCTCTTCGTCTGATATGTCGTATATCCAGTCTAGGGGTGGTAAATGTCAGACCCCATTAACCGATAAGTAGTGTCGATGTAAGGCTCATAACGTGTCAAGAAACTACTGATAACTCTTACCAGTAAATCTCCATATCATCCTTGGCCAGGGACTTCCAGTTATAGCCAATCGAACACAGCGCAACATCAACTCCCAATACCGGGAGAGACGAAACCCCTCCTATCGCTCATTGCCTCCATGTGATTCGGGACTGTACCCAAAAGCCACCATTTTGCACGCCCGCTTGAACGTGTTAAGATGGAAATCAAAGCACAGTGGGAATCACACAAGACTCAATGACGATTTTAGGTCAACAGACTAACCTCTATCAGTGTCACCGGAGAACTGCTATCTGACGATAGGTATAATACCATCCAGGAGTTCTCGGCATGTCCGTTCAGTGTACCCAGTCTCTACTGAGAACTCGTACACCATCTTTGATGTCCAACACCAATGGATATGGGATCATCCATCGCCCATCATATAGGTCAACATGCGTGTACGCTGGTCTAGTCTGGAGTATCAATGCCCTGTCTCGATACACCCTCGATCAGGAACAGTAATAGGATGTACTCATGAACTACCATGGCCCTGATTGAAAGAATTTGAGTTAACCGCAATCAAGACGGTGTCGCTATGCAGCTAGCCGGTTGAGCACGGGTCGGTCCACAGGGAGATGGTGGTATTTTACCTTCTTGTTTTAGACGAGTCAATAAAGAATCTGTGTATGTTTGTTCGACACTATCCTAAGTGTAATATTTGCAAGTATAAAGTTGTTATGAAAAAGATACGAGATTATAAGCTAAAGAAATCCGTACTCAAAACCTTTGAGCCGAGTCTTGACCAATTGAAGCTAAAGCAATCGGCAACAACGTGGATTAGGGGATTTAAGCGCGGTATTCGTGGAATACGGCTTATTTACCCTTGTCCTTCCGTTCTTGTCTCTTGCTTTCGCCTCCAGCCAAACCGAACGCAACCGGTCGCGGATAGGAATCACCGCTACCTTGTCAGGGTACGGTGCCTAACGGAGCGCTTGCGTATGGTTTGGGCGGAGTTCAATGGAAAATACGGGAAAAGGAAATGGGCAAAGAAACGTTAACTTATAATACCGTATTTCTTCTTAACAATAATAATTACATTCATTCACAAAAAAGAACCAAAAAGAGAGAACAAAAAGAAAAGAACAAAGAAAAGAAAAGATTACAAACAAGTAATTAAAGTGCATGAATATAAATTGCAAGAAAGTAAAACAAGGTAATAAAAAGCAAGTAGTAAATAAGCAAATAAAAAGAACAAGAAACTAGGACTCAAGATAAGCATGTGATCAATAGCCAACCCTTAAACTTGCAAGCTCAATCAAGAGGTTGCAAGATCAAGGGAAGGGTAGAGAACGCATGTGAAATGAAGTGCTAATTCCATGAAATAATACAACCGTTGAGATCAATAACTAACCCTTAACCATTCAAGCTCAATGAAGAGGTTGCAAGATCAAGGGAAGGGTAGAGAACGCATGTGAAATGAAGTGCTAATTCCATGAAATAATACAACCGTTGAGATCAATAACTAACCCTTAACCATTCAAGCTCAATGAAGAGGTTGAATGATCAAGAGAAAGCAAGAATCTCAAGGGGAAGAAGAAACAAAAGAGAATGATACAAAACTCTCATCTTCATTGATCTCCCACTCAAAAAGCTCTCACTACAATTTTCATGGCAAAAGAATGAAGAAGAAGAAGAAAAAGACTAAATCCTAAAAAGAAAGAAGAACAAAAGAATGACCCTTGGTTGAGCTCAGTTCTGCTGTATTTATAGACAGGGAGTTGAAGATCTAGGGCAACAATCTGCCCCAAAATAAGATTACCAAAAAGCCCCTGAAAAACGACAGAAAGAGGAGTATATAAGGCCGCGGATCCGCGGCCTGAACCCCATGTTGGCCGCGGATCCGCGACCATCTTGGCGAGTTGGGTCGTGGGGTTTTGGTACTTTTCCTGGTCTGTTGTCCCCTGTTGTCTGGTACAAATATTTTCTGAAAATACTTTCACATTTCTTCCAGAATTTCTGTTGAGGAAAGGTGGACTTTTTGTCAAGATTTGGCATGATTGTCTCGAGCTCCGTGTAGATTTCTTGGAACTTGTTGTTGCCATTGAGCCTTGTGCATGAAGGTGACATTGATTTGACATTTTGTCTTCCTAAACTGGTATCTGGCAACATACGGATGACGAGCGGAGACCGTGTTTTCTCAGTGGTTGGCAGGAACCCGGATATTGTCGTGTTTTCCATGAATTTCACCGTTTTAGAACCGAGAACCTGTATCCTGCAAATATGTAACAAACACGGATTAAAAGTACCTACCTATAAACAACCGAGCGTAAGAATGGGCGGTATAAAATGCAGTATTCTGTGATGAACAAATACCCCCAAACTTAACTTTTGCTCGTCCCAAGCAAAACCAATTATTCACTAAAATAAAAACCTAACCGCACTTTCGCAGGGAACGCGATTGCACTGAGCATGTGCAACAAGCCGTTAAACCTCTAGGTGTCCCTAGTAGGAGGAGTGTTGTCTCCTGAGGGTTTTCAGCGGATACTACCCACAAAATCCCGTCAAGCTAGTGTCATAAGTTAACATAGATTTTACTCCTACAGTTTAGTTATTACGTTAGAAACTCTATTATCCTAAGTCAGAAATATCCAACCCTTATTTTTCACACCTCCTATCTATTTAACCTTGGATCTCCTGAGTTTTCCTTCTAAAGCGCGGCCTCAAATCAGGGATTTTTATCAACTTTACAGAAAACACAAGTCTTATTCTTTATTTCTATTTTTTATCCAAACATCGATTGTATACCCCTACGTGTGTGTGTATTTGCACCCCTACACTCAAGAATTCAATTCAAGCTATAATACCCTTGCCCTAATACCTAATACTACTTCTTTTCATTAAGGATGGACGGATTTGCTCACACACCTTTCATGCGACTATTAATGCTTCATGAGGCACTAACGGCCGATTACTGAATGTGTGAGCTTTAAAGCGTAAATAGCAGTTTCCAGGTCTTGACTTTATTCTATTTTTCTTTTTCTTTTTCTTTTTTTTTCTTTTTCAAGACCGGATATATTTTTCAATATCTCCGGCAACGGCGCCATTTGATTGAAAGAATTTGAGTTAACCGCAATCAAGACGGTGTCGCTATGCAGCTAGCCGGTTGAGCACGGGTCGGTCCACAGGGAGATGGTGGTATTTTACCTTCTTGTTTTAGACGAGTCAATAAAGAATCTGTGTATGTTTGTTCGAGACTATCCTAAGTGTAATATTTGCAAGTATAAAGTTGTTAAGAAAAAGATACGAGATTATAAGCTAAAGAAATCCGTACTCAAAACCTTTGAGCCGAGTCTTGACCAATTGAAGCTAAAGCAATCGGCAACAACGTGGATTAGGGGATTTAAGCGCGGTATTCGTGAAATACGGCTTATTTACCCTTGTCCTTCCGTTCTTGTCTCTTGCTTTCGCCTCCGGCCAAACCGAACGCAACCGGTCGCGGTTAGGAATCATCGCTACCTTGTCAAGGTACGGTGCCTAATGGAGCGCTTGCGTATGGTTTGGGCGGAGTTCAATGGAAAATACGGGAAAAGGAAATGGGCAAAGAAACGTTAACTTATAATACCGTATTTCTTCTTAACAATAATAATTACATTCATTCACAAAAAAGAACCAAAAAGAGAGAACAAAAAGAAAAGAACAAAGAAAAGAAAAGATTACAAACAAGTAATTAAAGTGCATGAATATAAATTGCAAGAAAGTAAAACAAGGTAATAAAAAGCAAGTAGTAAATAAGCAAATAAAAAGAACAAGAAATTAGGACTCAAGACAAGCATGTGATCAATAGCCAACCCTTAAACTTGCAAGCTCAATCAAGAGGTTGCAAGATCAAGGGAAGGGTAGAGAACGCATGTGAAATGAAGTGCTAATTCCATGAAATAATACAACCGTTGAGATCAATAACTAACCCTTAACCATTCAAGCTCAATGAAGAGGTTGAATGATCAAGAGAAAGCAAGAATCTCAAGGGGAAGAAGAAACAAAAGAGAATGATACAAAACTCTCATCTTCATTGATCTCCCACTCAAAAAGCTCTCACTACAATTTTCATGGCAAAAGAATGAAGAAGAAGAAGAAAAAGACTAAATCCTAAAAAGAAAGAAGAACAAAAGAATGACCCTTGGTTGAGCTCAGTTCTGCTGTATTTATAGACAGGGAGTTGAAGATCTAGGGCAACAATCTGCCCCAAAATAAGATTACCAAAAAGCCCCTGAAAAACGACAGAAAGAGGAGTATATAAGGCCGCGGATCCGCGGCCTGAACCCCATGTTGGCCGCGGATCCGCGGCCATCTTGGCGAGTTGGGTCGTGGGGTTTTGGTACTTTTCCTGGTCTGTTGTCCCCTGTTGTCTGGTACATATATTTTCTGAAAATACTTTCACATTTCTTCCAGAATTTCTGTTGAGGAAAGGTGGACTTTTTGTCAAGATTTGGCATGATTTCCTCGAGCTCCGCGTAGATTTCTTGGAACTTGTTGTTGCCATTGAGCCTTGTGCATGAATGTGACATTGATTTGACATTTTGTCTTCCTAAACTGGTATCTGGCAACATACGGATGACGAGCGGAGACCGTGTTTTCTTAGTGGTTGGCAGGAACCCGGATATTGTTGTGTTTTCCATGAATTTCACCGTTTTAGAACCGAGAACCTGTATCCTGCAAATATGTAACAAACACGGATTAAAAGTACCTACCTATAAACAACCGAGCGTAAGAATGGGCGGTATAAAATGCAGTATTCTGTGATGAACAGGCCCCACTAGTATGATTTCATCATAGTCCTAGTAGTCAAGTACATATCCTAAGGGCTTTATCAACATGTGAGAGCAAGACAGTAAACTAATACAAGTCAACATGTTAAGAAAAAGTGAAACCAGATTGCATACTATCATGTCGAGCAAGAAAGTCCTCTCTATATATATCCAAGCATCCATTGTAATATACATCATATGTACAAAAATGGCCTCTAGGGCATATACATAACTAACAGTCTCTAGGTTATCCGTGAACCGTCGAGACTTAGAACTAGGGATTTTTCCATGGCTCCGTTTTGTTTTAGCCCTGGGGCCGCTTATTGATGTCGCGTTTGCATCCTGCTAGAGTGAGAAAGATTGTCGTTGTTGACACTGCGTCTGCTGTGATGAGACGAGTGTCAAGGTTGTCTCTAGGTTGTCTGTGAACCGCTAAGACTTGGAACTAGGGACTTTGCGATGGCTCCATTTTGCTGACATTGCGTCTACATCCAGTTGGAGTGAGAAGAAACGTCGTTGTTGACACTGCATCTGCTTTAACGAGACGAGTGTTGAGGTGGTCTCTAGGTTGTTTGTAAACCATCGAGGATTGGAACTATGGACTTCGCCATGGCTCTGCTTTGTTTTTGACCCTAGAATCTTTGTTGACGTCACGTCTGCATACTGCTGAAGTGAGAAGGAACGCCGTTGTTGACACTACGTCTGCTGTAATGAGACGAGTGTCAAGGTGGTCTCTACCTTGTCTGTGAACCGTTGAGACTCGGAACTAGGGACTTTGCCATAGCTCCGTTTTGTTTTGGCCCTGGGGCAGCTTGTTGAAGTCGCGTCTGCATCCTGCTGGAGTGAGAAAGAACGCCGTTGTTGACACTGCATCTGCTATAACGTAACGAGTGTCAAGGTGGTCTCTAGGTTGTCTGTGAACCGTCGAGACTTGGAACTAGCGACTTTGCCATGGCTCCGTTTTGTTGACGTCGCGTCTGCATCCAGTTGGAGTGAGAAGAAACTCCGTTGTTGACACTGCGTCTGGTATAAAGAGACGAGTGACGAGGTGGTCACTAGGTTATTTATGATTCGTCGAGGCCTGTAACTCCCTTTGACGGAGCCTGGTGGGAAAATATGGTTCCATTTTCGTTTATGCCCACGGATTGTATACAGGGGTTGATGTGGACTCAACTGCAGGCCAAAAGTTTCATTTATTTTTATTTCTTTCCGCGATGCTCTATCATTTCAGCTTTTTATGTCGCGAAAGTCACGATTGCTCAATCATTTCGACTTTTATCGCGGTGCCCAATCATTTCGGCTATTTTTTTCTTTTTACTCGCTGCATTTTATTGCGAGTTACCCAAACATTTCGACTGTTTTTATATGCATATATTTTTGCTCGCTGATTTTTATTGCGAGTTTCCCCATCATTTCGGCTATTTCAAATGCATTCTTGCTTGCTGATTTTTGTTGCGGGTATGGATCTTGGATCCTGACACTAATTCCAGCATCAGTATCGCTGCAACTGGAATATTGCCAGGAGCGAATCATCATTTGCCCTTGTTGATCTGAATAAAGGTGGCTTAGTAAACGGGGTTAGGGTCCTGTCGACTAAGGCTTTGACTTTATGAGCCGTAAGGGTCTCATAAAGGTATTTCTCCCTGCGAGTCACGAGGATCTCATAGGTGTATGTTCTCATTAGCAGTCATGAGGACTTCTAAGTGGTGTTTTCTCTTATAAGTCGTAAGGATCTCAGAAGAGTGTTTTCTCCTTATAACTTACAAGTGTCGTTTACCATATGAGGACATTCCTCGTGATTGGTGGAACTTGTTGGGAAAAACGTTTATTTGTACCCGTGGATTGTATACATGGGCCAGCACTGTACCGCCTATAGGGCAACTTGGGGGATACAACGGTTTAAGAACAGGTCCAAATCCCTGTAGCTTAAGGCTTTGAATCCTATGAGCCATGAGGGTCTCATGGAGGGAGTTCTTCTTACGAGTCGAGAGGATCTCGTAAGTGAAAATTTTACGAGATTGCGCCCTTTTGGGTTTTCACAAGCTCGCCGGTAGCCTGCTATTTTTACTCACGGCGCCCTTTCCGGTTTTCATCCGTGCCCATTTCTCTTGTGGACTTACCGTTTTTTTTACTTGGGTTGCAGTCTTTGCCGTTGGAGGTTTGATTGTAGATCCTAAGAGAAGATATCACAGTATTTGGGGCGACGCGCCATGTTTGAGGCGGGGCACTAGTTTAGGGACATCTCGGTCTATTATCGCCGTGTTTGAGGCGGCACACTAGTTTAAGGACATTCCGGTCCATTATCACCATTTTGGTGGCAATGGTTTTCCGAATACCACTTAGAGTTTTGACTCCGGAAGATAGCGAGCAGACATGAGCGTCATCATCTATCATTGACCTAATTCATGATTCGTCAAGCGTGGTATTTCTTGAGGAATCGGCCGTTTATCGGCTGGAAAGATCTTTCACCATGGATATCCATGAGAAAATAGGCCCCATCTTGGTAGACCTTGTCTATGATGTACGGGCCTACATAGTTTGGCTCGAATTTCCCCCATTTTGCACGATTAGGGATCATCGGTCTTTTGATGACTGGCACGAGTTCGCCTTGGCAGAATGTTCTTGGCCTGGTTAGTCTTTCGTATGAGTGTGTCATCCTTGCTTTGTAAGCTTCCAGGTTTTGCTGCGCCATGACATGAGTTTCATCGAGGGCATCAAGCTCCTCAAGCTGAAGATGGGCGTTTTCTTCATCTGTCAGCTCGTATCAAACTGCCACTCGTAGAGAGGATAGCTCTATCTCTAAGGGAAGTACCGCTTCCGTGTCGAATACCAACGCGTATGGTGTTGTATTCGAAGCCGTTTTGAACGTCATTCGATATGCCCAGAGAGCTTCATGCAGTCTCTCGTGCCAGTCCATTTTATTTCTGGCCACCATTTTCTTTATGATCTTCGTCAAGATCTTTGTTGAAAGCCTCAACTAGACTGAAGAGTATCTCCAATCTATATTATGCTTTTGTGTGAAGCGGCAGATCTTATGGCTTCTGTAGACCGGCGTATTATCTGAGATGATCCGTCATGGAGTGCTGAACCGGTAGATGACATGTGTCTTGAAGAAATGGAGGTTGTTCTTCGTCTTCACTTCCTTTAGTGGTACAGCCTCTGCCCACTTAGAAAAGTAATCGGTCATTGCCAGTATAAACCAATGTCCTTTGGATGATGCTAGCTCAATGGAGTCGATTATGTCAGTTCCCCGCATTTCGAACGGCCAGGTATCCACTGTTGGGTGTAGCGGATTTGGATGTTGGTAGATGAAGTCCCCGTGAACTTGGCATGAGTGACACTGCTTCACTCTGGTTGGAGTATTTTGTGACTCTTCCTCGCTGCGTCTTCTTTATCCTGACGCTGATGCTTGGCCTTTTAGTATATGGCTGTTTCACGTTCTCGGTCAGCTGTACTCTTTTGAAAAGCTTCGTTTAGCAGCCTGTCAATTAGGCCTTCTGGATGCTCCGGGGATTTTGGCACCGACCCTGCCCCTAGTTCCTCTGCATTGCTTTCCAACGCCGGGAGAGTTTCTTTGTTATTTAATGACGAATGAGAAATCATGCGGCAACATGCTACATAATCTTCGGTTTCTCCCGATGAGTCATTTCCTTCATCATCGTCACTATCACTGTTCTCAAGTATATGGTTGAGAAACTCTATGAGGGTGACTGGGGTCCGCACCTTCTGCTTGTACTCTTCCTGCGCGTCAATGTATTTTTGCAGGTCCGTGCGCTTGTCGTCAGGCTGTATGGGCTTCTTGATCATCTTCTTTCCCTTCGAAGACTTTGAAAGCTTGACCTGGGTGTTTTGCTCATCGTTGGCAGTTTTCAATGTGGGACGCAGTTTCGGCATCCCTTCAATGATCTCGGGCTCTAGCGGGCTTTTCCACCTGATCGCCGGACATGCTTGAAAATCCTTCATCATTCTTTTGGTTTTAGATGAAAGGACAACTTCCCATGGAGCCTCTTCCATAAATGAGCATGATGCCCCCGGCGTAACCACCTTTTTAGGAGCGTGCCTCTGTGGCGGGCTCACCCTCCAATTCTCGGAAAGCACAAATTTCCCCCGTTGATACTAGTTCTCGATCCAATTTTTGAAGATGTAGCAATCTTCAATTGGGTGGCTCACCATTCGGTGATTGGAGCAGTAATTAGGATTGTTGACGTCACCGGGCTGCCTTGGACGTTTTCGGTTTGGCAGAGGGATGAGTTTGCTGCGTGATGCCAGTTCGAACAGTCTCCTCATTTTATCATGAGGAAATGAGTAAGCACGTCCTAGATTCTCTTCCAGGGATTGTCACGGGGGCGTGTTGTTTTGGCGAGCAACCGGTTTTGGATCACTCGGTTATTGTTGAGTGTTGGCAACGAAGAGGGTCTATTTTTTAAAAGGAAGGTCTGTGGCCTATCTGGTCCATTTGGGCCAACTTGTCAATTAGAGCCTGGAAGGTGGTCGACTTAAAGAACGTTATGAACTGGGACACAGTCGCCTGAGAATCCATAGACCCTACAAACAGCCCACGGCAGGAGCTTCTTCGATGTGTTCGGATTTTGACCAGAGGTTTTGCCATCGGATTGCATATTGAACCTAGGTCTCTCCTGGCTTCACCATGGCATTGATTAATGTCGTGATTGGGGTGCACTCGCTTGCGCTGGCGAATCGCTGTGTGAATAGCAGTTCCATTTCCGTGAATGTTTTGACGAAATCATTTGGGAGCTCCGAGTACCATTCGAACGCCGTTTCTGACAGGCTGCCAACGAACTGGCGAAGCATCAATTTGTCATCGCCTCCAGTTTTGCTGCATAGAGCTCTGAACTGAGCAACATGCTGATGAGGATTGCCTGTCCCCATATCCATGTGGAACTTGCGGGAGGTATATTCCGGCGGGTATTTGAATTGATCGTACCATCCTGGGTACGGTCGTCCGGTTCTGATGATTTGACCAGCTGCTTCATTCGCTTGATGAGCTTGTATTTGTTGAGCTATATAGTCATCAAGAGCAACTTTGGAGATCGTTTCCTCCCTGGCTGTTGATAAAGCTGGAAGAGGGTTTGATGTTTCCCCTCTACCATCCTCGATGATTATCGGTGGGTCTTCAGCTGGAGGTTCTGGCTGGATCATCATTCCAACCATGTCCTGGAACAAAAGCGTCATTTGCATTATATTAGCAGCTTGTTTCGTGGCTTCCTTATCCTTTCTTTATAGCACCCTTCGCAGGAACTTCGTATCGGTCTCCTGCTCCCGCCGCTGTTCAGACGCTGCTTCCGGGCTTTCTTTTTGTCCGATGAGTGCTGCCATTTTCGTTAGCATCTCCTGGAGCTTTTGTTGCTGCTCCGGAGCTTTCGTCAACGACCGAGTTTGCGGGCGATGAGCCACAGAAGAACGACTCTCCTCTTTTCTGAAAACCATGTACACCATGTGCACGATCATGCCCCCAGACTTGGCGCGTTTGGATCCATCACCCTTGGGATTTTCCGTCGGTAGTGGGAGATTCTCCGGCCTTCTCTTTTTGTGAGAAGTTGAAGTTGAAGGAGTTATTGTAATAGGCGCCTGAGAAGTCCCTCGCTGCATGCTAGAGGGATGATTGTCCTCTTGTCGAACCTTCATTTTCTCCGGTCAACGAGAGTAGTTCTTGTTGATCACAAAATCTTGGACATTCCGCCAAACTCTGTGGATTCGGGAGGACAGCCGCTGAAGGCGCTGGTCCAGCTTTGCCTGTATCATGTTTTCAACAGTTGGGGTAGATTTCTTCAGCACCGCGGTCAGAGTGTTATTTCGCACCCTCCTTAGTGGTTCAAAGTTGTTCCCAGTTAGAACAGCAGCGTCAACCTCTACCATTAGAGCTGGTGGAGTAAATCCAGAGGGAGAGTTGCCCCCAGTTTCCCTCACTCGGCGCCAGTGGCGACGTCGAGCATACCTTACAGATAGGATTGCCTCAGTTATGGGAGTGGCTTCGTCATGCCCCCTGCTCTGATGAAGGGCTACTGATGGTGCCAGCCTTTTGAAGACTGACGTCCGTTAAGAGGGGATGGCCAATCTTTCGAAGACTAAATTTCTGGAAGTGGAAGCACTTTTGATGACACTGCCTGTAGCAGGAGTTAGAACGGCCAATCTTGCGAAGACCGGTCCTTTAGTAGGAGAATCCCCATTGACGACTTCACCCGCCGGAGCTGGAACGGCTCTCCGTTTCGGGATAACTTCTTCGGTTATTACGAGCCTCTTTGCGGGCCCTCTTGAGCTTTGGTTCAGCCTGTTGAAGATTGAGGTGGCAGACTTGGACGACCCGTTCAGAGGGGCCGTGGTGGTTGCAAGTCGATCAAAGACCGACTTCTTCGAAGCTTCCTGTGATGGCACTGGGGAGCTGAAGCTTGCTGGTGAAAGCATGGTCCCGAAGAACAATCCAGTGGTGGCCTGAGTCACCTGCTCCACTGGCATTGAAAAGATGCAGGATGCATTTGGCCCGTATGTCACTCCTCCAGTGGGGAAGGAGCAGGAGTTGCTGTTGCAGGTACACTTGGAAGTCATCGATCTTCTTCTCTCTACACAGGTGCAAGACACCAAATCTTACCTCAAATCCAGGGGTAACCATAGTAAACCGTGATTTGTTTGCGAACACGACACACGAAGTGTAGAGTGGAAAGAGAAAACGTTCCCACCGGGCGTGCTAGAATCTGTTTACCGCCGAAAACAGAGAAGAAACCGGGATGATCGTCTTGCCTGAATTTGGGGGCAGATGCTATTTGGGTTTATCCGTCCACCTCTCCAAAGATACCAAGTTGATTTATGGCGCCGTATATTGGAAGTTTGGACAAATGCAGCCATTGTAGCAGACTTCATAAGATTCCCCCTTGTTTGCGAGAGGTTTTTTATTGTGGGGACGCTCTTCCCTGTAGGCGCAAGCCCCTGGAGTTAATTACGTTACCGCATGGCGATAACCACCTTCTCCTACTCCAGAAGATCACTTCATATCGTATGTGTTTGTTTTATTTTTGGTTGCCCATGGATTGTATACGGAGACTAATTTATGTTGTCATCCGTAGGGCGTGGATTAGTCCAAATCTTTATATCTTTAGATTTGGGTTTAGGTTGATTTAAGGATCGTTGATCTCTTTTGAGATCAAGATCAACTTAAATGTATACGAGCAGTGGGGGCTCGGTTAATCTTTTGTTAAGGACATATTAGTCCAATTTGAGACTAAGATCTACTTAACAGGGGGTTAGGATCATTTTTGTTTCAGATCCAACAAGAGAGCACTTGGGCTAAGTTGTTTTAGTTTAAGGACATTTCAGTCCCTTATCGCCCTTTTGAAGGAGAAGTTGTAGTTTGAGAACATTTCGGTGTGTAGATCGCCATTTTTTAGGTGAGGTTTTAGTTTAAGCACGTTAAGGTCCGTTGTCGCCATTTTAGATGCAACGTTGTAGTTTGAGGACATTTCGGTATGTTGTAGTTTAAGGACGTTTCGGTCCGTAGATCATCTTACGCGTACGTGTATTTGTTATATAACGGGATGAGCAACGATGATGTGGGGTGCACCCAGTTTGAGGTGCGGTTTGATCTGCGATGTGCACATCAGTTTGGAAAGTGCACCAAAAAGCAGTTGGTTATCGGGACCTGCCACCTCTCTGAAGACGTTGAGGAATTACAACGACATGTATCAGAGGCGTAGAGAGATGTACCCTTGAACCAATTTCCATGTTTGAGGGAAAAGATCATGGTGGATCATCTAAGAATCATTAGTCATTTTTAGAGACTAAGATCAACTTAGGAGATATGGGATGAACATCATTTTGAATATCATCGATTGACAAACCATTAGTCATGCTAGGGACAAAGACCAACTTAGGGGAATGATGAGCACAGAGGGGTCTTGACTCTCTTAGTCAGGTTGGACTAGGTCTGGGTCTCCATAATTGCTCAACAGTGTTAATGTGTTGAAACATACCATACTCACGTGCATTTCATGTGGGCACTGAAACAGTGTTAAACACTAAATTTTTGTGGCGCTCACGTGGTGTACGTAAGATACTCAATTATGGACGCTTTCCGTTTATTTCCCTTTTTTCTCTCATTTCTTTTTTTTAATAAGTGTTAAGCACTTGGTTATGTTCAGCACTCACGTGTGAGCACGTGAAGTACCCCAAAGTGGGAGCTGTTCTCTGGGTTCCATTCCCCTTCTTTTCAGAAGTGTTAAACACTTGGTCCTTGTGGTGCTCACTTGCGAGCACGTGAGGCTGTTTGTTTCTTTCCTTTTTTATTCATTAGAGACGCTTACGTGGAGCACGTGAGATCTCATTGTAGTGTTACAAACGAGACACCAATCTTTCCTTCTGAGTGTTTTGATCTCATGCAAGGATTTTAGAGGATCCCATGCCTCCTGTTTTTGTATGAATTAAATTCTTATTTGTAGGGTTAAACCTTGATTTTCAGAGGAATTAAATTCCTCTATATCTCTGTAAGAATTAAATTCTTTGAACTCGGTTCTTTCCCCTAGGTTTTGAATCTGCATGATAGAATCTCTCAGATGAGAATTAAATTCTCAACTTATGGGGAGATCTGCTTTTACAGATCTCAACCAGAGGAAGAACTAAGTTCTTCGATGAAGGGTTAAACCCTTAGAGATGTAAAGAACAGTATTTTGTTTTCGTCTTTATCTGGTGTTTCAATGGAACAAGTCTTTTCTTCTGAGAATTAAATTATCACACTATATGTTCTATAAGTCTCTTTGGGTAGCTCTCTCTCTCTCTCTCTTTTCCCTTCTCCTCTTTTTTCTTCGTCCACTTTTTTTTTAACTTGAAGTCATGGTTTCTTTATATAGTGGAGAGAAGTTTGTTGATTAATTTTAGAAAATCCTTCATGGAGAGATCCTAGTTGATTTTGGGGGTTTTACCCACTGTTGGATCATTGATCCAAGGGTTTTTGTCTTACAAAATATATTTTCTTGTTTTTTAAACAAAATTAGGAAAATATTTTCCCATACAGAATTTATTCTGTAGATTGGTGATTCTTTAATCACCATTGGATTTTTAATCCAACGGTACTCTGTTTTACAGAGGGCAATCTTTCTTGTTTAGAAAGATATAGAAAATATTTTCCAACTCTTGGGATCTTTGATCCGCCAACTTTCTGTTAAACAAAACATATAATTTCTCATTTAAAAGGCTTAATAGAATTTAATTATATGCTTAATCACCATTGGATTTTTGATCCAACGGTTCCTTGTTGAGTAGAATTTAATTCTACGTAGGAAAGTGCCCTCACGTGTTTAACACATGAGGCTTATTAGCCTGGTAGTAGTTTTAATTGCAGTGCCTATATGCGTTGCATATAAGCACTAACGTGTTAAACACGTGGGACTGTTTTATCCTAGCAATTGTTTTAATTGCAGTGCCTATATGCGTTGCATATAGGCACTCACGTGCTAAACACGTGGGGCTCTTTAGCCAAGCAATTGTTTTAATTGCAGTGCCTATATGCGTTGCATATAGTCACTCATGTGTTAAACACGTCGGGCTCTTTTTACCTAGCAATTGTTTTAATTGTAGTGCCTATATGCGATACATATAGGCACTCACGTGTTAAACACGTAGGGCTCTTTCAGTGGGGATCTTTCCTTCATCCCTTTTTTATAAGGGAACAAGTGCTAAGCACTCAATCTATTTGACTGAATATATATAGTGCTAAGCACTTTTTATATAGCATTCATGTGAGGAGCGCGTGCGGTGCTGCCTTGTTTTATTTTGTTGGGCGCCCATATGTTTTTCATGTGAGGCGCTGGGTGCTGCCTAATCAGTGCTAAGCATTCAGCCGTTTTAGCTGTATATAATGTGCTAAGCACTTTTTATATGGCGTTCGCATGAGGAGCATGTACGGCGCTGCCCCGTTTTATTTTATTGGGCGCCCACATTGTTTTCTTATGGGGCACTGCCCAATCAGTGCTAAGCATTCAGCCGTTCTGGTTGTATATGAAGTGCTAAGCACTTTTATTCAGTGTTCACGTGTATTTCTCATGAGACGCTGGCCTTCTGTTTTAGGCATCCGTATGTTTTTCACGTGAGGTGCTGAGCGCTGTTGGGAACGCCCATGTGGGAAGCACGTGAGGCACTAAGTTCTTTTCTTTTTTAGAGATTGAATTCCTGTTAATAGCATTTTGACCATTAATGATCACCAAGATCTTTATTTTGAAGATCTAGGATCAAGTTTTCTTTAAGAACTAAGTTCTTATGTTTTTTTTCTTTTGTAAGAACTAAGTTTCTTTTTAGGGTTAAACCCTATTTTCAAAGAAATTGAATTCCTGTAGGATAGATTCTTTTTTCTTTTTCCTAGTTCTTTTCTGAATTTTTGATTCTCAAGAATAAGATCTTGTCCATGAGAATTAAATTCCCAACTTTTGAAAGACTTGTCTTGTGGATCTCAGATCCGGAGAAAGAACAAAGTTCTTGAGAAGGGTTAAACTCTTAGATATGCTATAATAGGTAAAAGAGATATTTTGATCTCTATGGTTTCTTTACCTAGGGTTTGAGAAGAGGAAGATATTCTTCTCTATTGAGAATTAAATTCTTTGTTGTCTTTGAAAACCTTCTGTATTTTTGCAGAAACTTGTGGGGGGTTCCCTCCATAGGAGACTTGTGGTCTCGGGTCTTTTATATAGTGGAGGCAAATTGTTTATTAGTTTTTAGAAAATCCCTCGTTTGAGATATACCAAATAATTAAATTAGTCTCAAAATTCTTCGGGGGATTTTATCCACCGTTGGATTTTTAATCCAGTGATTTTTGTTTCACAGAATATGTTCTCTTGTTTTTAACAAGATTGGAAAAATATTTTCCCATATACAGAATTTTATTCTTTCAAACGATAATTTTTAATCTAAGGGCTCTCTGTTTAAAAAGGGCAATCCTTCTTTGTTTAGCAAAATTGGGGAAATATGTTCCCAAAAATAGAATTTAATCTATCATTGAATCTTTGATCCTACCGAGAGTATTTTTCTCATATAGAAAGATGTGGGAGATATTTTCTCCTACTAGAATTTAATTCTATCATTTGATAATTTATCATCACTATTGGATCTTTAATCCAACAGCTCTGTTTAACAGAGATTATCCCATTTTTTAAGAAAATATCCCCATATAGAATTTAATTCTTATAGGCGCTCATGTGCTTTGCATATTGGCGCCCACGTGAGTTTCACGTGTGGCGCCACCATAGAATTTAATCCTAAGAGGTTGGCACTAACGCTCTCGTGAAGAGCATGTGAGGCACTGCCTTATTAAAATTTAACAGAGTTTAGGTCTTTTTATTATGTTTAAATATTAGGAGAACAATACTAACATCACATTCTAAATGTGCATTCTAGTCTAATTGATCATATATCAATTAGGCTACATTTACCAACACATATCCTTATACGTGTCTGAACCAACTAAATCAAACACTTTGATCGGGTTAATTTGAAACCGTGACCAAAGAATTCCAACCCGCAAGATCGCAAACTTGAAATCTCCAAGAATTGAAATTCAAGTGCACCCCGAGAAATGAAAACCCCACATTTTGGCAAAAAACAAATTTCGGAAAACCGAAAAAGAGCCTGAGAACACAAAACCGAACTCAGGCTCGACCCTAAAGATCCTTAGAGGGTCTAGGGGGACCCCCAACCCGAGAGCACCCTATAGGGTGATCTCGGGTTGGAGGCCTACACTGAGACCACCAAGTGCTGGTTTCAGGAGTGTAGCCCCCTAGTCCCCGGAGGACCTCTTGGGATAGCCCCGAACCAGTACGGGATTCTTAGTCCGAACCAGGTTAGGCTACAGTGCTAAGGTTTCAATACTTCTAGACCGCGGCAGAAATATAGAATAAAAATTTCTAAACAATATTATCATAGACTACAGCCAAGATTATCCAAATAGTAGCAATTACAAAAACTAATATATGGATTTAGAAGGGCTACAACCTTTATAGCTTGTCCACTCTCTATAGGTTTAGTAGTGTAGGGATCGAGCTTAATCTACAACCACCTCACCAAAAATGATCCACCCTTAAAGCAACCCACCAAGAAACCACTTCACTCTAGAACTCTTCAAATGTGAAGCTACTAGCTCTGACAAATTGCTGGTAAGTAAGAGGTAGAAGAAGATATGGATAGCTGTCTCTTTTTCTCTCTTTTTCTTTGTAACGATCGCTGAATACTTCCCCTTACACTTTTCTTCTCTAATTAACGCTACGCAACTTATAAGTCCCCTCATCTCTCTTTCTCTTCACTTCAACATAATTTTTAAAGTATATCGACAAAAGCGGAGTTAACATGTAATCTATTTCTTTAAACCAATTTTTGTCACCCTTGCCATGTTAATAGTTTATTCAAATTCTCTAAAACCACCTTAACATATCATTCACACCATTTAGATTTTAGAGTAATAAAATTTTCATAAGAAATAATCATTTAACGAACTTTTAGAAAAATACCATGAACTTTAGTATAACTGTTATTTCAATAATTAGCATATTTACCTTTAGGAAAATTCACGGGGTAACAACCTACCCCTCGCACACACTTTTGGTTCATAGCACGAGATTTAGATGTACGGCTAATTTAAGAGAATAAGTTTTTTCATTAAAATACCACAATTTTACAAAAGGGTATCTTTTAATCGATATTTTTGAATTCTTGGCAATTGCGCCTCTACAACCCTCGTTAGAAGACCCGCTAATAGATGGTGTGGACTATCGCACATCCTTGAAATAGTAGAGCGAAATGCAGAACTTCTCACGGAGTATTCGGTTTCGAAAAGAAATAAAAATACGGTTTTTAAGAATATGACGTTTTAAAAAAAACTAAACTTTGGAAAATTATATAAAACTATGAATCCGTATTTTCAATAAAAAAAATTATTAAACTATATTTTTAAAATGAAAGATTAAAGTTTAAATGAAAATACCACCAAATTTACAAAAAGAGTAGTTTTCATAAAAATACCGTGAACATTTAAAAGCTAGGTTTCATCGCAAAAGTACCACTAAAATTAAAATACATGTTAATAAAAACTCTAAATATTATAAATCACCCTTGAGGTTTATTTTTAAATAATATTAATGTATTTTTCATAAACCCCCCCTCAAGAAATGCAAACAATATAAATACAATATAAACAACAGTAATAAATCTCTAAGGACTCTAGATTAATATAGGTTTAAGCGGTTTCATTACTCTTGAGTCCCAGGGAGCCGAAGAAAGTAAGTGCTTGCCTATTCAGGTTAGATACCAAATTAACGGAGTTATCAAATGGCAATTGTTTTGCAACAGTTGCCGATTTCTCCCGAACATAAAATTTCAACAGTTAAATCCATTCACAAGAAATATCTATAACTCGAATCCAAACTTGAATCTAAACTTGAACTCGAATCCAAACTCGAACCTAAACTTGAGCGTGAACTCAAACTCAATCTACTCGACTAACTTCACTCGACCTAAAATTGCAATTGACATAACTTTCACTTTACTCGACTCACTCGATTTCATTATTCACCTTTTGCAATCTATGATTTCGATCAAGACATGTTATAATCAACCAATCAAATTAACTAAGGCTATCTTACAGTTATCATAAATATTATATTCGAGGTGTTTGGGATAGTTACTTGTGTAAATCCAATGGAGTTTCAGGAGTCCCGTATTAACCTATTTTTTTCTTTTGCTGGAATCTCAGTCTGGTCGACTCCTCCACGGCTTAGAGTCCCGATGTTAACACATGAAATGGGCATGTGTTTCCTTGCTCCAGTGGCTCCAATCTTGAGCTCATGAATACTTCTATGGCTGCATTGGCATTCACACTTAGAAATTAACGTTAACATAATGACCATATAGAGACTTATAGATACATATACCCATTTTCAGTTCTACACATTTTTACTAGTCATTTACATTATTTCTTTTATTATATACTTGTTATTTTTTACTCTTACTCTACCTTTAGGACTTACCAAGCACTAGTTCGCTGACGGGCATTCCACCCACCTTTATTTTCTTGGAATGTCCGTCAAATACGGTTGAGGCAGAGGAAGTGAAGGCTACCGAGGAGGATTACGACTAGATCGCTACTCAGAATTAGCTTAACTTTCATTTCCTTTCAGCCTATGTATGCCACATGTTTAGGCATTTTTTATTGTATTTACTTTCCAGTTGAAACTCATTGTATTTGTAAATATTTCAAGTTGAAAGTAAATAAATATTTTTGTTGAAAAAAATTACAGTCTCCATTTATTCTTGCATTGTGTAGAATTATTTCAATACGCTTAGTATATTTATATAGAGAATGACATTCTCTGAATAAATATGTCGCGGGCTCACCACGTCATCGTTTCCGTCTATTGGGAAGCGGGGCGTGACAGGTTTTGTTGGTGGCTCATGCAGGTCAGTTCTTCATGAATATCGTAAGTAATATATTATAAGAATTAATGAAATTCAACAACTTTTACATTCCTTCTATTTCAATTCCTTTGAATCTCATCTTATTCTTTGAATCCATCTTCACTTTTTTCTTCTTTGAATTCAACCACTCGACTTTTCAATCCTTAATTTTAGTTCACCCTTCTACTTGTATCTCTTAGACCTATAAGCTCAGTTGGTTAGATCATCGATCGACAAAACTTGAAGATGTCATCCTTATCATTTTCTGTACCTTTGCGATGTACCTCTCAAGAAAATTTCGCGGAAGAAATTCTTTTAAGGAGGGTAAACTGTAACGACTCGCTATACTTGAATCTATCTCACTTCCTTCATTTGATTTTCTTGAAGATCACTTCTTGATCTCTTGAAATTCATTTCTGTGTTTCCTTGTATCTCTTTGGCCAACTTTTATATTCAATATTACCTTCTTATCAATTAGAATACCGACTGGTGGAACGACGACGAAATGCGACTATATTATCCTAACTTAGTTTCCTTATTCTGTTACCATATCCTTCATAAGTAATTTCAAGGAAGAAATTATTTTAAGAAAGGTAGAATGTAATGATCCTCGAAGACTTCCCCTCACTCTTTTCTTCTCTTGTTACCTCTACGCAACTTGTAAGTCCCCTCATCTCTTTTTCTCTTCATTTCAACATAATTTTTAAAATATATCGATAAAAGCGGAGTTAACATGCAATCTATTTCTTTAAACCAATTTTTGTCACCCTTACCATGTTAATAGTTTATTCAAATTCACTAAAACCACCTTAACATATCATTCACACCATTTAGCATTTAGTGTAATAAAATTTTCTATGAGAAATAATCATTTAACGAATTTTTAGAAAAAAAACCATGAACTTTAGTATAACCGTTATTTCGATAATTAGTATATAAACCATTAGGAAAATACACGGGGTAACGATCTACCCCACATGCACACTTTTGGTTCATAGCACGCGATTTATTGTACGGCTAATTTAAAAGAATAAGTTTTTCATTAAAATACCACAGTTTTCCAAAAGGGTTTCTTTTAATCGATATTTTTGAATCCTTGGCAATTGTGCCTCTACAACCCTTTTTAGAGGACCTGCTAATGGATGGTGCAGATTATCACACATTTTTGGGATAGTAGAGCAAGATGCAGAACTCCTCACGGAGTATTCGGTCTCGAAAGGAAATAAAATACGGTTTTTAAGAATACGATAATCTAAATAAAACTAAATTTTGCAAAATTATATAAAACTATGAATCCATATTTTCAATAAAAATAAATTATGAAACTATATTTTTTAAATGAAAGATTAAAATTTAAATGAAAATACTACCAAGTTTAAAAAAGGAGAAGTTTTCATAAAAATACCATGAACATTTAAAAGCTAGGGTTTATCGTAAAAATACCACTAAAATTAAAATACATGTTCATAAAAACTCTAAATATTATAAATCACCCTCGAGGTTTATTTTAAACAATATTAATGTATTTTTCATAAAACCCCCTCCAGAAATGCAAACAATATAAATACAATAGTAATAAATCTCTAAGGACTCTAAATTAATATAGGTTTAAGCGGTATCATTTCTATTGAGCCCCAGGGAGCCGGAAAAAGTGGGTTCTTGCCTATTCAGGTTAGATAACAAATTAATGGAGTTATCAAATGGCAATTGTCTTGGAAAAAGACACAAATCCTATCGTCCATGCGCAGCAGTTGCCGATTTCTCCCGAACTTAAGATTTCAACAGTTAAATCCATTCACAAGAAATATCTATAACTCGAATCCAAACTTGAATCTAAACTCGAAGTCGAATCCAAACTCAAAGCTAAACTTGAGCGTGAACTCGAACTCAATCTACTCGGCTAACGTGATTCGACCCAAGATTATAATTGACATGACTCGCACTTTACTCGACTCACTCGACTTCATTATTCACCTTTTGCAATCTATGGTTTCGATCAAGTCATGTTATAATCAACCAACCAAATCAATTAAAGCTATCTTACAGTTATCATAAATATTATACTCGAGGTGTTTAGGATAGTTTCTTGTGTGAATCCAATGGAGTTTCAGGAGTCCTGTATTAACCTTTTTTCTTTAACTCGAATCTCAGTCGGGTCGACTCCTCCACAGCTTGGAATCCTGATGCTAACAAGTGAAATGGGTCCGTGTTTCCTTGCTCTTGCGGCCCCACTCTTGAGCTCGTGAATACTTCTACGGCTACATTGATATTCACACTTGGAACTTAACGTTAACATAATGACCATATAGCGACGTATAGATACATTTATCCATTTTCAATTCTACACATTTTTACTAGTCATTTACATTATTTTTTCTATTATATACTTATCACTTTTCACTCTTACTGGGACATACCGAGTGCTAGTTCGCTGACGGGTATTTCACCCACCTTTGTTTTCTTAGAATGTTCGTCAGATATGGTCGAGACGGAGGAAGTGGAGTCTACCGAAGAGGATTACGACCAGACCGCTACTCATGATTAGCTTAACTTTCGTTTCCTTTCAGTTTATGTATACCACATGTTTAGGCATTTTTTTTACTGTTTTTATTTTCCAGTTGAAATTCATTGTACTTGTAAATATTTCAACTTGAACGTAAATAAAAATGTTTGTTGAAAAAAATTTACAGTCTCTATTTATTCTTGTATTGTGTAATATTGTTTCAATACGTTTAGTATATTTATTTAGGGAATGGCATTATCTGAATAAATATGTCGCGGGCTTGCCACGTCCTCGTTTCCGTCTACTAGGAAGTGGAGCGTGACATTCTTTTTCCTTTTATCTTGAAAATGAAGAAGATGAAGATGAAGAAAACCTTAGCCATTCCTTTTCTCTCTCCTCTATAATATATAAAAGAGAGAGGGAATGAGGCTTATCTCCTCAAGTGGTCCCTACCACTCACATGCATGTTTGCCACTAAATGACAAACATGTATATGTATCATATGCATATAAAAACATTAGTATCATATACTAATGAGAGAAAAAAAGAAAGTGTGTATCATATACACAATACTACCAACCATATCATATATATGTATATTAAATCAACACTTAACTTAATGATCCGGCTCATAAATAAACTAGCTAGTATTATCAAACGTTCGATTAATAAACGTGTATCATATACACATGTTTAATCGAACTCCCGCACGTATCAACTATACGCACAATACTAATCCACATCATCATTTCACTTGAGCGGATACTTTCGGTATGGGACTCTAAAAACTTGACAATACGTTGGCAGTAGGTTAATAGGATCATATCCGATTAAATCTGAAACAATTTCAGATCAATTCCCTAACGGGTTAACCCACAACCACGTCAGCAGCACTAGCTGTACGTAACGGCTACCCGGGTAGCGATCAAAAGGTAGGTCGACAAGTAGACTCATCCGAACCCAACAAAGCCTATCAGTAACAATTACCGTACAGTCTGGTCTCTTTGTCAAAGAGTGTCTGAGAGGTGGAAACTTTCAGCCCCCGAATAACCCAATAAACCATGCAGATATCGAACTCATAACCAACCGAGATACAAATAATTACACTTATCAGTTTATCTCAACCACACCGACTATGGATTTTTTGTTATAGTCATATCATGCACAGCGCGATATCGACTCCCTATACCGGGAAAGACGAATCCCCACTTGACCGCTCACCGCCTTCATGTGCTTCGGGACTACACCCAACTAAAACTTGTATGCATGGCTATTTAAAGTCGTGGTTTTTTCGTAATCAAAATATAGTAGGAACACACACAAGACACTATGACGATATCTGGTCAAAAGACTACTCAGTACCATTGTCGCCAGAAAAATGCTATTTGACAATATATATACTACCATCGAGGAGTTCTCGGCGAGTTCGTTCAATATATTCATTCTCCGATGAACACATGTATACAATCTTTGGTGTCAAACACTAAAAGTTGTAGAACTGGCCATCGCCCCGGTCAGGGTCAAGAAATGTATACACTAATCTATTTTGGTGTACTGATGTCTTATCTCGACACTCTCACAACTAGGAACATTTAAGAATGTGCTTATAGACTATTCAGGCCCCACTATTATGATCACATCATAATCCTGGTAGTCAAGCAAAGATCCTAAGGACTTTATAAACATGTATTAGCGATATGTAATAGCAAGTAAAATATATACACATAGATAATTAAGCAAACCAGATAGCATACTATCATCTCGAGTAAGAATGTTCTATCCATATAGGTCCATGTACAATTACAACAACTGCCTTTAGGACACCTATATCTAATAAAACGTGTTTCAAGTTTGTCTGGAATTTTCTTTTTAACATAAGCCAGACAACCCCATATCTTAACAAATTTAAGACATAGTCTCTTTCCACTCCATATCTCATATGGTGTTTTAGGCACGGTTTTGGATCGAACCTGATGGAACCCATGCACCCTATCTATGAATTTCAAACATGGTATAATAGGGTTCTAAAAAAAAATAGAGAGCATTAGTTCCAAACATGAAGGATACATGCTAAAGATTAGAACTTGTAACAAAAACTAACACTACAAGTTGTAGTTTAGAACAACAACCCTTGTAGCATCTTCAAGTGCTCCAAATTTGTGGTCAGACTCCATGCTAAGCTCCTAGTGGTGAGGGAACAAGCATGGTTGTGATCTCCTTGATCAAAGATTGTCCACCTTGAAAGTTCTTGACTTTGGCTCCACACTTCAATCTTGAAATAAACTAAGATCAAACTTTTGCAAGTAGTTTGAACTTAAGATATAATTTCCTTCACTATAATATTTTTATCTTTTAATTTTCTTTTTCTCTTGAATAAATGAGGAGGAGGAAGAGATCTTGGAGCTTGAGAATAGAGAGAATGCATACAAAGTTATGAACCATAACTAAAGGGTTGGAATATATTTATCATAAAGAAAATTAATGCAAACCATTAGATTATCATCTCATTCCAAGTGTTTACCCTCTTCTCTCCCCTCCACTTGTCCATCTAATGAGAGTGGGCAAGCATGTGCTAATCTCTTGGCACAACATAACCAAAAGAGAACCAAAGAAAAAGAAATAAATAATTACAATATATGTGTGTGTATAACATAACATATATTATATATATACTTGTAATTAATTTCCTATGTATTAAAATACATAAAAGAGACATATATTAATAGTGACAAAATACTATTAAATACATATATCCAATACATGTATTAATATATTAAATCCAAATTAGATTTAATATCCATCTTTCCAAAAGACTAGCTAGTATTTCGACCATCTGATTACCATCAGTATATCCAATACACTAGTTTTAATCGAACTATTGTACGTACCCAGTACGGCTGCTACATCGTTTCGCCCAAGCTGGAACCCTCTATGTGGAACTCTAAAGACTCGACAATACGCTGGCAGTGAACTACTGGATAATATCCCCAACTTACAAGAACATCAGTGGCACTAGCTGTACGTAATAGCTACTTACGTATCTGTCAGAAAAAAGATCAACAAGCAAACTCGTCTGAACCCCTACTAAGCCTATAAGCGACATTAACTGTACAGTCCGGTCTATTCGTCTAAGAGTATCGCATATCAGGTCTAGGGGATGGAAAACGTCAGATCCCTAATGACCTGATAAATCATGCCGATATCAAACTCATCACCTACCGAGAAACTACTGATCCCATCATTAGATTTCATATGTCTAGGCCTAGATCTTATGGTGATGACCAACCGTACACAGCACGATATCGACTCCCAATACCGGAAGAGATGAATCCCTTCTATCACTTACTGCCTCTAAGTCTTCGGAACTGCACCCAACTACTACCTGTTTGCACGACTTTTTAAAACCATGGTAGGGTAGTAATCAAAGTACAGTGGGAACACACTCGAGACAAATGAAGATTTCAGGTTAACAGACTGCCATGTACTCATTTCACCAGAGAACTGCTATTTGATGATAGGTATAATAGCATCTAGCAGTTCTCCGCGAGTCCGTCCAGTGTAACTCATAACCTATTGAGCACATGTATACAATCTTTGGTTCTATACACCAATGGTTGGGGGACCGGCCATCTCCTTTTTCGGGAATAAGAAACATATACACTAGTCTACTCTGGAATATCGATGAAATATCTCGATACTCCAACAACTAGGGATATTTAAGGATGTGCTTATAGACTACCCAGCCCCTCCAGGTATGATCACCAACACAACGCTGGTAGTGAAGCTAAGATCCTGTAAGCTTTATCAACATGTATTAGTGATACATAATATAAGAAAACATATACACATGTTAAAATAAAGACAACCCAGATAGCATAATATCATATCGATCAAGACCGTCCTGTACATATATATCCCAAGTATCTAAATATAATATACAATCACATGTAATATACAATAATGACCTCTAGGACATACATATCCAACAATCTCTCACTTGTACTAAGGCTATGTATTGGTGTATCAAAAACCTATCATCTCGGATAGCCGCTCAAACTGGGTCTGAGGAAGAGCCATGGCGACTGGATCCACCGTGTTGTCCTTTATGTCTACTCTCCGAACCTCGATCTCCCGACAATCCACGATCTTCCTGATCAGGTGATAATGCCTTAAGTTGTGTCTAGATTTCTGATGGGACCGTGGTTCCTTTGCTAACTCCATAGCCCCACTATTATCGCGATACAGAGGTATTGGATCAACAATGGACGGAACCACCTAAAGTTCAAAAATGAAATTCCTTGTCTAGACAGCCTCTTTTGCTCCATCGTTGGCAACAATGTATTCAGCCTCTATCATCGAGTCCGCTATGATGTCTTGTTTAGAACTCTTCCAAAACACCGCCTTCCGGTTGATGGTAAACGCATAACCCGAGATAGACTTGCTGTCATCCTTGTCACTCTGGAAGCTTGAATTGGTAAATGTCTTCATCTGTAGGTCTCCATTACCGTAAACCAGAAACATCACTTTAGTCCTTCTCAGATACTTAAGAATGTTTTTCACAGCTATCGAGTGTTTCTTCCTTAGGTTTTACCGATACCTGCTTATCCCGCTAAATGCGTAAGCTACATGCTTTCTAGTACATAACATTACATACATTATAGAGCCTACTGCCGAAGCATAGGGTATAGTAGTCATGTGAGCCCTCTCCTCATCAGTCATAGGAGACATTTGTTTGGAAAGAGCAATTTCGTGACAAGTGGGTAAATTAACAAGTTTGGAATCCTCCATACTAAACCGTTTTAGTATGGTGTCAATGTAGCTAGACTATGAAAGTCCCAATATTCTCTTAAATCTATTATGATAGATCTTAATCTTCAGAATGTAGAAAGTATCACTCGAGTCCTTCATGGAGAACTTCTGTGACAAGAACAGCTTGACCGACTCTAGCATAGGAATAGTATTTTCTATTAGAAAAATGTCATCCACGTATAATACTAGGAATACGACATTTCTCCTTACAATCTTCTTGTAAATACATGGCTCATCTATGTTTTTAATGAAGTCAAACTCTTTGACAGTCTCATCAAAACAGATGTTCCAACTCAGCGATGTCTGTTTTAATCCATAAATGAATTTAAGCAACTTAGACACCTTCCCGTTGCTCCCACTGTCTACGAATCTCTCTGGCCGATCCATATAAACGTACTATTCTAAAGCGCCGTTTAGAAAAGCGGTTTTTACGTCCATCTGCCAAATTTCATAGTCATGGAAGGCAGTAATGGCAAGTAGGATCCGAATGGATTTCAGCATAGCTAGTGGAGAAAAGGTTTCGTTATAGTCCACTCCTGGTCTTTAACGAAAACCTTTTGCAACAAGTTTAGCCTTATAGGTTTCCACCTGTCCATCTACACCAATCTTTTTTTTGAAGATCCACTTGCAGCCAACGGGTTTTACCCCTGGCAGTGCAACGTCCAAAGTCCATACTTTGTTAGTGTACATGGACTCTATTTCGGATTTCATAGCATTTAGACATTTCACAGAGTCTCTACTGGAAATGGTCCGCTGGAAACTGGTAAGATCATCTTCTTCCAAAATGCAATTTTCTCTATCTCCGTCTTTGAGAAAACCGTAGTATCTCTCGGATGGATGAGAAATCCTACAAGATTTACGGAGTGGCTAAGGTTCGTTTGGGAATATTGAATCATGTTGTTCCACAAAATCATTGGTTTCATTTTGTGTTTCTGGAACTTCGTCCAGTTCTATCATGCTCCCACTAATTTCTTTTGCAAGAAATTCATTTTCTAAAATGACGGCGTAGCGAGCAAACAACACCTTCTGTTTCTCAATGTGGTAGAACTGATATTCAGGCGATTACTTTGTATATCCCAAAAATTGACATAGAACTGAACATTCCTGAAGTTTGTCCGGATTTTGTATTTTAACACAGGCCGGACAACCCCATATCTTAATTCACTTAACATACAGACTTTTTCCACTCCGTATTTCATATGGAGTCTTAGGCACTGACTTGAATGTAACATCTTTCAATAGGTATGCTGTTGTTTGAAGCGCATATCCCCAGAATGACAAAGGTAACTCAGCACTACTCATCATAGAGCGAACCATATCCAAAAGGGTATGATTCCCCCGTTTCGATACACCGTTGTGTTGTGGTGTATAAAGAGGAGTAAGTTGAGAGAGAATACCATTCTCTTTTAGATGGTCAAGGAATTTTGTGCTCAAGTATTCACCTCCTTTATCAGATCGCAGGATCTTGATACTTTTTCCAGTCCGGTTCTCCACTTTGCTTTTAAATTCTTGAATTTCTCAAAAGCTTCAGATTTTTGTTTCAAAAGATATACATATCCAAACTTAGAGAGAACGTCGGTGAATGTAATAAAGTAGAAGAACCTACCCCTTGCATGTGTAGACATTGGACCACACACATTACTGTGTATGAGTCTCAAGAGCTCTGTATCTTTTTCTCTGTGTCCCGTAAACGATGTTTTGGTCATCTTTCCTTTGAAACAAGACTGGCAAGTTTCATATGATGAAAATTCGAACGGATCCAGATATCCATCCTTATGTAACTTAGCTAGTCTTTTCTCATTGATATGACCAAGTCTACAATAACACAAGAAGGTTTTGTTCATTTTTGAACTCTTCCTCTTGCGTGTGTTTTGTGCATTGAAAACTATATTTTGATTTAGAACATACATACCGTTACATAATGTACCTACCCCAACCAACACCCGTTTGAGGTAAATGTTCATGACAATTCTATCTAATACAAAGTTATATCCATATTTATCCAATAATGAAACAGATATGATATTGCAAAGCTAGAGGGCACATAGTAACAGTTGTTCAAAATCATGGTATTGTCGCTTGGCAATACCAGGTAATATTCACCGACGGCAGCAACATCAACTTGTGTTTCGTTCCGTACTCTGAGGGACATATCGTCAGGTCCAACCATCCTAATTTTTCTCATTCTTTATAATAAATTATAAATATAAGATCCTGATCCGGTATCCAATACCCAGGAGGTAGGCTTGACCAAAAAGCGGTTCTCAGTAACAAATACACGGGAAGGAGATGCATATACTTCTTCTTCACTAGGGTCATATAGGAATCTTTGCATCCCTCTATCCTTTACCCATACTTGTGACAATTGTCACAAGTTACAGCGGAACCAACGTTCCACAGTCCCGTATAAGAAGCGGGCTCGGTTCAGTCATGCATTTTATTATCTTGATTAAGGCGTGACATGGTTGCTACCCGGAAAGAGAGAAAATAAACACTCAGTGTATATTCTTGCAAGATTAGCTTGGTTAATTAATTTACCGAATCAAGATGGCTCCTACTGTTTCCTCAAATTCTCCTTCAAACCTTAAAAAGAGAACTAGCTGGAATTAATTGCACTCTATAAGTTCTCTAATCGTTCAGCCAGGTCAGTGTTGGTACTCCGAGAGAGGTTCCTCATGCTTTCGCACAGACCTAATTAAAGTAAACCTTGTTTTCGCATAGGCGTAACCCTGTTAACACTTTTCTAGGCACCTACTTGATTAGTTAATTGTAAAATGTAAAACTCTCCTGGGGAGTAACCATTACTTACAGTGGGATCGGGACCCAACTATCATCATGTGATAACCATGAAAAAAAACCAACTAAAATTACCGCACTGCAAAAAATATGCAAACACTAGAAAGTTTCCTTTATATTTGAAACTTCAGATGTAGTTTTTGCCCCTAGGACCCTAATGACATTGACCAAGCCAATAAATCAAAGGGTCCTAGTCAAGTTCAACCCGTCATTATCTTGATTGCATCAAACCCATGCTTACAAGCCCTAGACTAAGCCAACAAGATCGTATGATTGTCCTAACCAATCGCATCCAATGCTTTAAACAAGCACCACTTGGCAACCGTACACTACGCCTTGACTAAGCCAACAAACGTAGCATGAATACTAAGCATTACTCATAGAAAATGAAGGAGGGTTACGGATGGTTTTTAGCGAAAAACCTTTAACGTAATAAACTTGATCTCGTTGAAGTAACTAAGTGGGTTTGAAAAGGAGTGGTTTAGGTTCCACTTTTAAAACGAGTGGTTTTGAAGAAAACTGAGTGTTTTATAGGAACATAAATTTTTGCTTAAGAATGAAACCTTGTGAAGAGATCAAGGCTCTTCCATCATCAAATGAGGTGCAGGATATTCCTGGCCGAATACCATTATGCAAAGCAAAAGACTACGGCTATAGTTTGCAAAAGTGGTTCCGAAAACATCATTTTTTGGGTTTATTTTTTTCATTAATCAAATTTAATGCGGTCCCATCATTTAAATCCCATCACACCATAAGAAACGAAAATAAAACGCACATATATGTTATCCGCATTCGCCACGAAGCCTTGGGTCTTCACTGTAAGGTTACTTAACTTACGGCAGGGTGGAGGCAGGGCGAGCACGGATGAAAAAGATATAGCGTTTAATATATATATATATATATATATATATATATATATGTATTTGTATATGTATGTATGTATGTATGTATCCATTCATCTCAGGCATGATATCAAACATCACAGGCAGCAGAAGCAAAAACAATATGGAAAAGAAGATAAACTTGGAATATTACATTTCAATCGAACTGAACATAAAATGTAATTTTCCCTGGTCGTGTGGATAGCCCGTAGTATCAAATCCTAGACCCCTACGCGTACGGCAAGCTACCCGCCGATTCTAGAAGTGAAGCAACCTTCACTTAGCAACGTAAGTGGGCCACCTGGCACTTCTAAAATCCGGTGAACTTGAGTACCCCTCCGCAGGTCTATCCTAAAAACTAAAGTGCGGGGATCAACCCTACCAATTCTAGAATGGAATGACCCAATCTCATCTCCTTGAGATGGCCACCCGTTGTCTCCTAGAACTCGGTTACTCGAGCACTTCTCCGTGGGTAAAACCTAGATACATGTAATGAAAATATACAAAGCGACTACGTCCGCTACCTGGACGCATCCCAATGAAAGAATATACATATCCGCAGTGACGGCAATCCACAAGTCGGACGCTCATCCCGCAATAATGAATATACATCAACATTATCATAGAACATCCCATACAATACACCGGGATATCCATTACGACAATCCAACTTAACCATAACCAAATATCATCAAAGAATATCACAATGCAAGTATCAAATCCGTAACCTCTTATAATTGATACATATAGAAATTAGATGACATTTTTCCATGCAATGATACTCACAACTACAGAAACACAAATCCATAACCAAACTACATTAACCCGAGAGGCGGTACGCTCAAAATTCCAACGCCTTGAACTTCAAGTGCACCCTAACAACGAAAATCCCCTCATTTTTGTATGAAATCAAACCAAGATAACCCCCCAACCCCCCCCCCACACTATTTAAGCCTTGATTCGGCCTCAAAACGGGGCCGAATCAAGGACCGAAACAAACCCGTATCAGGGCAAAATCAGCCATGGAACAGCCCTGATACCATTTGATGGAACTTTTGCACCCTTGCATGAAATTTTAAAACTTTGTCTAATAGAGTATTCAAAAATCAAGAGAGCAATAAGTTCCAAATATAGAATCTTAGCGAAAGAATTGAACTTGAAACAAAGCCATAAGAGTTTCCATACAAGATAGAGAGCATACAACCTTTGTAGCATCTTCATATGCTCTATTATTGTGTTGAACTCTATCTAGGCTCCTAGGATGAGAGAACAAGCTTAGTGAAGACCTCCCTTTGTCATAGATGGACCCACCTTGAGAGCTCCAATCTTTGGCTTCAATCTTCTCACTTGAAACTAACTTAGATCTAGTAGTTGTTAACTAAAAGAACTAAGGGATGTAGTTTTCTTCACTACAATATTTTTCTCTTTTAGTTTTCTTTTTCTCTTGGAAAAATGAGGAGAAAGAAGAGAGCTTGGAACTTGAGATGAGAGAGAAAGCATACTAAGTTATGAAACATAACTAAATGGTTGGTATTAATTTATCATTAGGAAATATATATCCAACCATTAGATTTCCATCTCATTCCAACTGTCCACCATATTGTCTCCCCTCCACTTGTCCACTATATGAGAGTGGGCAAGCATGTGCTAATTCTATGGCACAACATAACCAAAAGAGAACCAAAGAAAAAGAAATAAATAATTACAATATATACAAAAACACACACACACATAAAAAACACATATATTAATAGTGACAAAATACAAGTAAATACATATATCCAATACATATTAATATATTAAATCCAAACTAGATTTAATATCCGTCTTTCTAAAAGACGGGCTAGTATTTCGACTATACAATTACCGTCAGTGTATCCAATATACTAATTTTAATTGGACTCCTGCACGTACCCAGTACAGCTACTACATCGTTTCGCCATATCTGGTAACCCTCTGTAGGACTCTAAAGACTCGACCATACACTGGCAGTATGCTACTGGATTATATTCCTAGCTTACAAGCACATCAGTGGCACTAGCTGTACGTAACGGCTACCCAGGTATCTATCGAAAAGAAGATCGACAAGCAAACTCGTTCGAACCCCTACTGAGCCTATAAGTGACATTCACCGTACAGTCCGGTCAGTTCTTCTAAGAGTATTGCATACCAGGTCCAGGGGTGGAAAACGCCAGACCCCTAATAACCTGATAAATTGTGCAGGTATCAAACACATCACCTACCGAGAAACTATTGGTCTCATCAGTAGATCTCATCTGCCTAGGCCTATGTCTTATGGTGATGGCCAACCATACATAACGCGATATTGACTCTCAATACCGGGAGAGATGAATCCCTTCTATCGCTCACTACCTCAAGTACTTCAGGACTGCATCCCACTACTGCCTGTTTGCATGACTCTTTAAAGCCATAGTAGGGTTGTAACAAAGTACAGTGGGAACACACTCGAGAAAAATGACGATTTCAGGTCGACAGACTACCATGTACTCATGTCACTAGAGAACTACTATCTAACGATAAGTATAATACCATCTAGCAGTTTCCAGTGAGTCCATCCAGTGTAACTCATAACCTAATAAGCACCTATATACAATCTTTGGTGCCGTACACCAATGGCTGTGGGACCGGCCATCTCCCCTTTCGAGAATAAGAAACGTACACACTAGTCTACTCTGAAATATTGATTCCCTGTCTCGATATTCCTAAAACTAAAGACATTTAAGGATGTGCTTATAGACTACACAGCCCCCACAGGTATGGTCGCCATCACAACGCTGGTAGTCAGGCCAAGATCATATGGGCTTTATCAACATGTATTAGCGATACGTAATATAAGAGAAACATATACGCATGTTATGATAAAGACAAACCAGATAGCATACTATCATATCGAGAAAGACTGTCATGTACATATACATCCAAAACATCCAAATATAATATAAAAGCCCATGTAATATACAATAATGGCCTCTAGGGCATACATATCCAACACACCCTAATTCAATAAATATGCTACTGTCTCAAGCGCATAACCCTAGAATGAAATAGCTAACTCAGCACTACTTATCATAGAATGCACCATATCTAATATGGTGCAGTTTCTTCTTTCCGATACGCCGTTGTGTTGTGGTGTATACGGAGGAATAAGCTGAGAGAGTGTCTCATTCTCTTTTAAGTACTCAAGAAACTCTGTGCTTAAGTATTCCCCTTCTCGATCAGATTGAAGTATTTTGATACTTTTGCCCGTTTGGTTCTCCATTTCATTCTTATATTCTCTAAATTTCTCAAAGGACTCAGACTATGCTTCATCAAGAACACATGTTCGTACCTTGAGAAATTGTCGGTAAAGTAATGAAGTAAGAGTCTCCTCTTCTTACATGTATAGATATTGGACCACATACATCACTATGTATGAGTCCCAAGAGTTCATTAACTCTTTCTCTGTGTACAGTAAACGGAGTTTTGGTCATTTTCCGTTTGACACAAGATTGGAAAGTTTCATAAGATTCAAATAAGAATGGATCAAAATATCCAACTTTAGGTAGCCTACTTAGTCTAGTCTCATTAATATGACCAACTCTACAATGCCATAAAAATGTTTCATTCATCTCTGAAGCTTTCCTTTTATGGGTGTTCTATATATTAAAAACTATATGTTGATTTAGAACGTATATACCGTTATTTAGTGTACCAAACCCAATGAACTTTGATTAAGCTGAATGTTCATAATATTACTTTCCAATACAAAATTATATCTTTCTTTATCTAATAAGGAAATAGATATAATATTACATAGCATGAACGATACAAAATAACAGTTTTGCAAAATCAAAATTTTGCCGCTCGGCAATCCAAGGTGATATTTTCCAACAGTAACTGCATCAACATTTGCACCGTTTCCAATTCTGAGGGTCATATCTCCTTACTTCAGCAATATGCTACTTCTTAGTGCATGTACCCAATTACAGCTATGAGATCTTGATGCGGTATCTAATATCTAGGAAGTGGAGTTGACTAAAAAACAATTTTTAATTACACACATACCTGAAGTTGAAGTATCACCATGCTTCTTGTTCATAAGGGGTGCAAGATAAGCTCTGCTATTCCTCCTCCAAAACTATTATTTTTTATCATTCATGCTATATAATATTATATCTATTTCCCACTTGCACTTATGACAATAGTAGTATTTGCCTTTCCCCTCCATTGCAGCCTCAGTCTTGCTCCTTCCCTTCACCTTTTTGACGCTACCTTTAGGCTTGGATGGGTTCTTCTTCTTTCCTTTAGTTTTAGCTTTGGACGTAGGAAAAGAAGATTGCCCAACAAGTATAACGGGTGACATCTCGTTTTTCAAGATGTTCTCCGCTATCCTCAACATATTGAGGAGCTCTGAAAGTCCACATTCCAGTTTATTCATATTGAAGTTCAATATGAATTGAGCGAAGATGGGAGAAGGGGCTGTAGAATTATATCAATATATAATTCATTGTCCAGTGTGCATCCTATGTCTGCGAGCCCTTCAATAAGACTAATCATCTTCAAGATGTGGTCCCCAATAGATGATCCAGTAGCATCCTCGATTGAAACAGTTTCTTCGATGTCTCGTATTTTGTGATACGAGATTGCTCTCCATACAAGTCTTTGTAGTGGAGAAAGATAGATTGAACATTTATCTTCTCCTGCCGCCTCTGTAACTCATTGTTCATGGAGGTCAGCACGAAACATTTAGCCGTCGCACAATCTTGATCCCAAGTTTTGCGGATCTCTATATCTACAACCGAGGAATCTGAACTGGGATTTAGGAAGCAGTAGCGGTAGGACATATGCAACCTTATCATATGTAAAGGCAATGTTGACAATCCTCAGCCAGTCTTTATAGTTCAGTCCAGTTACTTTATTCATATCTAGTAGTAACTTATGGCCGGTCATGGTCGTTGCCTGAATAATTAAAGTAAAAACACTTAGTGTGCACTCCTGCAGGATTAGAATGGTTAATTAGTTTATCTAATCAGAATGACTCCAACTGTATAGTCGAATTCTCCTTCAAATCTTAAAAAAATAAATAGCCAGAATTATCTTTACCCCATAATGCACTAACCGGTCGTCTAGGCCAGCTTAAGAACTAAAAGGGAGGCTCCCCACACTTTCGCAGGGAACTAATTAAATAACCCCTTTCTTTATAGGTGTAACCCTGTAAATACCTTTCTAGACACCTACTGAGCCAGTTTATTGTGAAGACGAGATTCTCCTGAAAATAACTTTTATTCACAGTAGAAATCGAGATCTAACTATCATCATAGAAGGTATGCAATCTCATTACAAGTTTCAAATATTAAAACTCCCGATTTGGTTTTTACCCCTAGGACCTTATGATCTTAACTAAAAATCAACAAATTATAAAGTCGCTAGTCAATTTTAACCCGTCATTTCGTGATTAATTTAGACCCACCCGCAGGGCCCATAAATAAAGATCAATAAGGCCATACGACCGTCCTAACCAATCTCATCTTATGAGGCAGACAGCATCACTTAGCTACCGTACACTACGGCTTGACTAAAAATAAACAAATGAAGCATGAATGCTAAGTTTTCTACTCATCTAAAATGACGAAAGGCTATGACTGATTTTGAAGAAAACCTTTAATGTAATGAACTTGATATAGTTGAACACTACTACAACATTGGATATTGGGGACACGGCTTGGGGACCGTCCATACCGTCTCCAAGTGTTGGGGACGGTTGGAAAAATGTAGGGGACAGTCTAAACCGTTCTATGGTTTCAATGGGGACAGTCTAGAACGTCCCTAAGTGGGGGCCTGCAAAAAAAATAATAAAAACCCTTAATCGATACCCCGAGCCCTCCCTTCCTACATATACCGCAACGTGCCCCCATCAACAAAATAAAAAATAAACCCCCCTTTCTCTCCCCTCCCAGGCAGCCTACACACAACGGTGACCTCCCGGCCCCCTCTCTCTCGATCTATAGATTAAGATCTCTCTCTAGCTCTCTCGATCTCCCCCTTATAGCTATTTGGATCACGATCGAGGTTGTAGATCTAGTTAGATCTCAAGCTTTTTACACCAAGAATCCTCCAATTCAAAACATCTCCACCAAGAATCAATCGCAAGGTATATTGATTGAACTCCTTATTATGGTTATTACTCTAAATTGAAAAACCCTAAATTTTGATTAGGTTTTTTTTATGTTTATGGCTTCCAATTTATGATATATATATATATATATATATAAATTTTTATGCCTGAAGTACTAATCAAAGAAATATACTTTTAAAAACCCTAGAATTTAGAAACCCTAAATCGAACAAATCCTATATTGTAGAAACCCTAAATTACAAAATTCATAAAATTTAGAAACTATAAATTGAAAAATCCATAGGTTTTAGGAACGGATTCTATTATGACACCATAAACCAAAATCTAACATATTAAAAATATATCGGATCCTTAACTATTAAGTTTAATCATTAAACCAACTAATCATAATTATTTGAGTGGAGCCTGTTGTAATGGGATATCAGTTCTGCGGTTGCAATATACTCTGCAGTAAAAGCCGTCATCTCCAAATTGAGGATATTAACCTTTTAGAAGTAAAAGAGATAATACTTTAGTATTTTCCTATTTAATTGTCTTTGTCACTGTTTTATAATAAATTTTACATAGTATGAAATTTGACAGAAAAACTGCAATTTCCCAAGACTTTTCCTTTTCAAAATTCATATTGCTGCAAGGGGATTAATCCAGAGAAAGTTAATGTTAATAGAGATGCTATTGCTGTTAGATGTAGGTGCCCTCGGAGACAATTAGTTGTAATTGTGACCTACATGTATAGAACTTTTTCGTTCGTAATAATAATATGCTATTTAGTTTTTTCTTTATTAGTATATCTTTTATTACTCTATTTATTATTGATTACTAATAAAGTCCGTAGAATAATACTAGACTACAAGATTGTGATGTACATCACAATAGTGAGACATGACTAGTTGATAAGTAAATTCTTAAATGTTCTTTGTCGTAGGAAATCGAGACAAGACTTCGATTCTCCGAAAGAATAATGTATATTATGCTTACTCATCAGAGAGAGTAATGATTGTTCTCATAGTCATCTGGTGTGGTGAAATCAGAATATCGTATACAGGTGCTTATAGATGATAAGTATATCGAACGACTCATATTGAATTTCCAGTTGGTAATTATACATAACTGTCGGATGAAAATTCATCTAGTGACAACTGGTATGACTTAGTCTCCATACCTGAGACTCGCCATAGTATATTGCATATGCTAGAGATTGTTTTAGTTACAACCCAACCAAAGATCCATTGATACTGTGTATAACGCTGGTGATTGGGTATAACCGAATACATGTAAAGGTTGTGAGGAGTTAACATGGGGTTCGTCTCGCCAGTATATGGAGAACAGTGTTCCACAGTGTGCGACATATTAGTGGCCTAAAATTTCTGGCCAGAGTACTAGAGATCATGTCACGACCCGTAATTTAGCACGTGACCGGAACTGTCACGCCCCGCTTCCCAATATACGGGGAAAGGACGTGGTGAAGTCCGCTACGTATTTACTCAGAAGTAAACACGCTAAGCGTATCTAAGCAATATAAAGTAAATGTACACAGGAATGTAAATGAACAGCAACTTTTATTTATTAACATTCTTTTACATGTACAACTGGAAATGTAAATACATAGATGGAAAACAATGCCTAAACAATGGCATGAACTGAAATGAAAATATGTAAAAGTCTAATGCTCCGGGTCTTCAGCGTACTGCTCCAAATGCTCCTGGCTGGTCTCGAGCTCTAGTGTATCCGATCCACTTGACAACATTCCAAAGAAGAAGAGAAATAGGAATGTCGTCAGCAAACAATCGCTCGGTAAGTCCTAAAAAAGAGAAAAGTAGAATAGACATAAAGAGAATATATCTATTATAATGTTTGATTGTTATGTTAACGCGGTTGTTTGTAGCTTGGTACAGAATATGCCAGTGTATACGAGAGGAGTCCAACTTACACCGTGGAATTTGATAACCCGTAGTACAAGGCTTCGTCGAAAATACAACGGAACAACGGTATGGATGTAATTACGTCTTAAATAACCACCTCGTGCTGCCTTTAACATATTCCGTACCAGTCTACCCCTTATAAACCCTATAGTGTATTGTTGTATTGATTGTATTGATTATATTGTATTGTCTGTAGTAAATGAAAGACTTGCTGAAACCATGATATCAGTAAATGGAATGGATATAATGGATGTACATGTAGATGGAGTATATCCATGGTTCGGTCCAGTCAATATAGATTGATGTAGATTGAATAGACGGATTCATGTTGAATTGTGGTTTTATACTTGAATCACATTCAAGTCAGTTTGATTAGATTGAGACTCGGTCTGAGTCAGACACTTTAAAAAGAACTTGAAATCCTGAATTAGTTTTGATGTTATCGGTAACTGCTGCACATGGACGGCAGGATTTGTGTCTTTTTCGAAAACAATTGCCTGTTGATAATACCGTTTGTTAGATTGTCTACCTTAAATAGGCAAGCACCCATATCTTCGGCTCCCTAAGGCTCAAGAGACTGGTTCCACTTAAACCTATGTTTACTAGGGTCCTTATTGTAATTTAACATAACTTGATGGGGTTTTATGTAAAAATAGTTTGATATAATTTTCAAAATACACCTCAAGTATTTAATTATCGTCTTTAGGGTTTTCATAGATGTATATTTTATAAATGTGAAATTTCTAGTGAGTAAAAACTAATTTTCATAGTATAGGGTATTTTATTGAAATATCGGTATTGTTTTGTATTTGGATGGCATTTCATGTAAAGGTGATTCCTTTCAAAAACATGGAATATTTATAGAATATAACTAAAGTAGATATTTTGATAATGGGTACATATATTTAATGAAATTAATTTTATTTATTTTCTTGTAGAAATCTCATTTCTAAAGAAAAAATGCATAAAAATTCAATCGAGATCAAATGCTCCTTTCGGAGGCATGCATCTTTCTCTACTAGGCCCGAGGATGTGCGATAATCTGCACCATCCTGAACGGGTTCTCCAAAGTGGGTTGTAGAGGCGCAATTGCAAGGAATTGTTTAATATATCTTTTTATAGAAATGGTTTTGTAAGTTAAAGGTATTTATTTGCAAAGTCGTTTCATCCAATAACTATGTTCCCAAATTTTCATCGTGCTATGTTCGAGATGTGTGTTGTGATGAGGTAGGTCATTACCTTGTGAACTATTTACAGGTAAAACAGGTATTATGTTGTTTTATGTCGGGAATGAAGTTTGTGGTATTTTACTGTAAAACTAAGATACAAATTGCAATAAAGAATATTTTGAGATGAAACTTGTTTTAATAGATTTGTTTATGTTTGTTAAACAATATGTGAGAGTATGGAATTTTATTGATTAAGAAAAGTAACGTTTTAAAGAAAACCCGAATCGGAAGTCAGATTAACTCCGCTTCCGTCGGATTTTAGAAATGAATATTTTTAAAGTAGAAGAAAAGAGGGGGAGAGGGGATTTATAGGCTTGGGATCAAGAGAAGAGGGGGAGGAAGCTACGGAATGCTTCGAGGCGTCATTTCGTCACCGGAATCTACTTGGATCGTCGCCAGAACTTCACCCTTTTGCTAACTCCACTTGTACACTAAAGAGACTTGAGAATTCTTGAGAGTTTTTGCAGGGATTTCTGAGTGAGGATGTGTGAATTGGGGTGTGGTATTTATAGGAAAAACTAGGGTTTGGTGTATTGAATAAGTGAATTAAAATTTGTATTAAAAATGGATTTAAAGTGTGTTTTAATGTTCTCTGGAAATGTACAGAGTAAACAAACAGCCTAGAGGGTAGGGTAGGCGAGGGGTTGCAAGGGTTAAAGTTTGGAGGATTCACCGACGGATATGACCGGCGGTACCGGTGAAAAATGGCATTTCGCTGGGTCAATTCCGGCGGAGGGGGTAGGGTCTGGCTGGCACGTGTCTTTATCGCTTGGTTTTCTTCAGTGCACATGTTTAAATTTTCTGTGTCTCTTCATTTTAAGTGTAGTGCACGTGTAAACTCTTGGGCTTCTAAAAGATTAAAAAAATTAATTAAAAAGATAATGTGGCTAATGGGATTTGAACTCGGATGCTATGTATCAGCAGTGCAAGGTCTTACCAATGAGCTGCAGGCTCTTTCTTGCTGTTCAAAAGCAAAACAAACTTATAACTCGTTCTCAGGCTTAGGTATCCCTTTCTGTATTTTAAAAAAATTCGTATAGAAAGTTTAGGATTGTTACATTCTACCCTCCTTATAAAAATTTCTTCCTCGAAATTTGTAAAAGAAAAGTGTAACAAATTCAAAGCAATTTAGTGATGGAACTATTGATAGTGTATGAAAAATATTTGGAAGAACAAAAGAATGCAAAAGTTTTGGTAGGATTGAAAAAAATAGGTGAAGGAATTAGCAGGGTAACCTTGGTCTATAGTCTCGGCTTCTTCGGCTGCTAATGCGAACGCCTAACGCTGAGGTACATTCCTCCTAGCTGGAGGCACATTCCTTTGTCCTTGGGGCATGTTCCTCAGTGCCTGATGGAATTGGCGATTAGGATGTGCAGAAGGTCCACGTGGAGGTGGAGCTGGGAGTGCAAGACGAGGTGCAGGAGCCTGGATAGCTGGCCGCTGAGGATAATTGGTGGGTGGGTGAGCAGAATTGCGTCTATAGGGACAGGTTCCAATTCTGTGATTGGATGCACCGCAAACTAAACATAAGGGTTTTGCACGCCTACAGTCCTTCCACAAGTGTCCATCCCTCTTACAATAGAAGCAAAAATCTGGACTTGGCTGGTTATTGGTTAATTCTGGTCTCCTGGGTTCAACAGTGAGCCATGAAGAGGCTCCTCCTACCATCTAAGTGGTAGGGCGCTTTACTCCGGCACATTGAGGTCTGCCATTCCACTTTACTACTTCCTCGTATCTTCGGGCAGCTTTCAGAACCAAATCATGGGTTAGGAAATCCCATGTAGCTAAGGAAGCTTGGATTTTCGGATCTAACTCTTGCTGAAATTGTCTTGACCGGATCTCAGCAGTCGGTATCAAGTATGCTGGGAATCTGATAAGGTATTGTGTTAACTATGCAATATGTGATATTTGAAAATCGAAACATTGAGACATATCTTACCGACTGAGCATGGTAAACTCAGCATCGTACGCATCCATGGATTTGGTCCACATCGAACCCTATTGTAGATGGATGAACTGATGTTCCATATCGAATCTAGAAGTCTCAGGGAAGTATTTCATGTCGAACATATCGCGAAAAGTCATCCATTTGATCGGTTGGTGTCACGCTCCGCTTCCCAGTGTACGGGAAAGGAGACGCAACGAGGCCCGCTACGTATTTACTCAGAAGTAAACACGCTAAGCGTATCTAAGAAATATAAAAGAAAAGTACATAAGAGACAAAATGTAAATGAACATCAACTTTATTTATTAACATTCTTTTTACAATACAATGAAAAGTAAATACATGGAATGAAAGCAATGCCTAAACAGTGGCATAACAGAAATGAAAATATATATAAGTAAACTAGATCTCTGGGTCGAAGGCTATATGATCCAAGTCCTCGCTGGTGGGCTCTGTCTCCAGAAAGTCCGATCCACCTGACAACAATCCAAAGAAAGAAGAGAAGGAATGTCGTCAGCGAACAATCGCTCGGTAAGTCCCAAAGGTAAGTAGAGACAGAATAGACAGAAGAAGAATGTAACTTTTAAAGTTGCATTATATTGTTAGCACTGTTGTCCGTAGCTTGGTATAGAAAATGCCGGTGTATACGAGATGAGTCCCACTATTCCGGAGACTAAGGTATACGGAGCACAAGGAACCGTTCAGCCACGGTACAACGGCAATGGAGATTCAGGTTCGGTGTATTATAGTTACAGTCTCGTGCCACTTTTAACACCTTCCGTACCAATCTACCCCTTATAAACCCCGTGATATTTTTATTTTATTGTTTGTTATATACATGGATGACTTACCGAATCCATGATATCAGTAAATGGATGTAACAGGAGAATCATGTAGATGGATGTATATCCATGATTCGGTTCGATCAAGTTATATATTGAAATAAATTGTATAGACGGATTCATATTGAATTATTGTATTGTAAGTTTATACTTGAATCGTATTCAAGTCAGATTGATTAGATTGAGACTCAGTCTGAGTCAGACACTTTTAAAAAGAACTTAAAATCTTGATTGTTTTGATGTTATCGGTAACTGCTGCACATGGACGGCAGGATTTATATCTTTTTTCAAGACAATTACCATGTTGATAACACCGTTTATTAGATTGTCTATCTTAAATAGGTAAGCACCCATATCTCCGGCTCCCTGAGGCTCAAGAGACTGGTCCCGCTTAAACCTATGTTTACTAGGATCCTTATTGTAATTTAACATAACTTAAGGGGGTTTATGTAAAAATAGTGTTGGTATAATTTCAAAATACACCTCAAGCATTTAATTATCGTCTTTAGAGTTTTTATAGATGTATATTTTATAAATGTGAAATTTCTAGTGAGTAGAACCTAATTTCATAGTATATGGTATTTTCTTGAAATATTGGATTTTTTTTGCATTTGGATGGTATTTTCATGTAATGGTGATCTCTTTGATTTAGTAAACTTGGAATATTTATATAATTAAAATAGACATTTTGATAATATATATATATATATATATATATTTACTGAAAATAATTTATTAATTTTCTTGTAGAAATCTCATTTTCTAAAGAAAGATACAGAAAAATTCCATCGAGATCAAATGCTCCTTGGGGAGCTCTGCATCTCGCTCTACAAGGCCCGAGAATGTGCGATAATCCACACCATTCCGAACGGGGTCCCCAAAAGTGTGTTGTGGAGACGCAATTGTATGGAAATGTTTAATACATCTTTTTATAGAAATGGTTTTGTAAGTTGATGGTATTTATTCGTAAAGTCGTTTTATCCCAAGAATAAATTCCCAAAACTTCATCGTGCTATGATAGAGATGTATGTTATGATGAGGTAGCTCTTACCTCGTGATCTATCTAAAGGAAATATGTTGTTTATGTCGGAAACTAAATTATGTGGTATTTTACTGTAAAACTGCGATAAAAATTGCAATATGAATTCTTTTGATGTGAAACTTGTTCGATATGTTTGTTAATGTTTATTGAACATGATATCAAAGTTTGGTATTTTCTTGATTAAGAAAAGTTGAGTTTTGAAGAAAAACCGAATCGGAAGTCGGATTAACTCCGCTTCCGTCGGGTTTTAAAAATTGAAGTTTTTAAAATAGAAGATGAGAGGGAGAGATAGGACTTATTGGCTTCAATGAGAGGGGATAGGTAGGAGAAGGATTAGGAAGTGTCGGGACGTCGTTTCGTCCCCGGAATCTCCTCGGAATTTCGTTGGAACTTCGCCCTTCTCTAACTCCACTTGTACACAATTAGGTCTTGAAAGCTTTTGAAAGTTTTGGCAGGAAATTATGAGTGGGGAGGGGTGAAATGAGATGTGATATTTATAGGAGAAATTAGAGTTTGGTGTGTTAAAGAATGCATTTAAAATATGCATTAAAATTTGATTAAAGGGGGTATTTTAATTCTCTGGTTAATTGCAGAGAAGATAAACAGTGTAGGGGGAGTAGGGTAGGCCAAAAGTTGCAGGGGGCAAAAGATGTGGGATTTACCGTCGGTTTAGACCGGCGGTACCGGGCTTTTCAAGGGTTTCGTCGGGCCAATACCGACGGGAGGGCTAAGGTTTGGTGCCACGTGTCTTGTCGGTTTGTATTCTTCAGTGCACATGTTTAAATATTCAGTGTCTCTTCAGTTTACGTGTAGTGCATGGTAAACTCTTGGGCTTCTAAAAGATTAAAAGAAAAATTAATAAAAAGATAATTTGGCTGTGGGGATTCGATCCCAGGGGCTATGTCACAACAGTGCAAAGCTTTACCAATGAGATACAATTGCTTTCTTGCTGTTCAAAAGCAAAATAAATTTATAACTTGTGCTCAGGCTTAGGTACTCCTTTCTGTATTTTGAAAAAAAAATCATACAGAAAGTTTAGGGTTGTTACAGTTGGTCAAGACGGTTTTCTTCCGCCTTCCACCAGACCCCTGCATTGTCAGTGAGCTGCAGTTTCGCAACTCGAACCCAAGCGACCTCTGGCACCTGTGCTGCTGCCAAGTCATCCTCAATACTTTGAGCCCATTCCTCAGCTTCTAGAGGGCTCTCTTTTCCCGAAAATTGCTTGGTGTGTAAATCTTGGAATTGTTTTACCTCAGTGGATTCTGCTACTGATCGATTCATTAATATAGCAGTCTATTTCTACTGTCCTTCCAGGAGGCTACATATCGCTTCAAGCAATACCATCTGCTCATTGATCGAAGCAGCGACGGTAGGTGTAAGCTGTAGAGGTGGCGGAGTGTTGTTGAAGTTGGTGCTAGTATTGTTTGGAGAATTCATAACCTTGAAAGAAAAATTTGGGTTATGACAGAATCAAAATATATGAAATTAGAAGATTCAAGAAATATGTAAAGAATGTTTTTAGTTGCTGATTCTTGTGTAATATTGTTTAGGACTTCATGCAGAATTAACTCGAATGTCCATGCAAAACTGACCTGCATGTCCATACAAAGCTGACCTGTATGGTAGGTTTCCATGCAACACTTACCTACATGGGCCGCCAACAAAACCTGTCACGCCCCGCTTCCCAATATACGGGGAAAGGACGTGGCGAGGTCCGCTACGTATTTACTCAGAAGTAAACACGCTAAGCGTATCTAAGCAATATAAAGTAAATGTACCCAAAAATGTAAATGAATAGCAACTTTTATTTATTAACATTCTTTTACAGGTACAATTGGAAATATAAATACATAGATAGAAAGCAATGCCTAAACAATGGCATGAACTGAAATGAAAATATGTACAAGTAAAGTCTAATGCTCCGGGTCTTCAGTGTACTGCTCCAAATGCTCTTGGCTGGTTTCGAGCTCTAGTGCGTCTGATCCACCTGACAACATTCCAAAGAAGAAGAGAAATAGGAATGTCATCAGCAAACAATCGCTCGGTAAGTCCCAAAAAAGAGAGAAGTGGAATAGACATAAAGAGAATATATCTATTATAATGTTTGATTGTTATGTTAAAGCAGTTGTTTATAGCTGTTAGTTGTATGTATGCCCTAGAGGCCAGTATTGTACAGATGATGTATATTATATTGGATGCTTGGACATATATAGAGATGACTTTCTTGCTCGACATGATAGTATGCTATCTGGTTGCTCTTTATCTTAACATGTACACTAGTCTCTTTATACTGTCTTATAGTTACATGTTGGTAAAGCCCTTAGGATTTGTACTTGACTACCTGGACTATGATGCAGATCATATTAGTGGGGACATGGTAGTCCATAAGTACATCCTTCAAGGTCCCTAGTCGTGGGTGTATCGAGACGGGGCATCGATATACCAGTGTAGACTAGCGTATACGCTTCTCGACCCATGTGATGGGCGATGGATGATCCCATATCCATTTGTGTTTGACATCAGAGATGGTATACGGGTGCTCAGTGGAGACTGGGTACACTGGACGGACTCGCCGAGAACTCCCAGATGGTATTATACCTCACGTCAGATGGCAGTTCTCAGGTGACACTTGTACAGGTTAGTCTGTAGACCCGAGATCGTCATAGAGTCTTGTGTGATTCCCACTGTGCTTTGATCTCCACCTTACCACGTCCATGAGGGCGTGCAAAACGGTGGTCTTTGGGCACAGTCCCGAGTCACATGGAGGCAATGAGCGATAGGAGGGGTTTCGTCTCTCCCGGTATTGGGGGTTGATGTTGTGCTGTGCTCGATTGGCCGTAGCAGGGAAGTCCCTGGCCAGGGCTGATCAGAGATTTGCTGGTAAGTGTTACCAGTAGTTTCTCGACCCGTTATAAGCCTCACATCGGCACGACTTATCGGGTTATTGGGGTCTGACGTATACCACCCCTAGACTTGATATGCGACGTATCAGACGAAGAGACCGGACTGTACGGTAAGTGTTACTGGTCGGATTCGCAGGAGTGTGAGCGGGCTAGCTCGTCGATCTTCTGATCGCTCAATACCCGGATGGCCGTTACGTTTAGCAGACCGCTTGCGGCTTGTGGGTGCTTGATATGATCACCATCTGCTACCGGCGTATTGACGAGTCTTTAGAGTCCTACACAGAGGTTTCCTAGCTCAAGCGAAACGAAATAGGAGTGCATATGAGATATGTGCGGGACCGAGAATAATGCGTGTATGTGATACCGTATTTGATTCTCGCGATTAATGTTTCGATTGGTTGTATGAGATATGACCTAGTTATCGAATCATTGATTCGATAAATCGATGCATTGAATACTAGTCGGTTATGTGCGACATGACCGGATCATTGAATCAAGTGTTGATTTAATGGTTTAATGTATAATTATATATTTGATATATTACTTTGCATCAACTAGTATTGGTTCACTTTAAACGGATTTTTCTCACTTGATTTACACATTGTATATGTGATATACTTTTGTGCACATAATAAGTATCATGTTTGATGATATTTGATCATATGGTTAAGTGTATGGAATTAAACCATAGTTAACTTGAGATTAGGGTTTTAATTATGCATTTATTCATTTAATTGTTTATTCATTTATTTGGATAAAGCTTAAGTGGAGAATGGTGGCATTTCTTGTTTTATGTTGAAGCTTCATGAAGCCTTGACTTTATGAAACCATTCTTGTCCACTAGCTTAACCCTAACTCTCCAAATAACCATGGTTGATTCTCTACACTTAACCTTAGTTAGAATTATGATAAGTATAGATTTTTCTTTTCATTTTAAATAACTTATCATAATTCTAGCTCTTCTTCTTCTTCATCTTCAAAAGAAAAACTTAGATGCCATCAATGGCAACTTGAGTTCTAGTGAGAGAATTCCAAATCTAAAGTGAACCCATCTCCTATTTCTTCACCCTCTACCTCATGCCAAGTTGTCTTGGGTGTTCTCTTCACAAGTTTCACAACTTTGTGAAGTCGGAGCTTGAACTAGTGCAACCTCGACGTAGATCGTCTTTGACACGAAGCCGATGACCTATTCCGCAAGTTTTTCCGATGAAGCCGACGAATGAGTCGAGGATTCATGATGGACAGCGAGGGCATGACCGCGTGGAGCTAAGGAGGTGGAAATCCGGATCTACAAAGGTTGTAGCTTCCGACCTTTAGTTAATTTGCTAACTAGTTTAGTTTTTCGCCTAGAATTCTAGTCTAAGATCCGCGTTAGGGTTTCTCGGCACCATAATTTTTGTAAAATGGCATGTTCGATGCCTTGTGAGACCTCTATAGGGTGCCTAGGAACCTTTCAGTGGTATCAGAGCCTAGCTAAAGCCTTAGGCGAATTCTAGACGGAGTTTGAAGTCCGAACGAACCCGAAACCATAATTCCAAGGTGCTCTCTGGAAAATTTCTGAAATCTTGGATTTTTGTCAATTAAAAATATGCAGAAAATCAAGCAGGGTCTTATATGAAATACTGTGAAATTCGAGGGCCTGATTCAACTTTTCCAGCGCGGAACCGCGGCATGTGCCATGCATGCGCGGCGGTTCCGCGGCCGTACTGTCCCCTTGTCTGGTGATGTTTTCACAGTAATTCATGAATTCAGATATTATATTTTCTGGGTATTTTTATTGTGACTCTACAGAAGAGTATTTTGGGGTTGCTTTGGGGATTCAATTATTCGTTCAGGTTATCAGATTTTGTCTATGTAGATTTCCGGATAACTTTAGAATATGTTAAAAAGTTCGACCGGATATAAATACCCAAATTTTCCCCTGTCGGGAAATTTCCAAGTGTTGGATTTTTCCGTAGTTTAACGATGTTCTCAGTAGTGCAAGTAACGCGATGGACCCTCTAGAAGACAACAAACCTTAACTCGATTATGTGACCGTCTTGAACTGCCCTTTGAACCTTCGGGTTTGGGGCAGTACGGCGTGCCACATGTGAGGCGTTGGCTTGACCCTTCTACGGCTGGACCGTCGGTACTGAGGCACGAACTGAATGTTGTTAGACTTATTTCATGTGTTGAGCTGTATCGGGAAAACTTGGGTATTCGACTGTTCGATCGGAAAGTTTAACATTTTCTGTTTATCTGGAATGTGATACAATAATTGGAATTCACAAACAGTTATGAGATAACTGAATGAATGTTATAAATTTAGCAGTTTAGTCCCATATGATATTGAAAAGAGTTTTCGATAATGAGACTAAAATGCGGGATTTATATCTGTTAGGCATGTGATGTCTAAGTATTTCATTTGATTAGGCATGCGATGTCTAAAGTAGTTGCGGATTCCAATTGTTGTAGTTTTACACTTTCTTTTCTGTGACCGTAAGTGTAGTATGTTCATATCGCCGGTTTCGTTGCTATACGTCAACGACAATTGGGGTATGCATACTTACTTACGTTGATGACATGTGATGTTATGTGTTGCTGGATATGTTATATTGGATCGTCGTATTCGAATAGCCGGGGGTTTTTATGTGAGATGGGTGTTTTTCATTTTCATTCATGTAAAAACTTGTATGTAATATTCTTTTATTTGGGGCACTTCCAGGTAGCGGAAGATGTCACCTTTTGTATATTATTTACTTTTCCGCATTAGGATAGACCCAAGGAGGGGAGCACAAGTAACCGGGTTCTGGGGTCCAGTGGGAGACCAACTCGAGGAGTCGAGTCCGGGTCTCCTAACCCTAGAATTGGCAGGGTTGCTTGCCGCTCTCGTAGGGGTCTAGGGGTGTGGGATTGGCTATTCATCACGACCGTGGAATCCGTGTTTTATACTGGCTCGTATTGAAAACACAGACGTCCTAGTATATCCAATATTTCATATGTTTATTCTGCTGCGATATCTGTGTTGTGACTCTGTGATGGATATAGTATATAGTATATATGATATATTATATAGACGTTACTTATGTTTTACACCCGCGCTAGCCCTGCCCTGCTCTGTCGTTAGTTACCTAACCTAACGGTGCACGAGGGGACATCGAGGCAAATGCGGATGGCATAAGTGTACGTCATATCTATCTGTGATGTTTAGGTATTTAAATGATGGGACTTCATTAATGTGATTAATGAAAGATAAGAAACCTAAGATGTTGTGGAATCGAATTTTAAAATAAAAAGGTAGCTACAGTTCTTGCTTTGCACAGCGGTATATATGATATACCCTGCATCTTATTCGATGAGGAAAGGACCGAGATCCCTTCACCGGGAGTGACTCCTTTAGCAATAACTGGCAGATGCTACACACTCGGTTTGTTTTTGACTGCTTTTTGGGTTTTTGCTTTACACAGCAATATATATGATATATCCCGCACCTCATTCGACGAGGAAAGGACCGAGATCCCTTCGCCGGGAGTGACTCCTTTAACAAAACTAGAAAAGCCTCAAAATCACTCTATTTCAAAACTTCATTTGATTCTACAACGATATCAAGTTCATTACGCAATAGGTTTTCAGAAAAACCTGTCGTAGCCCTCCGTCATTTCAGATAAGTACTATTTAGTATTCGTGCTGCGGTTGTTTGGCATGCGTCAAGGCGTAGTGTACGGTAGCTAACTAGTATTTATCTGCTTATGCATATGATGCAGATTGGATTAGGGTATTCGCACGGCGTTGTTTGGCATGCGTCAAGGGTCGTGCGGGTGGGTTTAATTCAATCAGGAAATGACGGGTTGAACTTGACTAGCGGACTATGGGTTGTTTGGCATGCGTCAAGGTCATAGCACGCTAGGGGCAAAAGATTATCGGGAATTTCAAGTGTTGAAATTTGCAATGAGATTGCATACCTTCTATGAGATAGTTAGATCCCGATACCCACTGCGAGTAAGAGTTACTCCTGGGAGAGTTTTACACATTACAATTAGCCGATCAAGTAGGTGTCTAGAAAGGTGTTAACGAGGTTACGCCTCTGGGAAAATGAGGTTTACAGTAATTAGGTTCGTGCGAAAGCACGGGGGACCTCCCTCAAAGTACCGACACTGGCCTGGCTGAAAGATTGGCGAACTTGTAGTGTGTAATTAATCCCGGCTAGTCTTTCCTTTTAGGGTTTGGAGGAAGATTTGATAAAAAGCAGTGGGAGCCATCCTGATTAGATAAGATAATAACCAATCTGATCTTGCACGAGCATACGCTAAAGTGTTTTCTTCTCTCTCTCTCCAGGTAGCGACCATTTCATGCCCTAATAAAGATAATAATATGGATGTATTGACCGAACCCGCATGTTATACTGTGCTGGGGAACGTTGGTTCCGTTCTTTCCTATAAGAGTTATAGGACTGAACAGGATATAGGGGAATACCAGGATTCCCATGCCACCCGAATGAAGAAAGTACATGTTGATGCATTTTCTTCGGGTGTGTTCGTTACTGAGAACTGTTTCTCCATTTGCTCTACGTCCTGGGTATTGGATACCGGGTCAGGATCCCATATATGTAATCAGTTACATGGGCTTAAGAAAGGTAGAGAACTTGGAGAAGGTGATAAAGACATTAGAGTTGGAAATGGTGCAATTGTTGCAGCTAAGACTGTCGGGGAATATCACCTTGAATTACCAACTGGTAATACTTTGGTTCTGAACGAATGCTATTACATGCCGAACCTGATATGCAACATTATATCGGTTTCTTTATTAAGTAAAGAGGGATATAATTTTGTATTACAGGACAATGTTATGAACATTTTCCGTAACCAAAAGTTGGTTGGATCAGGCACGTTGTGTAATGGCATTTATGTTCTAAACCAATCAACAGTTCTGAGCATAACAAACACACACAAGAGGAAGAGTTCTGAACTGAACGAATCCTACTTGTGGCATTGTAGACTAGGTCACATCAATGCGATACGACTGGCTAAGTTGCATAAGGATGGATATTTAAATCTGTTTGAATTTTCATCCTATGACACTTGCCAGTCATGTCTCAAAGGCAAGATGACCAAAGCTCCGTTTACGGGACACGGAGAAAGAGTTACCGAACTCTTGGGACTGATACATAGTGATGTATGCGGTCCCATGTCTACACATGCCAGGGATGGTTCTTCGTGTTAGTGTATATGCCCTAGAGGCCATTACTGTATCATACTGGTTTGTATATTACTTAATGGATGCTTGGGATATTCACCTTGTATATACAATCTTGCTCAAAATAGTAGTATGCTACTTGGTTTGTTTCTACTTCAATGTGTACATGTGTTTATTTTTGTATATCGCCTATACACATTAGTGGAGCCCTTAGGATCTTTGCTTGATTACCAGCGATGTGATAGCCGTCACACTAGTGGGGCTGGGTAATCTATAAGCACATCCTTATGCAGGTCCCTGGTCGCAGGACTATCGAGACAGGGCATCGATACTCCGGAGTAGACCAGCGCATGCGCTTCTCATCCCAGTGTGGGAGACGGTCTGTCCCACAGCCGTCAGTGCGTCGTACTTGAGATAGTATGCGGGTGCTCGTTAGGTTACGGGTACACTGGACAGGACTCGTCGGGAACTGACTAGTTGGTATTATACCTATCGTCAGTTATCAGTTCCCAGGTGACATGAGTACAGCTTAGTCCGCTGACTTGACACTGTCATTCCGCCTCGAGTGTATTCCCACTGTACTTTGATCACTACCCTACCACGGCTCAAAGGAGTCGTGCAAACAGGTAGTGGTTGGGTGCAGTCCCGAAGCACTTGGAGGCAGTGACGGTTATACAGGATTCGTCTCTCCCGGTATTGGGGGTTGACATCGCGCTGTGTCTAGGAGAGCCATTACACGAGTAGTCCCTGGCCAGGGCAAACGAGATATACTGGTAGGTTTCCAGTGTTATCTCAGGGTGTTTTGGGCTTCGCTCCGGCACGACTTGTACCGCTATTGGGGGACTGACGTTTACCGCCCCCTAGGCCCGCCATGCGATGTATCAGACGAACAGACCGGACTGTACGGAGAATGTCACACTCAGGCTCAGTAGGAGTTCAGATGGGTTTCGCCTCGTCGGTCTTCTTGTCGGCATTACCTGGGGACCGTTACGCACAGCTAGTGCCGCTTGCGGTCTGTGGTTAAACCCACTGCCAGCGTAGTGTCGAGTCTTTAGAGTCCCACACAGAAAGCTTTTCGCCTTTAGGCAAAAGAGTAGAGGTCGCATGGTATTGCGACAGGTCGCATGGTTTTGCGACAGGGTTCGGTCACATCCGTGCACTTGTGCACGTACAGTGTCCGGACAGTTTACACTAGCGGGCTTTGGTTTAAGCCAGATCCTAGTGTACCTTATGGGATTGGATTTATCCAGTTTGCATTCGTGTTCCTTGGAACGCGGATGCGGGTGTGTATGCACAGTTGACAGGGAGGCGGAGGCAGCGGATTCTCATTAGGGTTGTTGACAGTTGACCGTTGACTATTTGACTTTATGCTCAACCCTAATGAGAATATGATATGTGATTAACTATTATATTAATTAAGTATTATGGTGATATGGTTGTTGACTTGTTGACTTTTGTTGACTTGTTGACTTTGTTGACTTGTTGACTTTTGTTGACTTGTTGACCGGTTGACTAGGCTTGACTAGTTGACCATCATGATAACCATAGCCATCATTTCATGGCAAAGACTTTTGTTTACTTGCTCATTTGTGTAAAATGAGTGCATGAAATGATATGGTTGTGGTTGCTTCAAACCATCACATAAGACTTTTTTTTGATATGATGAGTTATGATCACTTTGGATTATGAGAGGGTGAAAGACAAAAGAGAGCCTCATTCTTTCTTGCTCATTCTCTCTCTTGTTCTTGAGCTCTCCTCTTGCTCTCACCCTCAACCTCTTGCTCCCTCTCTTGATCTATGGTTCTCTTGTCTCATGAGTTGAGAATCAAGAACCATAGATAAAATCCCATTCTATTTCTTCTCTACTCATTCTAGTTCACTAGGTTTAGCAAACCAAGTGAACTAGTTTCTTCAAAGAACGAAGAAGGAGCTAAAGGTTGGAGCTTTCAAGTGGATCTATCTTCGGCGTACGGAGACGACGAGAAGGAGCCATCGGACCAGCATCGGAGCTTGAAGAGAAGGAGTTCAAGACAAGCTAGGTATAACCCCCTAACCGAGTAGCTAGAATCTCTTAGTTAGGATGTTAGATAGATGTTTAACCAAGATCCGGGTTATAGGTCCATGTTACCATCTTTAAGAAAATCGTTTTTTACCAAATTCCGCATTCCCGAAAGTACCGGGAGAGGTAGCATGGACTTACAGTGGTATCAGAGCCTAGTTAAACTCTATCTAGCATGTTAGCAAGTAACTAGAAGATCGATCAACGAAAAAGTCCCGAAACAAAACCCCAAATTTTTAACTTTCTGTCGATTTCAAAAGTACTAGAAAAACTTTTTGGAACACACCTAAAATCGACTCAGGCTTTTTTAAAGAATCTGCAAAATTTTGGGCCCCTGACTCGATCAAAGCGCCGCGTTTCCGCGGCGGGAGCACGCTCCCGCCGCGGAAACGCGGCCGAGTTGACTCGGTCAGGGGTTTTATTTTTTGCAGTTTACTCTTGGGGGTATTTTGGTATTTTTGGTATATATATTTTCTGCCCAGATTTTCCAGAACGAAAATTTTATTTTGGGGTCCCGAAAATCCGTATTTTTGATCGAACTTCTAAAAGACTTAAGCTAACGGGTTTTCTGTAATGTGATATTTGTATTGAACGTCTACTAATCGCTTTATGTCGATTAGTGGGGGTTATACAAATCTGTGATCTGTAATGTTGCTGGAATGTGGATATGAATATGTTGGATTGTCGCGGGTGAATAGCCGGGGGTTGTGAGACGAGAGTTTTCTTTTCTTTCAATTCATGTAAATTTGTAAATTGATGTAATAATTATTTGTATGGCCGCACAACCGGGTCGGGGTTGTAGCCGTCATTGTATAATTTCTTTTTACTGCTTTTGCTCCTAGGATAGACCCATGGAGGGGGTGCACAAACTACCGGGTATGCCGAAGTGTCGAGTGGCCTACTCATGGAGATGAGGGAAGTTACTACGCTTCGGGTACTTGGCGGGTAGTTTGCCGCACCCGTAGGGGTCTTGAGTGGGGTATTTGGCTATTCACCGCGACCGTGTAATCTGTCTTTTGTTACAGGCTCGTACAAATTACAGATTCCTAGTATATCCAATGTATTCATCTGTGATCTGAAATGTTTATCATTGCAGTATATCTATATATGATATTATTTAGGCGTTGCTTATGTTTTACAGACGCGCTAGCCCAGCCCCCGCTCTGTCGTTAGTTAAGTAACCTAACGGGTAATGACGGGGCCCCGTGGCGAATGCGAATGGCATAAGCGTACGTCATATTTTGGTTGTTTTCTGCAATGGTAGGATTAAATGATGGGACGCATTAAAAGAACTAATGCAAGAATATCACGCATTAAAAGAACTAATGCAAGATAATAAACCAAGTTAAAGTCGTTGGAACACTTTCGAAAAACCACTCGGTTCTTTTCAAAACAACTTTTAAATGCGGAGCTTGAGCCACTCCTTTTTAAAAGCTATCTCGTTCCATCGACCAAATCAAGTTCACTACGTTCACGGTTTTACCAAAACCATCCGTAGCCCTCCGTCGTTTCACATAAATAGTCAATAGTATTCAAGCTGTGTTTGTTGGCCAAAGTCAAGGCACAGTGATTGGTAGCTATTGGGTATTCATGTGCAGCATAGATAGATGCGTTGGTTTGGAACAGTCGTACTGCCTTGTTGGCCAAAGTCAAGGGTAGGTGCGGGTGGATTCAAATTAACCTGGAGAACGACGGGCAGAACTTGACATGTGACTTATGATTTGTTGGCCAAAGTCAAGGTCATAAGAGCATGGGGCAAAAATCCACATCGGGAGTTTCATAAGTACTGAAACTTGCTAGATTTGCATACCATTTGGAGTGTGATGATTCTGGTAGGATTCCTTCAGTTTCGTCACGCGATGATATTTGGATCCCGATCCTACTGTGAGTATATGCTACTCCTCGGGAAATTTCTCACTTAACGATCAATACTATAAACCTAGTAGGTGCCTAGAAAGGTGTTAGCGGGGCTACGCCCCCAGGGAAAAGAGGTTCTTTAATTAAGGAACTTCGCGAAAGCATTGGAAAACCTCCCTCGAAGTACCGACACCAGCCTGGCTGAACGGTTAAGCAAGTATTGTACGGTGGGATTGATCCTGACTAATTCTTCCTTTATGGTTTGAGGAGGGATTTGAGAAACAGTGGGAGCCATCCTGTTTAGACAAACTAAAAACCACTCTAAACTTGCAAGAGCATCATGCTGAGTGTTTCTTCTTCTCTCTCCTAATTGCAGCGACCAATCAACATGACTGGACTTAAGTTACTCCTAGATAAAAACAAACTGACAGGGCCAAACTACAAAGATTGGCTCAGGAATGTCAAGATAGCAATCACTTACGACAAGCTGGGGTATCTTCTTACCACCAAAGCTCCCCCTGTCCCTGGTCCAACTTCCAGCGTCGCGGATAAGGAAATCCGCAAGACTTGGGAGATTGATAGCGCGAAGGCCAAATGCCTCCTGCTTGCCTCGATGGACAACGAACATCAGAGGAGGCACGAGAATATGGACATGGAATCCATATTGCTTCATACAAAAGAACTGTATGGAGAGCAATCTCGTATCGCAAGATACGAAGCGTCGAAAAAGTTATTTTCGACAAGAATGGCCGTCGGATCATCGGTAGCCGAGCACGTGCTAAAGATGATCGGCTTCATTGAGGAGCTTGCTGACCTAGGGATCACATTGGAGAGTGAGCTATATACGTATATAGTTCTCCAGTCCCTTCCTTCCACTTACGCCCAGTTTATACTGAACTTCAACTTACAAGAAAAAGAGGTTGAACTTTCAGAGCTCCTCAACATGCTGAGGAGCGCAGAGGGCACCCTACAGAAAGGTAGGGATACATCCACTTTGTTTGTAGGAGGATCATCTTCTTCTAGGTCCAAGACGAAAGCCAAGGGAAAGAAGAAGAAGGCCCCCGCCAAACCAAGGGGCGGTGTTAGTAAAGTGGATACGAAGGGAAAAGGTAAAGCAACAAAGATAGCGGGGAAGCTTGTGGATAAGGAAGAATGCTTCTATTGTCATAAGAAAGGACACTGGAAGAATGATTGCAGGGCCTGGAAGGCCAGAACACAGGAATTGAAGCAGGTTGCAGCTTCAGCTTCAGGTCTGTATGTTATTGAAAACTGTCTTTCAATAAACTCTACTTCCTGGGTATTGGATACCGGATCAGGATCTCATATCTGTAATTCTTTGCAGGCGTTGAGAAACCGTAGGGTTTTGAAGGCAGGTGACATGACCCTCAGAGTTGCGAACGGAGCTAGCATGGATGCTAAAGCCGTGGGGGACTATCACCTGGGAATGTCAGATGCACATGTTTTGGTTTTGCGTAATTGCTTTTTTGTACCCAACGCAACTTGTAATATCATTTCTGTATCTTTAGTTTCTAAAGAAGGTTATGAATTTGCGTTTGTAAGTAATGTTGTAAACATTCACCTTAATCAAGTTTTGATTGGGTCAGGTACATTGAGTGATGGTATATACGTGTTAAACCAACCACAGATTTTTAATGTCCAGAATACACACAAGAGAAAGTCTCCAGAAATAAATCAGACTTTCTTATGGCATTGTAGATTGGGTCACATCAATGAGAGAAGGTTGACGAAGTTACATACAGAAGGGTATTTGAATGCATTCGAATATCAGTCGTATGCCACTTGTCAATCCTGTCTCAAAGGAAAGATGATAAAGACTCCGTTTACTGGACATGGAGTAAGAGCGAGCGAGCTCTTGGGACTCGTACACAGTGACGTGTGCGGTCCAATGTCTACACATGCCAGAAGCGGACATTCTTACTTCATTACTTTTACGGATGACTTCTCAAGGTACGGTTATGTCTTCTTGATGAAACATAAGTCCGAGGCCTTTGGAAAATTCCAGGAGTATAAGAATGAAGTAGAGAAACAGACCGGCAAAAGTATTAAGATTCTAAGATCGGATCGAGGTGGAGAATACTTAAGTGCCGAGTTCCTGGACTATTTAAAAGAGAACGGAATTCTCTCTCAGCTTACTCCTCCATACACCCCGCAACATAACGGTGTATCGGAGAGACGGAACCGCACCCTATTGGATATGGTGCGGTCCATGATGAGTAACGCTAAGTTACCGCAATCATTCTGGGGATATGCGCTAGAATCAGCCGCATACCTTTTGAACCGAGTACCTACTAAGACCGTGCCTACTACACCATATGAGATGTGGTGTGGGAAGAGACCCTATCTTAAGCATATTAAGACATGGGGATGTCCAGCTTTTGTCAAAAAGCAGCATGCGGACAAGCTCGAGGCACGCTCAGTACAGTGCAAGTTTGTGGGATATCCAAAGAATTCCAAAGGATATTTCTTCTACTGTGAAGAGGAACAAAAAGTCCTTGTTTCTCGTCATGCCTACTTCTTGGAAACTGAGTTTTTGGAAAACCAGATAAGTGGGAGCACAATAGAACTGGAAGAAGTTCCAGAACCACAGACTGTTACTGAAAGCTTAGTGGAACCAGAGGGTTCAACAGAACAGGACATTCCTACGCCGCTCCGCAGGAGTAGTAGGCAGACTCATCCGCCCGAGAGATACTACGGTTTTCTCATAGATGGGGATAGAGAGGATTGCATCATAGATTATGATGAGCCTACTAGCTTCCAGCAGGCTGTTCAGAGCGTTGACTCAGTGAAATGGCTGGATGCAATGCGGACCGAAATGGAGTCCATGTACACCAACAAGGTATGGACGTTGGACATTGCTCCAGACGGGGTAAAACCCGTAGGATGCAAGTGGATCTTCAAAAGGAAGATTGGTGTAGATGGACAGGTTGAGACCTATAAAGCTAGGCTGGTAGCAAAGGGTTTCCGTCAAAGACCTGGCTTGGACTACGACGAAACCTTTTCTCCAGTAGCCATGCTGAAATCCATTTGGATCCTTCTTGCCATTGCTGCCTTCCATGATTATGAGATCTGGCAAATGGACGTAAAGACAGCTTTTCTAAATGGAAATTTAGAGGAGTGTGTCTATATGGACCAACCAGAGGGTTTCATTCAGAGTGGGAGCAGCGGAAAGGTGTGCAAGTTGCTTAAGTCCATCTATGGACTAAAGCAGGCGTCGCGGAGTTGGAACATCTGCTTTGATGAAACGGTCAAAGAATTTGGCTTTATCAAAAATCCAGATGAACCATGCATCTATAGTAGATTTGTAGCGAGAACTGTAGTATTCCTCGTTTTATACGTGGATGACATTCTCTTAATAGGAAATGACATTCCTATGCTACAATCTGTCAAGGGGTTCTTGTCACACAGGTTCTCCATGAAAGACCTGGGTGATGCCTCGTACATTCTGGGTATCCGGATCTACCGTGACAGATCCAAGAGGATATTAGGACTTTCTCAGTCCAGGTACATCGACACCATACTGAAGAGATTCGGTATGGAAGATTCCAAGCGCGGTAACCTACCGGCTTGTCACGGGATCACCCTCTCTAAAGAGATGTCTCCCAAGACTGATTTGGAGAGGGATCGCATGTCTATTATACCCTACGCTTCTGCGGTAGGCTCTATAATGTATGCGATGTTGTGTACCAGACCGGATGTAGCTTATGCACTGAGTGCGGTAAGCCGGTATCAATCAAACCCTGGGGAGAAACACTGGATAGCGGTAAAGAACATTCTCAAGTACCTGAGAAGGACTAAGGAGATGTTCTTGGTGTATGGCGGAAAAGACCTCCAGATCGAGGCCTTTGCTGACTCCAGCTTCCAGAGTGACAAGGATGATTCCAAGTCCATGTCGGGCTTTGTCTTTACCCTCAATGGAGGGGCGGTGTGTTGGAAGAGTTCCAAACAGGAAACCGTTGCAGACTCGATGATGGAAGCGGAATACATCGCTGCATCTGATGCCGCAAAAGAAGCTGTCTGGATGAGGAAGTTATTGAAAGAACTTCAGATGGTTCCGTCCATTGTTGATCCAATACCTCTGTATTGCGACAACAACGGGGCTATAGCTTTAGCGAAGGAACCCAGGTCCCATCAGAGATCCAGGCACATCTTGAGGCGGTATCACCTAATCAGGGAGATCGTGGATCGCCAGGAGATCGAGGTTCGGAGAGTCGCTTCAGAAGATAACACTGCAGATCCATTCACCAAGGCCCTGCCCCAGACTCAGTTCGAGCGGCTGATCGAGATGATAGGTCTTCGATACGCCAGTACATGGCCTTAGTGCAAGTGGGAGATTGTTAGTGTATATGCCCTAGAGGCCATTACTGCATCATACTGGTTTGTATATTACTTAATGGATGCTTGGGATATTCACCTTGTATATACAATCTTGCTCAAAATAGTAGTATGCTACTTGGTTTGTTTCTACTTCAATGTGTACATGTGTTTATTTTTGTATATCGCCTATACACATTAGTGGAGCCCTTAGGATCTTTGCTTGATTACCAGTGATGTGATGGCCGTCACACTAGTGGGGCTGGGTAATCTATAAGCACATCCTTATGCAGGTCCCTGGTCGCAGGACTATCGAGACAGGGCATCGATACTCCGGAGTAGACCAGCGCATGCGCTTCTCATCCCAGTGTGGGAGACGGTCTGTCCCACAGCCGTCAGTGCGTCGTACTTGAGATAGTATGCGGGTGCTCGTTAGGTTACGGGTACACTGGACAGGACTCGTCGGGAACTGACTAGTTGGTATTATACCTATCGTCAGTTATCAGTTCCCAGGTGACATGAGTACAGCTTAGTCCGCTGACTTGACACTGTCATTCCGCCTCGAGTGTGTTCCCACTGTACTTTGATCACTACCCTACCACGGCTCAAAGGAGTCGTGCAAACAGGTAGTGGTTGGGTGCAGTCCCGAAGCACTTGGAGGCAGTGACGGTTAGACAGGATTCGTCTCTCCCGGTATTGGGGGTTGACATCGCGCTGTGTCTAGGAGAGCCATTACACGAGTAGTCCCTGGCCAGGGCAAACGAGATATACTGGTAGGTTTCCAGTGTTATCTCAGGGTGTTTTGGGCTTCGCTCCGGCACGACTTGTACCGCTATTGGGGGACTGACGTTTACCGCCCCCTAGGCCCGCCATGCGATGTATCAGACGAACAGACCGGACTGTACGGAGAATGTCACACTCAGGCTCAGTAGGAGTTCAGATGGGTTTCGCCTCGTCGGTCTTCTTGTCGGCATTACCTGGGGACCGTTACGCACAGCTAGTGCCGCTTGCGGTCTGTGGTTAAACCCACTGCCAGCGTAGTGTCGAGTCTTTAGAGTCCCACACAGAAAGATTTTCGCCTTTAGGCAAAAGAGTAGAGGTCGCATGGTATTGCGACAGGTCGCATGGTTTTGCGACAGGGTTCGGTCACATCCGTGCACTTGTGCACGTACAGTGTCCGGACAGTTTACACTAGCGGGCTTTGGTTTAAGCCAGATCCTAGTGTACCTTATGGGATTGGATTTATCCAGTTTGCATTCGTGTTCCTTGGAACGCGGATGCGGGTGTGTATGCACAGTTGACAGGGAGGCGGAGGCAGCGGATTCTCATTAGGGTTGTTGACAGTTGACCGTTGACTATTTGACTTTATGCTCAACCCTAATGAGAATATGATATGTGATTAACTATTATATTAATTAAGTATTATGGTGATATGGTTGTTGACTTGTTGACTTTTGTTGACTTGTTGACTTTGTTGACTTGTTGACTTTTGTTGACTTGTTGACCGGTTGACTAGGCTTGACTAGTTGACCATCATGATAACCATAGCCATCATTTCATGGCAAAGACTTTTGTTTACTTGCTCATTTGTGTAAAATGAGTGCATGAAATGATATGGTTGTGGTTACTTCAAACCATCACATAAGACTTTTTTTTGATATGATGAGTTATGATCACTTTGGATTATAAGAGGGTGAAAGACAAAAGAGAGCCTCATTCTTTCTTGCTCATTCTCTCTCTTGTTCTTGAGCTCTCCTCTTGCTCTCACCCTCAACCTCTTGCTCCCTCTCTTGATCTATGGTTCTCTTGTCTCATGAGTTGAGAATCAAGAACCATAGATAAAATCCCATTCTATTTCTTCTCTACTCATTCTAGTTCACTAGGTTTAGCAAACCAAGTGAACTAGTTTCTTCAAAGAACGAAGAAGGAGCTAAAGGTTGGAGCTTTCAAGTGGATCTATCTTCGGCGTACGGAGACGACGAGAAGGAGCCATCGGACCAGCATCGGAGCTTGAAGAGAAGGAGTTCAAGACAAGCTAGGTATAACCCCCTAACCGAGTAGCTAGAATCTCTTAGTTAGGATGTTAGATAGATGTTTAACCAAGATCCGGGTTATAGGTCCATGTTACCATCTTTAAGAAAATCGTTTTTTACCAAATTCCGCATTCCCGAAAGTACCGGGAGAGGTAGCATGGACTTACACTTCGTACTTCATTACATTCACTGACGATCTCTCTAGATTCGGATATGTGTTCCTGATGAAACACAAATCAGAAGCTTTTGAGAAATTTAGAGAATATAAACAAGAAGTCGAGAACCAAACCGGAAAAAGTATTAAAATCCTACGATCTGATCGAGGAGGAGAATACTTAAGCAATGAATTCCTGGAATTCCTAAAAGAGAATGGGATTCTCTCTCAGCTTACTCCTCCTTATACACCACAGCACAACGGTGTATCTGAACGGAGAAACCGCACCCTATTAGATATGGTGCGCTCAATGATGAGTACAGCTGAGTTACCTATTTCCTTCTGGGGATATGCGCTTGAGACAGCCATGGACCTATTGAATAGAGTTCCTACCAAATCAGTGCCTACCACTCCATATGAGATATGGAAAGGGAAGAGACCACATCTTAATTATATTAAGATATGGGGTTGTCCAGCCTATGTCAAAAGACAAAATCCGGACAAACTCGAGGCAAGATCTGTCTTATGTAAGTTTGTAGGATATCCCAAAAATTCATAAGGGTATATCTTCTACCACCCCGAGGAACAAAAGGTGTTTGTTTCTCGACATGCCACTTTCTTAGAAAAAAGTTTTCTTATGAAACAGATAAGTGGCATTGAGGTAGAACTGGAAGAGGTTCCAGCGACACAGACTACAACAGAAGATTTGGTTGAACCAGAGGATTCCGTAGTTCCCGATGAACCCCAGCCACTCCGCCGATCTAGTAGGGTTCCTCGCCAACCTGAGAGATACTACGGTTTTCTTATGGATGGAGGGAGCGAGGATTGCATCATGGAGGATGATGACCCAACTAGCTTCGAGCAGGCCATCACGAGTGGGGACTCAGTGAAATGGCTGGATGCTATGCGGTCCGAGATGGAATCCATGTACACCAACAAAGTATGGACTTTGGACGTTGCTCCTGAAGGGGTAAAACCCATTGGGAGCAAGTGGATCTTCAAGAAGAAACTTAGTGTAGATGGGAAAGTGGAGACTTTCAAAGCTAGACTTGTAGCAAAGGGTTTTCGTCAAAGACCAGGTGTGGACTATGACGAGACCTTTTCTCCAGTGGCTATGCTTAAATCCATCCGGATCATGCTTGCCATCGCTGCTTATCATGATTACGAAATCTGGCAAATGGATGTTAAGACCGCCTTTCTAAATGGTGATTTAGAAGAGTGCGTGTACATGACTCAGCCAGAGGGCTTCGTAGACAGTGGGAGCAGCGGGAAGGTGTGCAAGCTGCTTAAATCCATTTATGGATTAAAGCAAGCATCGCGGAGTTGGAACATCTGCTTTGACGTCGTTATCAAAGAGTTTGATTTCGTCAAAAACCCAGATGAACCTTGTATCTACAAGAAGGTAGCAGAGAGTAAGGTTGTCTTCCTCGTATTGTACGTGGACGACATACTCTTGATAGGAAATGATATTCCTATGCTGCAATCAGTCAAGCTCTTCTTATCACAAAGATTCTCAATGAAAGATCTTGGTGATGCCTCCTGCATATTGGGGATTAGGATCTATAGAGATAGATCCAAACGGATTTTGGGATTATCCCAATCCAGGTACATTGACACCATACTAAAGAGGTTTAGTATGGAAGAGTCCAAGCGTGGGAACTTGCCCACGATCTCTGGAGTCACTCTCTCCAAAGAGATGTCTCCCAAGACTGATTTGGAGAGAGCTCGCATGCAAGGGATACCCTATGCTTCGGCAGTAGGCTCTATCATGTATGCGATGCTATGTACCAGACCCGATGTAGCATACTCACTAAGTGTAGTGAGCAGGTATCAAGCTGATCCTGGAGAGAGTCACTGGACAGCTGTGAAGAGCATTCTCAAGTACTTGTGAAGGACTAGAGATATGTTCTTGGTGTATGGTAACGGAGAACTCCAAGTGGAGTCCTTTACCGATTCGAGCTTCCAGAGTGATAAGGACGACTCAAAGTCGCAGTCGGGCTTTGTCTTTACCCTTTACGGAGGGGCGGTTAGCTGGAAGAGTTCAAAGCAGGAAACCGTGGCAGACTCGACGATGGAGGCTGAATACATCGCTGCCAACGATGCTGCCAAAGAGGCTGTCTGGATCAAGAAGTTCATTACTGAACTTGGAGTGGTTCCATCCATTGAGCATCCAATACCTTTGTATTGCGATAACAATGGAGCAGTGGCTTTGGCCAAGGAACCCAGGTCCCATCAGCGATCCAGGCATATTCTGAGGCGGTATCACCTGATCCGGGAGATAGTTGATCGCCGGGAGATCGAGGTCAGGAGGGTTGACACGAAGAACAACACTGCGGATCCACTCACGAAGGCCATTCCCCAGATACAGTTTGAGAGACTCTTCGGGATGCTCGGTATGCGATACTACAGCAGCTGGCCTAGTGCAAGTGGGAGATTGTTAGTTGTATGTATGCCCTAGAGGCCAGTATTGTACAGATGATGTATATTATATTGGATGCTTGGACATATATAGAGATGATTTTCTTGCTCGACATGATAGTATGCTATCTGGTTACTCTTTATCTTAACATGTACACTAGTCTCTTTATACTGTCTTATAGTTACATGTTGGTAAAGCCCTTAGGATTTGTACTTGACTACCTGGACTATGATGCAGATCATACTAGTGGGGACATGGTAGTCTATAAGTACATCCTTCAAGGTCCCTAGTCGTGGGTGTATCGAGACGGGGCATCGATATACCAGTGTAGACTAGCGTATACGCTTCTCGACCCATGTGATGGGCGATGGATGATCCCATATCCATTGGTGTTTGACATCAGAGATGGTATACGGGTGCTCAGTAGAGACTGGGTACACTGGACGGACTCGCCGAGAACTCCCAGATGGTATTATACCTCGTCAGATGGCAGTTCTCAGGTGACACTTGTACAGGTTAGTCTGTAGACCCGAGATCGTCATAGAGTCTTGTGTGATTCCCACTGTGCTTTGATCTCCACCTTACCACGTCCATGAGGGCGTGCAAAACGGTGTCCTTGGGCACAGTCCCGAGTCATATGGAGGCAATGAGCGATAGGAGGGGTTTCGTCTCTCCCGGTATTGGGGGTTGATGTTGTGCTGTGCTCGATTGGCCGTAGCAGGGAAGTCCCTGGCCAGGGCTGATCAGAGATTTGCTGGTATGTGTTACCAGTAGTTTCTCGACCCGTTATGAGCCTCACATCGGCATGACTTATCGGGTTATTGGGGTCTGACGTATACCACCCCTAGACTTGATATGCGACGTATCAGATGAAGAGACCGGACTGTACGGTAAGTGTTACTGGTCGGATTCGCAGCAGTGTGAGCGGGCTAGCTCGTCGATCTTCTGATCGCTCAATACCCGGGTGGCCGTTACGTTTAGTAGACCGCTTGCGGCTTGTGGGTGCTTGACATGATCATCATCTGCTACCGGCGTATTGACGAGTCTTTAGAGTCCTACACAGAGGTTTCCTAGCTCAAGCGAAACGAAATAGGAGTGCATATGAGATATGTGCGGGACCGAGAATAATGCGTGTATGTGATACCGTATTTGATTCTCGCGATTAATGTTTCGATTGGTTGTATGAGATATGACCTAGTTATCGAATCATTGATTCGATAAATCGATGCATTGAATACTAGTCGGTTATGTGCGACATGACCGGATCATTGAATCAAGTGTTGATTTAATGATTTAATGTATAATTATATATTTGATATATTACTTTGCATCAACTAGTATTGGTTCACTTTAAACGGATTTTTCTCACTTGATTTACACATTGTATATGTGATATACTTTTGTGCACATAATAAGTATCATGTTTGATGATACTTGATCATATGGTTAAGTGTATGGAATTAAACCATATAACTTGAGATTAGGGTTTTAATTATGCATTTATTCATTTAATTGTTTATTCATTTATTTGGATAAAGCTTAAGTGGAGAATGGTGGCATTTCTTGTTTTATGTTGAAGCTTCATGAAGCCTTGACTTTATGCAACCATTCTTGTCCACTAGCTTAACCCTAACTCTCCAAATAACCATGGTTGATTCTCTACACTTAACCTTAGTTAGAATTATGATAAGTATAGATTTTTCTTTTCATTTTAAATAACTTATCATAATTCTAGCTCTTCTTCTTCTTCATCTTCAAAAGAAAAACTTAGATGCCATCAATGGCAACTTGAGTTCTAGTGAGAGAATTCCAAATCTAAAGTGAACCCATCTCCTATTTCTTCACCCTCTACCTCTTGCCAAGTTGTCTTGGGTGTTCTCTTCACAAGTTTCACAACTTTGTGAAGTCGGAGCTTGAACTAGTGCAACCTCGACGTAGATCGTCTTTGACACGAAGCCGACGACCTATTCCGCACGTTTTTCCGATGAAGCCGACGAATGAGTCGAGGATTCATGATGGACAGCGAGGGCATGACCGCGTGGAGCTAAGGAGGTGGAAATCCGGATCTACAAAGTTTGTAGCTTCCGACCTTTAGTTAATTTGCTAACTAGTTTAGTTTTTCGCGTAGAATTCTAGTCTAAGATCCGCGTTAGGGTTTCTCGGCACCATAATTTTTGTAAAATGGCATGTTCGATGCCTTGTGAGACCTCTATAGGGTGCCTAGGAACCTTTCAATAGCTTGGTACAGAATATGCCAGTGTGTACGAGAGGAGTCCAACTTACAGCGTGGACTTTGGTAACCCGTAGTACAAGGCTCCGTCGAAAATACCACGGAACAACGGCATGGATGTAATTACGTCTTAAGTGACCACCGCGTGCCACCTTTAACATATTCCGTACCAGTCTATCCCTTATAAATCCCGTAGTGTATTATTGTATTGATTGTATTGTATTGTCCGTTGTAAATGGAAGACTTGCCGAAACCATGATATCAGTAAATGGAATGGATATAATGGATGTACATGTAGATGGAGTATATCCATTGTTCGGTTCAGTCAATATAGATTGATGTAGATTGAATAGACGAAGTCAGTTTGATTAGATTGAGACTCAGTCTGATTCAGACACTTTAAAAAGAACTTGAAATCCTGAATTAGTTTTGATGTTATCGGTAACTGCTGCATATGGACGGCAGGATTTGTGTCTTTTTCCAAGATAATTACCGTGTTGATAACACCGTTTGTTAGATTGTCTACCTTAAATAGGCAAGCACCATATCTCCGGCTCCCTGAGGCTCAAGAGACTAGTACCGCTTATACCGATGTTTACTAGGGTCCTTATTGTAATTTAACATAACTTGAAGAGCTTTTATGTAAAATTAGTTTGATATAATTTTCAAAATACACCTCAAGTATTTAATTATCGTCTTTAGGGTTTTCATAGATGTATATTTTATAAATGTGAAATTTCTAGTGAGTAGAACCTAATTTTCACAGTATAGGGTATTTTATCGAAATATCGGTATTAGTTTGTATTTGTATGGTATTTTCATGTAAAGGTGATTCCGTTTGAAAACATGGAATATTTATAGAAAATAACTAAAGTAGATATTCTGATAATGGATGTGTGTGTGTGTATTTAATGAAAGTGATTTTATTTATTTTCTTGTAGAAATCTCATTTCTAAAGAAAAAATGTATAAAAATTCCATCGAGATCGAATGCTCCTTTTGGAGGTCTGCATCTCGCTCTACTAGTCTCAAGGATGTGTGATAATCCATACCATCCCGAACGGGTTTCCCAAAGTGGGTTGTAGAGACGCAATTGCAAGGAATTGTTTAATACATCTTTTATAGAAATGGTTTTGTAAGTTAAAGGTATTTATTTGCAAAATCGTTTTATCCCATAAATATGTTCCTAAATTTCCATCATACTATATTAGAGATATGTGTTGTGATGAGGTAGGCCATTATCTTATGAACTATTTACAGGTAAAACAGGTTTTATGTTATTTTATGTCGGGAATGAAGTTTGTGGTATTTTATTGTAAAACTACAATAAAAATTGCAATAAAGAATATTTTGAGATAAAACTTGTTTTAATAGATTTGTTTATGTTTTTTAAACAATAAGTGAGAGTATGGAATTTTACTGATTAAGAAAAGTAACGTTTTAAAGAAAAACCGAATCGGAAGTCGGATTAACTCCGCTTCCGTCAGGTTTTAGAAATGAATGTTTTTAAAGTAGAAGAAAAGAGGGGCAGAGGGGACTTACAGGCTTGGGATCAAGAGAAGAGGGAGAGGAAGCTACGGAATGCTTTGGGGCATCGTTTCATCACCGGAATTTCCTTGGATCGTCGCCGGAACTTCACTCTTTTGCTAACTCCACTTGTATACTAAAGAGACTTGGGAATTCTTGAGAGTTTTGGCAGGGATTTTTGAGTGAGGATGTGTGAATTGGGGTGTGGTATTTATAGGAAAAGGTAGGGATTGGTGTATTGAATAGGTGAATTAAAATTTGTATTAAAAATGGATTTAATGAGTATTTTAAGGTTCTCTGGAAATGTGCAGAGTAGACAAACAGCCTAGGGGAAGTGAGGTAGGCGAAGGGTTGCAAGGGATAAAGTTTGGAGGATTCACCGAAAGATATGACCGTCGATACCTGCCAAAAATGGCATTTCGCCGGGTCAGTTCCGGCGGAGGAGGTAGGGTTTGGATGCCACGTGTCTCTGTCGCTTGGTTTTCTTCAGTGCACATGTTTAAATTTTCTGTGTTTCTTCAGTTTACGTATAGTGCACATGTAAACCCTTAGGCTTCTAAGAGATTAAAAGAAAATTAATTAAAAAGATAATGTGGCTGATGGAATTTTAACTCGGGTGCTATGTCTCAGCTGTGCAAGGTCTTACCAATGAGCTACAAACTCTTTCTTGTTGTTCAAAAGCAAAACAAACTTGTAACTCGTGCTCGGGCTTAAGTATCCCTTTTTGTATTTTGAAAAAATTCGTACAGAAAATTTAGAGTTGTTACAGGAACTTAAATCACATAACGTCTAAAGGCGTAACGTAATTCAAGTAAGACGAAGCCCAGAAAAACTAAAAAAATTTTGCGGAAAATAGTGGGAGATGCAGTTTTGAAATAAAGGTATAATGAAATAAAGTTTATCTATAAATGAATAACTAATGATATAAGAAAATGCAAGTAGAATATAATAAAGTTGAGAACATTTTTCATCCTTAAAAAATTTAGGCAGCACCTCCTTTGTATATTTTGATCCAAAACCACATACATACAATAAAAAGCATCCCCAAGCGGGAACTAGCACTTCGCCAACTGGCGGAATCACAATCACGCAACAACATATATATGACGTCCAACAGCGAAGATTGAACCAAAAAAAACAATAAATAAGCAAGATATCAAAATCTCAAGGAAAACGAACATACACCCATCGCTCTAAGTCTCGCAAAATACCCAAGTCTGACTAGATCTCTAAATATACAAATTCTAGTTTCTGATTGATAGAGTTTATCTAAATACAACAGAATAATAGGTACGAGAGTGGGCACGATCCAATATGTGTCCCACCTACCAAAGCAAAACACCCTGGATGAAGTTGTGTGCCAGCGATACCGCTACTGATCCCAAGTGGCCAAACCTGCAAGAACTATGGCACAACGGGGGTAAGTTGCCAACTCGTGAGTAGAAAATATCAGCAGGTAGAAATCGAATAAAACAACAATTTCCTAGTTCATACTATATCATGAAGGTAATACTATGATATCTAGGGTGGTGGTGTATGTATATATGTCAACAATCGAATCAATGTGAATGACATATAAAACTAACATCTGAATCATATGCTTGCATGCATGTGGATATCATCCGCGTGTGTCCATCAACGACACAATCAATATCATGAAACCTGAGTGTCCAACATCAACACTCGAATCATCACGAAACCATATGCCTGTATGTATGAGGAAATCAACCAACGTGTGTCCAGCAACGACACATCAATATCATGGAACCTGAGTGTCCAACATCGACTCTCGAAACATCACGAAAACCCGTGTCCAGTATCGACATGTAAATCTTCATATCTTAGGCGCCGCATACTCAGATCAGCCCTCAAGCGCCGCATACTCTAATCTGCCCTCATATCTATCTCACGACTCTGGCCGGTATCCTCCGGACAACCGCCGGGCCCAACCGATCACCGGTAGATAGTGCTCCCCTGCCAGGCTCATCTTTTACTGCACTACATACCTTTTTTACCCCGGGTACCATACCGGGTTCACCATGGACCCACAGACGGCTCATCCAACTCCCCAAATCAGGAATCATATAGCTCAAAACCGAGAAAACCTATAGTGGACGCCTCGAAATATCATATCAAAAGAAACCGTGTTTTTAAAATAATACACAATTTCCTTTGAACTATGACAACGGTTCTCAAATCCAGAGATCTCATAAAAACAGCACCTCAATGCATGTAACCATAAAGTACGATGTATGAAAGCATAAAACAGTAATATAAGCATGTCAAGTATATCGTGCAAGCATGTCTTATGATAGTGCTGAACAATGAATGTATTTTTACGGTTCAGATTAATATCTCGATATGGCAGTTCTACTGTGCAAGTGGCATGACAATTACCGATGATGAATGTGTGAGCCGAAAAATCGGTGTAAGTGTAACATGCGCATTGTCACGCCCCGCTTCCTAGAGTGCGCTAAGATCGGCACGTGACAGAGCCAACCATGCTACCTGTGGTTAGGAAACATCCCTCTACAGTCACATTACGGATGTCTATAAGATATCAAGAACAGTAAAATAAAGTAAACTATCTAGTACATGTCCATATACCAGAATAAACGAGTCAAGAAATATAAATGTGCAGAAGCAATAAATCCAATAAACAATAACATCTGGAAAGTACGTCCCAAATACTGGCTCACGTCAGAAAATGAAAGTACGGAAATAAAACTAAACTAAACTAACAAGATCCTTACTGCTCGGCCTGACGGTGAAAATACTCATGATCAACCTGCGAAAGAGACAGAGGATCTGGGCCATGCAAAACCCAGACGTCAGTGCGTCATAATATCAAATAATAAAATATAATCAGGAGGTAACAAGATATGCAGGCATGAGTATGAACAGTAATGAGTGTATAACAGTAACACGAATATGGGATAGTGAAGTGTATGTGCATGCGGTGAGTAATCTATGCTACTGGGTTAATTACTCTCAAGTCTTTGAAATCAATTTAATGAAGCGTCGATGTAACTCAATAGTATCCCGTGCATACCCGGGACCACGGTCCAGACTCTAGGGGCTGAATCCGAGACGTGCCGCTAAGCACAAAACAGGAAACATGTACAGACGAATGATGTCAGCAGTATCATCCTGGGACTGGCCTACCCCCCAAAACTGATCAGTATAAGCGTCGAACTGTTGAGTTACAAACCAGGTTTCATTATTGATTTCCCCTTACCCCCAAGGTTATGTGATCAAGTCAGGTATTGATAAATCTGGAGCTAATGCCAACACGGGATCAAGCAGGTACAAGTTTTGTCTGAATAGACAACATGATATGTCCGTCGGGACAATAAGTCATGATTGTCAGCATTAGTAACAGGATCAGGTATCAAGTCAAGCAGTGGTGTATCAAGTCATGTCAGGTGGTGTACAGTGCATTCAATGGATGCCCAACATTAAAATGCAACTAGTATCGAAACACGATAAAACACGGATACACAAGTGTTTATCAGGTCGATGGATCTTCTCAATTGGAAAATCTCGGATCACATCCACACCTCCATGACTACGTAGGATGCACATTATCAAGCATGGGGTGCTAACATAACGGTAACATGATATAATATGATATGACATGCAACTGGATATATAATCAATAACACGGATACGAACGGATATCGGAAAAACGGTAAAACTGTAACATGGATGTGAAATGAAATAAACATGTAATAATTCATGCCTATAGATGTAAAATATGTTGTATAGCCTATAGCGAGATAAAATTGCATGCGACTGGATATGTAATAAACTGTATGAATGTGAACGGATATTGTAAAAATGTAAAACTGTAACCTATGATGCACAATGCAGTAAACATGTGATATTTTTATTCATATGGATGCAAATATAATAACATAGTAAGTAGTAAGCTAAACTTGCCTGATCTGATCTCAATACAGGGTGCGTATGCAGCAACCGACGTCGGGTAAACATCGCAATGCACACGCGTGCGTACGGAACAGGACCAGGCAAAGCAAGAACAAGACCACGCTGGCTGGGGATGTCCACTGGGTTGCTCGGATCATCGGCGACGGGCACGGCTCCGGCGATCACCGGAAACCAAGAACCAAGAAAAGAAAAGAGAAGAAGAAGAATAAGAAGAAGAAGAAGAAGAAGAAGAAGAAAGAAAGGAGAGGGTTTTGTTCTGGGTTTTTTCTCTGGGGTCAGAGAAGAAGGCAAGGGGGTGACGTCGACGGTGGGCCGTCGACGGTGAGGTCCACGGCAAGGCAGTGAGTGTGGGGTTCTTGGTGCTTGGGTTCTCGTCGGGTGTACAGGGAAGTGAGTTGGGGAAAGAGGTGGTGGTGTCAGGAAAGTGGTGATGACGAGGGCGATGTGGAGACGACAACGAGGTCGGAGCTCCGGTGATGAGGGCTTGGGTGAGGCGTGCAGTCGAGGGTGTTCTTAGGTTATGCAGGGGTAATATCGAGTCGGGGATCTCTTCGGAAAGGAGGGGAGTAGAGGAAGAAGATGAGATGGAGGTGGTGAAGAGGGTAGTGGAGATGGCAAGGGGTCGCTGGCAATGTTCAACAACGGTGAGGGTTCTCAAGTCGTTGGGTTGGGTTGCCGTCGGGGTTAGGTTGCAGTCGGGGAAAGACGGGGAGATGGTGTTGTCGGAAATGAAGGGAGAGGGAGACGAGTTTGAGGAGGTGGTGACGAGGCCGACGAGGTGATCGGTGGTGGGGGCGCGGGCGCAGGTTCATAGGTTCTCGCGAAGGCGAAGGCGGGAACAAGGAAAATATTTGAGAAGAAGAAGTGAGGAGAGAGAGAGAAAACGTGGGTAAATATATAGGTTAAGAAATTATAAAAGAATATATATATATATATATATATATATATATATATATATATAAAATTATGCAGAGAGAGGCAGAGAGAAAGGTGAGATTCAGTTAAACTTGATTTTAAAAATATATTAGTAAAGATATTTTGTTTCAAAATATATTAACGGTTAGAAGTAGGTAAAGAATATAATATTGATAATATTTGAGTTTTCTGGCAAATACAAAATTACTCCAAAATACGCCCGGGTTGGATCTAAAATTATGATTTGAAAATACGGATAATATACGTAACAACCAAAACCAAAATACAATATCCAGGTAACGAAAATGCATACCCCCAAAAACGGACATACGTAGCGTACACACAGCGATCCAAACGAGTCCGTTTCACTAAACGGAATGAGAACACGATGTACGGATGCCGCCACAGAGTTAAGGGTATCATGTAGGCTATGCTAGATAATTTTAAAATATTTTATTTGATTATAATTGTATTATTAAAAAAAATACAGATGCCAGATAAACGATACAGATATACAAGATATACAACATGACAATGTACGGATCCTCATAGCTAGCCGGGAAAAATCATAAACATGAATCAAGACAGGTTTCCAGCAAACGGGTCGGGTCGGATGCAAAAACAGATACCAATTACACTATTCGCACCCAAAACAGTAATAAATCAAGAAATATCCATAGATAAAGAAATACCCAAAACAGAACTTGAATAAATGAACTAGGGTGTTACATTATACACAACTACAAAATGAATTTCGTCCTCGAAATTCCCGGAACAAGAAAAGATAAACAAACATGAATCTACGAGAAGAGATGTGGAAATTTCTGTCGAATCTCGTCTTCTCGTTCCCAAGTCGACTCTCCGTGCGAGCGATTACTCCATGAAACAAGTACGAGAGGGATAATCTTGTTCTTGAGGACCTTTTCTCTTCGATCAACAATCGACATCAGTCGTTCTTCATAGGTCAAATCCTCCCTTACAGTCAGTTCTGAATGATCCAGCGCGTGCGTCTCATCTCGAACATACTTACGGAGTTGAGATACATAAAACACGTCATGAACACTCCCTAAAGATGGTGGTAAAGCCAATCGTTAAGCCACTTCTCCAACACGCTCAATAATATCGAAAGGCCCACGATTCAAAGACTAAGCTTGCCTCGAATTCCAAAACGAATCACTCCTCTAGTCGGTGATATCTTCAAGAATACAAGATCACCAACAGCAAACTCTAGAGGTCTTCTCGATGTATCAACCTAACTCTTCTGTCGATCTTTTGCTACCTTTATATGATTCCGGATGGTATTAACCTTCTCTATTGTTTGTACAATAAGATCCGGTCACAATAATCTTCGTTCTCCAACATCGTCCCGGCAAACAAGTGAGTGACACTTGCGACCATATAACGGTTCGAATGGAGCCATCTGAATAGTCGCCTGAAAGCTGTTATCATTCAAAGACTCCACCAAGTATAGATAATCCTCCCATGAACCCTTGAAGTCCAACATGCAAGCTCTCAACATATCTTCAAGAGTTTGGATCATTCTCTCCGACTGTCCATCTGTCTGGGGATGATAAGCAGTGCTAAACTTCAATCGTGTTCCCAAACTTTCCTGTAAACTCCTCTAGAAGTGTGATAAGAATCGGGTATCACGATCGGAAACGATTCTCACAGGTACTCCATGTAATCTCACAATCTCCTACAGGTATCATTCTGCCAACGCTTCCGTCGACTGACCAACTCTAAACGGTATAAAATGAGCTACCTTGGTCAATTGATCAACAATCACCCAAACTGCATTGTTGCCCTTTGGACTCCACGGTAAAGCTGTCATGAAATCCATGGTTATATGTTCCCACTTCCAATGAGAAATCGGAAGTGGTTGCAATAAACCGGCTACTCTTTGATGTTCAGCCTTAACTTGCTGACACACCAACCACTTCACAACAAAGCGAGCATCTCCCTTTTCATGCCTTCCAACCAGAAATGCTGTCGTAGATCACGGTATATCTTCGTGCCTCCTGGATGTACAGAATATGCAGAACTGTGTGCCTCCTTCATAACTTCTTCGCGAATATCTCCTTTCGGCACACACAAACGGCTACCATATCGCAACGAACCATCTTCATGAATTAACAAGTCCGTTCGAAGTCCCGCTTCAACCTGTCCTCGAAACTTTTGCAATCTTGGGTCATATGACCGCGCTGCTTTAATATTATCGATCAACGATGACTATACTTGCAGCTGCATCAACTGTCCCGAAGAATGAGGTAGCACGATCTCCAACTCGAATCTCCAAAAATTATCGATAAGCTCCTTCTGTGCTGTCAATATCTGAATTGCTGGCAACCAACTAAGCGCATCCGGCACTACATTAACCTTCCCCGGATGGTACTTGAGATTGAGATCATAGTCAGCCATTAGCTCCAACCATCTACACTGCCTCATGTTGAGATCTTTCTGCGTGAACACGTACTTTAGGCTTTTGTGATCAGTGAATACTTCGACCCTTTCGCCCAATAAATAATGTCTCTAAATCTTCAAAGCGAATATCACTGCCGTAAGCTCCAAATCATGAGTTGGGTAATTCTTCTCATGGGTCTTCCATTGTCGCGATGCGTAGTCTATAACCTTCCCATGCTACATCAAAACACATCCCAAACCTTTCCCAGATGCGTCGTTACCAATCCTCCGGAACCGTCTGGTACGGTCAAAATAGGAGCGATTGTCAATCTTTCCTTCAACGCCTCAAAAGCTGACGCACAACTATCCGTCCAAACGAACGGTACTTCCTACCGCGTAAACTTGGTCAAAGGCTCAGCCAAACGAGCAAAATTCTCTACGAACCTTCTATAATATCCAGCAAGCCCAAGAAAACTTCGAATCTCCGCTACGTTCTTCGGAATCGGCCAATCATGAACTGCTGCAATCATTTCAGGATCAACAGCGATTCCATCTCCGGATACGACGTGCTCTAAAAACTTCACTTCTTCGAGCCAAAACTCGCACTCGCTCATCTTCGCATACAATCTTTCTTTCCTCAACGTTTGCAGTGCGATCATCAAGTGTTCTGCATGCTCTTCTTAGCTCCTCGAATAGACCAGAATATCATCGATAAACACCATTATAAACCGGTCTAAGAACGGTGAAAAGATTCGGTTCATCAAGCTCATAAATATCGCCGGTACGTTTGTGACTTCGAATGGCATCACTAAATACTTGTAATGTCCATATCAAGTTCGAAACGCAGCCTTGTAAATATTCTCTGATTTAACTTGAACTTGATGATATCCGGATCGCAAATCCAGCTTCGAGAATACCCTCGCGCCATTGAGTTGCTCGAATAATTCACCGATGCAAGGGATCGGGTACTTGTTCTTAATAGTCACCTGGTTTAATTCTCGATAATCGATGCACATTCTCCGCGTGCCATCTTTCTTCTTAACTAGAAGAACTGGAGGTCCCCAAGGTGAATTACTGTTGCAAATCCAACCCTTCTCTAGCAATTCAGTAACCTACTTCTTTATTTCTTCCAACTCTGCTGGAGCCAACGGATAGTATGCCCTTAAAATTGGCGCTGCACCAGGAACAAAATCGATCGTGAACTCCACATCTATTTTTGGCGGTAAACCCGAGATGTCCTCGAACACGTCCATGAACTCTCGAACTACAGCTGGCGCTTCCTCCTTATCAACTTCCATCGACAAAAGAACGGCGCTTGTCGGCCTAGCCCTAAACTCGACTGCCCGACAGAACTGCTGCCTCCAGCAAAAACAAACTCCGGATGTCCGGGAATCTGGAAAATCTCTTTCTTTGCCCTACAATCAATGTGAACGTGGAAAGTGCCGAGAAAATCCATTCTCAAGATAACATCATAACTGCCGGTATCGATCACCAAGAAATCTGCAAATAACTCTCGTCCGCAGATAATAACAGAACAATCCTTGCACTCACTACTACATATGACCTCCCCATTCCTATTGTGTATGTCCCAACAACAAGACAGGGCCGTGTAAAAAATCGAATGTGCAGCAATAAACTTGGACGACTAAAACAATAGGATGCTCCAGAATCGAGTAATGCTAATGCAGGAAAATCATGAACAAGTAGGATGCCCGAAATGACTTCATCTGAAGCCAAGGCACTGAAGAAGATAAGCACGGTAAATAGGATTCAAGCTTGCGATAAAATATGAACTGGTAAGCAATGAAACTGAGAGAAGCACTGTAATATAACGACCATGAAACAAGGAAATGAATCAAGACTAGGACTCCAAATTACTTAAATAGAGTACCGCATTGTAACCATGCTGCAGTTCATAGTTACAATCACATAACTCCGTTCAAGTTGCCCAAATCCTAGTATCAGAATCAAAGGAATAGGAAGGGAGAAATAATAGAGAACCAAAAAGATTTCAAGTCGAGATGCAAGGTCATTTGCATATCGTCAAGACAAAGTGTCAAGAGAAAGATAAGATTCAATTATCACGACAACAATGTGGCAGGACATGTTCCTAATTACGGGTTTTCTGATTCGTGTATTAGGTCCAATACTCAACTACAAAAGAATCAACCCGATTAACCTAAATCCTATGGCTCTGATACCAAACAAACCCTATCACGCCCCGCTTCCCAGAGTGCGCTAAGATCGGCACGTGACAGAGCCAACCATGCTACCTGTGGTTAGAAAACATCCATTCACGGTCATATTACGGCTGTCTATAAGATATCAAGAATAGTAAAATAAAGTAAACTATCTAGTACATGTCCATATGCCAGAATAAACGAGTCAAGAAATATAAATGTGCGGAAGCAATAAATCCAATAAGCTAGCATCCTCAAATTACGAGTGCGGATAATTCATCCGGTATAACTCATCATGTACAGTAATCCATCGAACGACGGCATCAACAGAATAAGGATCCTATCGTCCTATTCATCAATGGGGGTATGGATCTATAGTCTCGTACGGCATATCACTCTTTATTCTCATAAATATATTTATGTACACATCTATCTCAAGTCACATCTGTATCAATCTTATTGTCACGCCCCGCTTCCCAGAGTACGCTAAGATAGGCACGTGACATACCCAACCATGCTACCTGTGGATAGGAAAAATCCTTCCACAGTCACATTACGGCTGTAGAGATATCAAGAACAGAAAAGTAAACTAAACTATCTAGTATATGTCCGTGAGCCAGAATAAATGAGTCAAGAAATAACAATATGCGGAAGCCAAAAGATATAATAAATGAAACACCTAGAAGTGAAACTACATACCGACAGGAACTTCACCGCTCGTCTAATAGCGGCAATACTCCTGATCAGTCTGCAACAAGGTAGAAGAATCTGGGCCATGCAAAACCCAGACGTCAGCGCGTCATGCCATCAAGCAATAAAATATAAACAGGGTAACAGGCAATGCAAATATAATCATGAATGAAAAGCAGATGTAATAGTAATGTAAATCAGGGCAGTGAAGGGTAGTGTGCAGTGAGTAAACTAAACTGTTCTATTGGGTTATCTACTCTCAAGTCTTTGAAATCAATTTGATGAATCATCGATGTAACTCAATAGTATCCCGTGCATGCCCGGGACCACGGTCTACAGACTCTCGGGCTGAAACCGAGACGCGCCGCTAGGCACTAACAGGAAAGGAGTACAGACCAACGATGTCAGCAGCATCGTCACGAGGCGGGCCTAGCCTCTAAAACTGATCAGTAAAAGCAAGCAACTGTCGAGTTACAAGTCAGGATTTCATCATTGATTTCCCCATACTCCCAAGTTATAAGTGTTCAAGTCAGGTATTCGGTAATCAAGAACTAATGCCAACACAGGATCAGGTAAGAGCAGGTTTGTCTGGATAGACAACAGGAACGGTCCGTGAGGACTACATGTCAGGTTTGTTGGTATTAGACACAAGATCAGGTAACAGGTCAAGCCATGATACATCAGGTCAAGTCAAGCAGCGTACGGTACCATGTCGGGTCAAGTAATATGTATGTGGTAAGTCATGTCAGGGTGTAAAAGATAACACGTGGGTGCTCATAAGGCAACTAATATAAACATGGGTAAACAAAAATAAGCATGTGTACTAATAGAATCAACAAGCCGGAACTTGTAATATGAAATGCAATCAAGTACAGATTAAGGTATGTAGATACACAGTTATCAGTTTGGGTTTTAAGGAATAGTTTCAAACATTACATGAATGTAGTTTAGCAGATATGGATATTACAACATGTACTAAATAATCTAGAGATGCAATCGAATATAAATCAGGCTAGATGTATGCAAACGGCCGTCTGTGAGGGTAAAGCTATAACGGGTACTATATACTCTATAAATAAGCATCGTGTGATATAAAATATTGGTACGGATGCAGTTTGATGTACTCTAATATGCAATAAGATATGTTTTTCATTACTTAGATCTAAAATAGTATAAACGAATGCAACGGAACACTGAAGTGTTATAAAACGAAACATGTGGTACTAGATTTACATTACAGGTATAATCTATATTTAAATAGCCATAAAATAAGTTAAATAGCATGTAGCAAGATTAACTTGCCTCGAGTACGACGATAACGGAAACGACACAGAGACGTGAATACGATCCACGTGAGGTCACGGCCTGAACCAGGCTTGGGTCCGGGTCTTCTCGGCTCTGGGCTTGCTTGGCTAAGGTTGAAGTTCTCGGCAAGGGATGCAGGAGAAGATCACGGCGAGAATGGTGGAATCAGCGATGATGGCTTGATCTAGGGTTTGAAGAGTGCTCAGGTTTGGGGATTGAAGGGAGATGGTAGCTGCAGGGTTTAAGGAGATGGGTTGATGGTTTGCCGGGGGAGGGTGACCGGAGTTGGTAGTTTCTGGCGATGGCAGTGAGTGTTAGGGTTCGCAAGGATGAGAGTTGCAAGCACGGCTCATCCAGGGAAGAAGGGAGAGGAAGTTGATGGAAGAGGAGGAGAAGAGGAGAGGTCGGTGAGAAGGTGAGGATGGCGACGACGAGGGATCGCCGGCGATGGCGGTGCAGGTGAAGGGCTCGGGAATGATAAAGAAAGAGAAGAAGATGGCGAGGAGGAGGTGAAGGCTCGGCTCTAGCAGGGTTCTTGGGGTGTGCAGGGAGGAGGCTATGGTGTCGGGGAGAGAGACGACGACGAGGTGGAGGCGAGGACGTCGTCGGCGAGGATCGGAGGTGATGGGTGTCGTTGCGGTCATGGGTTTACAGCGGAGGAGAGAAGGAGGTGAGGTGGTGGTGTGGTGTCGGGGAGATGGAGATGCTGACGAGGGCGGAGGCGGCGACAGCGACGAGGGCAGAGGCGGCGACGAGGCTTGGGCGTGGGTTAAGTTTTCTCGCGAGAAAGCAGGAAGGTTAGATGAGGGGAGAGAGAGAGACTTGTATGGGGTTTATATGAAAATAAAATATATAAATCTAAATAATGTAGAGAGAGTCAAGTAGAGAGAGATAAAGAGAAATCAAGAGGAGAGAGAATGAGTGCGAGAGGAGAGAGAGCGATAGAAGGAGAGAGGAGAAAGATCGAGATGAGAGAGAAAGTGCGAGAGGAGAAAGAAAATTGGATTTTTGTGAGGTGAGAGAGACACCGTGGGGGAGAGAGAAGGAGAAGAGAAAGAGATAGAGAGATATAAGTGGGGCCAGGTAATAGAGGAGAGAGGCTGAGTTTGTTAGGATAATAATTTTAAAATATATATATAAAGAGAGAGAGAGAACTGTTTTAAAAATAGATTTAAAAAAATATATGATAAATATATTTACAAAGAGAGAGACGTGAGAAATTTATGCTGTTGATAATTTTTAGGTAAGAAAATATTTATTTAGTTAAAGAAAATTTTAAATGAAATAAGGAATATAATATTATAATATTAGTCCGTTTTGAGATTTTGGCAATTACAAACCTACTCCAAAACACGCCCGGGTCGGGTCTAAAAATTCAGATTTAAAATATTAAAAATATATGCGACTTCCAAATTTTAAAATGAAAACCCAGTTAAAGAAAAAGCATACCCCCAAGAACGGATGCACGTACGTGCGCGTAGCCATCCAAACATGTCTGTTTCACTGAACGGGACGAGAACAAGATGCGCGGATGCTACCACGGGGTTAGGGGTATCATGCAGGTTATGAAATGCAATTTTAAAATATTTTATTTGACCAAAAAAAATGTTATATGTAAAAGTGTGATGCTAGATGAAATGCCAGTATGCAGTATACATGAGATGCACGTGTCTATGTAACAAGTCAGGGCAATCTATAAATATGAATCAAACAGGTTCAAGCAAGCGGGTCGGGTCGAATGCGATGTACCAAGTAACTACCATTCGACCCAAATACGCTAAATCAAGAAAAGACCATGGATAAGTAATTACGGAAACTGGAATTGGTTTAAGTGAACTCGGGTGTTACATTATACCCAACTACAAAAGAATTTCGTCATCGAAATTCCAAGAACAAGAAAGGGTAAACAACCAAGAAATTTCAAGAATAGATGTGGAAACTTCTGCCGAGTTTCAACTTCTCGTTCCCAAGTTGATTCTCCATGCGAGCGATTTCCCCAAGAAACAAGTACAAGAGGGATAACTTTGTTCTTATGAACCTTTTCTCTTCGTTCCACAATTTACATCAGTCGCTCCTTAAAGGTTAAATCTTCTCGTACAGTCTGCTCCGAAAGATCCAATATATGTATTTCATCTCGAGCATACTTACGGAGTTGAGATATAAAACACATCCTGAACATTCTCCAAAGATTGCGGTAACACCAAACGATACACCACTTCTCCAATACGCTTCAAAATCTCAAAGTGTCCGACGAATTGAGGACTAATCTTTCCTCGACTTCCGAAACGGATAACTCCTCTAGTCGATGATGTCTCCACAACACCACAACACCACCTCACCTCCCTCTCTCCTCCGCTGCAAACCCATGACCGCAACGACACCCATCACCTCCGATCCTCGCCGACGACGTCCTCGCCTCCACCTCGTCGTCGTCTCTCTCCCCAACACTATAGCATCCTCCCTGCATACCCCCAAGAACGGATGCACGTACGTGCACATAGTCATCCAAACACGTCCGTTTTACTGAACGGGACGAGAACAAGATGCGCGGACGCTACCACGGGGTTAGCGGTATCATGCAGGTTACGAAATGCAATTTTAAAATATTTTATGTGGCCTAAAAAAATGTTATATGTAAAAGTGCGATGCTAGATGAAATGCCAGTATGCAGTATACATGAGATGCACGTGTCTATGTAACAAGTCAGGGCAATCTATAAATATGAATCAAACAGGTTCAAGCAAGCGGGTCGGGTCGAATGCGATGTACCAAGTAACTACCATTCGACCCAAATACGCTAAATCAAGAAAAGACCATGGATAAGTAATTACGGAAACTGGAATTGGTATAAGTGAACTCGGGTGTTACACTTATATTATGCCACCTTGCATATACGTCATATCTTATTAATCTCACCACATATATCTCAATCTCATGTCATATTTATACCAATCTATATTCGTATCGATCTCGATCTAATATTATACCACTATCAACTCATTATTGTCCTCCCTCAAATCTATATATCATGTTTCACATCCTCATATCATATCCATGAGTTTATACGTAGGTTTTCTCAAAACTATAGTTTATATATCACTTATCTATATCAATGGTTGTGGAGGTGTTATACGCCATCGATCCGACTTCCCCCGTAGATATAAATCTACTCACCTGCTAAACTCTTCGCTTAGCCGAATTCGATGTGCTTCGTCGTCTCGGAAGTCCACACGAAGGTACCTACAATCAAAACGCATCGTAATGCTATTAAAATCAATGTCTGAAAACCGATACGGCACACGAATTGCTTATAGGTTAGAACCTATAACTTACACATGCAACAACAACCAAGTAACCCTCGTCGTTGACGTACAAACGTCTAACGACAAAATCCAACAATCAAATTTCAAAACCTAGAATTGAAATATCGGGAAAACATAGCTAAATCACTCTTAAACAGCTCCCAGATTTTGGCACAGGGGGTCTAGGACTAAACTAACAATACAGGGGCTAGGTTATAGGTAGTGTGTGCTACAGACAAAACCACAACACCAGAATACAAAATTGGCCCGGCGAGATCAACAAAATATCCGGCCTTGCCGGTTTTGATTGGGGAATTTGGGCTCGACTTTGGTGGTGATCTTTTAGTGGTTTATCTAGGTCGATGGACTTGTTTAATTTTTATAAAAAACATCCCAGATGGCTCCAGATTCCTTGTAGTCCAACCAAACTCCATAAAACCGACATGGAACGAATTCTAAACTCGTGTATTAGGTTCTATTCTCTGGTCTTGGTCAGAAATCATCTCGAAAGTCTAGTAAACACTCACTACTCTTCAACAACCACATCACAAGTCCACAAAAATCACTAAACATCCGCTTGGAAATTTCCAAGATCACAACTAACTAATACGAATTCTAAACTAAACTAAGATACACTAACATAAACAACTTAACTAAAGGAAAGAAAATATACCTCATTTGGCAACTCTAGAAAATTCTTGGGTTGCCCAAAGTCTTCAAAATCCAAACTTGTTTGGTCCAAAGGGTTTAGGAAGAGCTTGTGCATCTTTTTAAAGAAAGTGCATTGGGGTTTTGGTGATGAATTGGAGATGATTCATGGAGGTAGACAAGGCTGAAGGAAGCATAAAGGAGATGAAGAAAAATGAGGCAAGAAATGAAGAAGGAAAGAAAAGAACAAATAGTGAGTATAAACCCCCCACCCTCTCTCTCTTATCCTCACTCTCTCTCAAAATATTTTCTTTTGTCTCCAAGCCATGTCGCAAAAACATATTCTTTTCTTTTCTTTTCTTTTCTTTTTTCACTCTCACTCATTAAAACCAAACACAATGAAAACAACATGCAACCAAAATGTAACATGACATGGTGCACTAGCCATGGAAAATGTAAAAATACGGATTTGGCCAAATCGTGATTAGTAGTGCACTAATCAAGTTTAATTTAAACTTGCGTATGATTAATTATAAAAATGTCAAATCCGATAAATATCTTTATAATAAATAAATTATTTTAATCTCCACTTATATTCCAAATATTCGTATATAATTATACCATTTTTCGAAAAACCCATATTCGCAAATCGAATAGTTTTCGCGAAATATATTATTTTAATATTTAGATTCCAAAAATAATATTTTATATTTCTGAAATATTACAATCTTCCCCCTTAAATAAATTCGGTCCCCGAATTTAAATTTAAACCCCCAAATACTAAAACATTTCAATAATCAGCTTAAATCAGCAGGGCTCCAAAATCACGGAATACATAGAATTATCACAGCACATCGAGTGTGCATAAAAACAAGCGTGAAACTCAAAAATCAAACTCCGTCATGAATCACGCAATCACTGGAGTTATAATGGAAATACGAATCTCGAATTCCACTACTGGAATCCAAATACACTATAGTCAAAATCATAATACGTATATAGCACGCATCCTCCAAAAACTGAATAAAACGCATGCAAAATCTTTTCTAAATCGTCGTTCGATGCGTAACTCACGGCACAAGTGGCGGACGCTCAATTCTAAAGTAGTAAATATATACCTATATATGTTTTGCTCAAATTATACATCCCTCCTTTTTGAAATATCCCAGAAGGTTTCCTTGTAAAGGTTCGTGTCACTCGCGGACACGTAGAAAATAGCGAGACTATAGATCCTTTTTGAAAATCTCTTGGTAAACTTTTTATGCATGCAAAAGTACTCAGGCACTGTCCTCAGATCAGTCCTGCTCGGCTACTATATAACATAGTACCCATCATGAAAAATACAATACTCATGAGTAAAATCAGTCTCAAAAGGCATATCCAACATCACGTGCGTCTGGTGTGCACGGAAATCAAAACCAAATACAACTGCCACGAATGTGCACAAAAGCTAAACTGAGTGCAACAGGTGTGCACGAAGTATCTGTCAAGTACAACGGATGTGCACGACAACAATATCAAGTGCATCTAGAGTGCACGAAAACCTCAATCCAGCGCAACTATCATGCATAAATAAAAATCTCAATCGAGTACATCCGGTGTGCACAAAATCCCATACCATGCGCCTAATATACGCGAAATCCAAATCAAGTGTGTCAGGTTCGCACAAAACATCTAGTGCAGTAACGCGCACGAAAACGAACGTCAAGTGCAACGGGTGCACAAAAACATAAATCTGGTGCAACAAATGCATGAAAACTCATTAATATCTCAAATGCACACAAAAAAAACACCGAGCATACCAAGGTGTATAAAATCATAAACGTGTGCAACTGCGTGCACAGAACACGTATCAATGCACTGCCAGCACATGTGAGCTATACCGAGTGCAAAAAAAATCAAGTCAAGTGCGTATGACATGCACGAAATCGAAATAAACAATATTGAAATCCTCGGAATCATAAAAACGTGCAGCAAAGGCACAAAATCGGTATCAAGTGCAATAGATATGCGCAAATCATAACCCAACTCAACGGTGTATAAAACATAAATCAAGTGCAATAACTGTGCATAAAAATGAAATCTCCAGTAGGTGCAGCCATGATGCACGAAAACAATATCATGAAACTCAAACCCAAGTGATAAAAGTGTGATACTCGGATCACAAAATGCAAATCGCAATAAATGATATTGAGATACACCTCCTTCAATGTCGAAAATATGCCAGTGCACCCAAGCTAGCAGAACAAGATTATCTACTTGCCACTTGCTCACGGTATGGCATCCTCGGTCTCAGGGTCTTCGTTTTCTTTGTGGATTACCAATCTCACGATCCTTCTGCTCGTCGTCCCAGTCAGGTATACTAGCGGAATAGCTCTGCTATGGAACTCCTCTAATCATCGTTTGGCCAATCAACATGACCACTCGCAACAGCATGTTACTAACGGCGGCATCTGGCCCTCTGAATACACGCGATACAACCGCTCCTGGGTACAAATCTATATCGCTGCGGCATCCTGGAATGAACCTACTCAAGGTCTCTTCAGATCTCATCTATGCCGAACTATATGGATGATGGAACTCTTGTTTTAACTCCTCTTTCTCATAACCGGATAGCTGTGTCCTCAGCATGGCTTTCTTCTGGAAATTTGGTTGTATCCAATGCCTCTACATATATATCAATCCTCTGGCATCAACGGGGAGCAACAACAGCTCGTTAACATCTCGCACGAATCTCTTGTTCCACCCGTCTTTATTATCGCCCACTTTGACGTCATCTCTTGCTGTCTTCGTACGACAATTCGTTCTCAGCTACAGTCAATCCGGAGTCTCTCATAAGGACTCGAAATATGAACTCGGGTATCTTCACCACTCCGTGGAAGATATCTAGTCGATTACATCTTCGGGAACTCGTCCAAATCATCGGAGGAATACGCTCTATCCGTCCATTCTTGATCAGCTCACAACGCATCTGGGTGACATCCTCCTATCCGAAACTGGTCAACTTACCGATCCCACATCGGGGCATCCAGCGAACAATGTACACAATTGCTCGATTTATTCTAGATCTGAATAAGATCCTCGAACTGGAATTCTTCAACACAACTGAGAATGTGTCGGCACATCAAATCAGACGAATCATCTCAGTCGCTCAACTCAAGATAGACTAGCTATCTTCTGTCACATCTCTGTCTGAAAACTCTAGCAGTCTCAGCTCATAAACTCTGGAAGCGACATTCGATCTATCTTAGTAATAGCTGGGTCATCTGTCTGCACGGTAGAAAACATCACGACCTCAGGGGTAGTGTAAGTCCACGTTACCCGTCCCCGGTTCTTTGGGGTTGTGGAAATGGTGAAAAACGATTTTTTCGGTGGAGGTAACATGGACACAAAAAATGGATCTTTGCTAAACAAACTATCTAACAACCTAGCTAAGAGTTTAGCTACTATGTTAGGGGTTATACCTAATCTTGAACTCCTTCTATTCAACTCATTGTGGTGGCCGGATCGGCCTCACCTCGTCGTCTCCTTATGCCGAACATGGATCCACCCGAAAGCTTCTACCTTTGGCTCCAACCTCAATCTAGAGGAAACTAAAATCCTTGGCTTGCTAGACCTTGGACCTCAGGATGAGTAGAGAAGTGATTTAGGGTTTTATCTCCAAGGCAAATGGTTCTCAACACATGAGAGATTTTTGCCTTGAGCTAGAGGAAGAGAGAGAGCAAGAGGAAGAGGGGATAGCTTGGATGAGAGAGAATCCAAAATGATAGAATGAGCAAGACTTTTACAACCATGCTCTCAAAAGGAAAATAATCATCATAATAATAATAATTAAAGTATTTTGTGATGGTTCATGTCAATGGCATTATCATTTCATGCACTCATGTTGTAAAGAACAACAAGCAAGCCAAAAGTCATAGCCAAGAAATGATAGCCATGCAATGATGATGGTCAATAAGTCCAAACTAGTCAACCGGTCAACAAAATCAACAAGTCAACAAAGTCAAACTTTCAACCCAACCATGGCACAATAATACTTAATTAATATTATTACTAATCATATTTCCTATTCTCATGAGGGTTTAGAAAAAGTCAACAGTCAGCAACCCTAATGAGAATCCTCTGCCTCTGTCTCTGTCAACTATGCATACACACCCGCATCCGTGTTCCGAGGAATACGAATACAAATAGATCCTCTGCCTCTGTCTCTGTCAACTGTGCATAAACACCCGCATCTGTGTTTCGAGGAACACGAATACAAAGAGACAAAACCAATCCCAAAACGTATAGTAGGATCTGGCTTAAACCAAAGCCCGCTAGTAATAATTGCCCGGACACCAAACGTGCACAAGTGCGCGGATGTGACCGAACCCTGTCGCAAAACCATGCGACCTCTACTCTTTTTGCCCAAAGGCGAATAGCTCTCTGTGTGGGACTCTAAAGACTTGACACTACGCTGGCAGTGGGTTTAACCACAGACCGCAAGCGGCACTAGCTGTGCGTAACGGCCCCCAGGTAGATGCCGATAAGAAGACTGACGAGGTGAACTTATCTGAACTCCTACTGAGCCTGAATGTGACAGTCTCCATACAGTCCGGTCTGTTCGTCTAAGAATATCGTATGGCGGGCCTAGGGGCGATAAACATCAGTCCCCTAATAGCGGTACAAGTCGTGTCAGAGTGTAGCCCAGAACACCCTGAGATAACACTGGAAACCTACCAGTATATCTCGCTTGCCCTGGCCAGGGACGACTATGTGTAATGGCTCTCCATGACACAGCGCGATATCAACTCCCAATACCGGGAGAGACGAATCCTGTCTAACCGTCACTGCCTCCAAGTGCTTCGGAACTGCACCCAACTACTACATGTTTGCACGACTCCTTTGAGCCGTGGTAGGGTAGTAGTCAAAGTACAGTGGGAACACACTCGAGGCAAAGTGACAGTGTCAAGTCAGCGGACTAAGCTGTACTCATGTCACCTGAGAACTGATAACTGACGATAGGTATAGTACCAACCAACAGTTCCCGACGATTCCTGTCCAGTATACTCGTAACCTAACGAGCACCCGCATACTATCTCAAGTACGACGTACTGACGGCTGTGGGACAGACCGTCTCCCCTGCTGGGATGAGAAGCGCATACGCTAGTCTACTTCGGAGTATCGATGCCCTGTCTCGATAGTACTACGACTAGGGACCTGTATAAGGATGTGCTTGTGGATTACCCAGCCCCCACGAGTGTGACTGCCATCACAATGCTGGTAATCAAGCAAAGATCCTAAGGACTCTACTAATATGTATAAGCAATATGCTAAAAGAAACACATGCACATATTGAAGTAGAAACAAACCAAGTAGCATACTACCATTTTGAGCAAGATTGTCTATACAACTGTGAATATCCCAAGCTTCTAAGTAATATACAAACTAGTATGATACAGTAATGGGCTCTAGGGCATATACACTAACAATCTCCCACTTGCACTAAGGCCATGTACTGGCGTATCGAAGACTTATCATCTCGATCAGCCGCTCGAACTGAGTCTGGGGTAAGGCCTTCGTGAGTGGATCTGCAGTGTTATCTTCTGAATTTACTCTCTTCACCTCGATCTCCCGGCGATCTACGATCTCCCTGATCAGGCTGGTACCGCCTCAAAATGTGCCTGGACTTTTGATGGGACCTGGGTTCCTTCGCTAAAGCTATAGCGCCGTTGTTGTCACAATACAGCGGTATTGGATCAACAATGGTAGGAACCACCTGAAACTCCGTAAGGAACTTCTTCATCCAGACAGCTTCCTTTGCGGCATCGCAAGCAGCTATGTACTCCGCTTCCATAGTTGAGTCAGCAACGGTTTCCTGCTTGGAACTCTTCCAGCAAATCGCCCCTCCATTGAGGGTAAAGACATAACCCGACATGGACTTGGAGTCAACCTTGTCACTCTGGAAGCTGGAGTCAGCAAAGGCCTCAATCTGGAGGTCTTTTTCGCCATACACCAAGAACATCTCCTTAGTCCTTCTCAGGTACTTGAGAATGTTCTTTACTGCTATCCAGTGTTTCTCCCCTGGTCCGACTGATACCGGCTTACAGCGCTCAATGCGTATGCTACATCTGGTCTGGTACATAACATCGCATACATTATAGAGCATACCGCAGATGCGTAGGGTATAGATGACATGCGAGCCCTTTCCAAATCAGTCTTGGGAGACTTCTCTTTGGAGAGGGTGATTCCGTGACAAGCCGGTATATTACCGCGCTTGGAATCTTCCATACTGAATCGTTCCAGTATGGTGTCAATGTACCTGGACTGTGAAAGTCCCAACATCCTCTTAGATCTATCACGATAGATCTGGATCCCCAGAATGTAGTTGGCATCGCCCAGGTCCTTCATAGAGAACCTCTGTGACAAGAATCCTTTGACTGACTGTAACATAGGAATATCATTTCCTATTTGGAGAATGTCATGCATGTACATGACGAGGAATACTATAGTTCTCCCTACAATCTTATTGTAAATTTATGGTTCATCTGGGTTTTTGATAAAGTCGAATTCTTTGACAGTATCATCAAAGCAGATGTTCCAACTCCGCGATGCCTGCTTCAGTCCATAGATGGACTTGAGCAACTTGTACACTTTACCACTGCTCCCACTCTGAATGAAACCCTCTGGCTGGTCCATATAGACACACTCCTCAAAATTTCCATTTAGAAAAGCGGTCTTTACGTCCATCTGCCAAATCTCATAATCGTGGAAGGCAGCAATGGAAAGAAGAATCCGAATGGATTTTAGCATAGCCACTGGAGAAAAGGTCTCGTCATAGTCCAAACCTGGTCTTTGATGAAAACCCTTTGCAACTAGCCTAGCTTTATAGGTTTCAACCTGCCCATCTACACCAATCTTCTTTCTGAAGATCCATTTGCAGCCTACGGGTTTTACCCCTTCTGGAGCAAAGTCCAAAGTCTAAATTTTGTTGGTGTACATGGACTCCATCTCGGTCCGCATTGCATCCATCCATTTTACTGAGTCACCGCTCTGAATGGCTTGCTGGAAGCTACTAGGCTCATCATGATCAATGACGCAATCCTCTCTATCCCCATCTACGAGAAAACCGTATCTCTCGGGCGGATGAGACTGCCTACTACTCCTGCGGAGCAGCACAGGAATGTCCGGTTCTCCTGAAACTTCTGGTTCTTCCAAGCTTTCAGTAATAGCTTATGGTTCTGGAATTTCTTCCAGTTCTATTGCGCTCCTACTTATCTGATTTTCCAAAAATTCAGTTTCCAAGAAGTGGGCATGCTGAGAAACAAAAACCTTTTGTTCCTTTGCGGAATAGAAAAGATATCCCCTGGAGTTCTTTGGGTATCCCACAAACTTACACAGTACTGAGCGTGCCTCGAGCTTGTCCGCATGCTGCTTCTTTACAAAAGCTGGACATCCCCATGTCTTAAGATACTTAAGACAGGGTTTCTTCCCACTCCACATCTGATATGGGGTGGAAGGCACAGTCTTGGTTGGAGCCTTGTTCAAGAGATATGCAGCTGTTTCTAGTGCATAACCCCAGAAAGATTGTGGTAACTCAGCCTTACTCATCATGGAACGAACCATATCCAATAGGGTTCGATTCCGCCTTTCAGATACACTGTTGTGTTGTGGAGTGTATGGAGGAGTACGCTGAGAGAGAATTCCATTCTCTTTTAAGTATTCCAGAAACTCGGCACTCAAGTATTCACCACCCCGATCAGATCTCAGGGTCTTTATACTTTTGCCTGTTTGTTTTTCAACTTCATTCTTGTACTCCCGAAATTTCTCAAAGGCTTCGGATTTATGCTTCATCAGGAAGACATGTCCATACCTAGAGAAACCATCTGTAAAAGTAATGAAGTATGAATAACCACTTCGCGCATGTGTAGATATTGGACCACACACGTCACTGTGTATGAGTCCCAAGAGCTTGCTCGCTCTTTCTCCGTGTCCAGTGAACGGAGTCTTTGTCATCTTTCCCATGAGACAAGATTCACAAGTGGCATAAGACTGATACTCGAACGGATTCAAGTATCCCTCTTTATGTAACTTTGTTAACCGTATCTCATTAATGTGACCCAGTCTACAATGCCATAAGAAAGCCTGATTTAATTTCAGAGACTTTCTTTTAAGTGTGTTCTGGACACTGAAAATCTGAGCTTGATTCAATACGTATATCCCGTTTTCTAATGTACCTGACCCAATCAGAACTTGATTTAGGTGGATGTGGACCACATCGCTTACAAAAGTAAAATCATATCCTTCCTTAGAAAGTAAGGATACAGATATGATATTACAAGACGCACCTGGTACATACAAACAGTTACGCAAAATCAATATCTGCCCAGTTGTCAGTCCAAGATGATATTCCCCTACGGATTCAGCGTCCATGCTCATTCCGTTAGCAACCCTAAGAGTCATATCACCTTTCCTGATAACCCTACAGTTTCTCAAAGCCTGTAACGAATTACAGATGTGAGATCCTGATCCGGTATCCAATACCAAGGAAGTACGGTTAACTGACATACAGTTCTCTACTACAAACACACCCGAAGCCTGTAACGTTTTGAAAATCGTTTCGGTGAAATTTCGAAAAAACGGTAAAAATAAGGGGGTTTTCTGTAAAAAGTCAAAATACAAATATCTTTATTATAAAATTAAATATACATATTCTAGCTATGTAATTGCTAGTATTTGGTGTTTATTGAGTCACTGGTGAAATTTCAAATTTTCTGAAAAGTTTTCCGAAATTAATTATTTTAATATTATTTTAAGCCGTCACTAATATATTTAATTAGGGAAAATTACAAATTGGAATGAGTTGAAATAAATTTTGAGCATCATAAAACATTAAACAAAATTTTATCATGTGGTTTTTGAAACGAAATCGTTTGCCAAAACGGTTTAGAAATTATTGAAGAAAAAAGGCTTTTTTTAGTGTAAATGGATGTTTGGGGTATCGTATTTATCATTTTTCATCACCCCACACCCATACCCACAGTCACACACCCCCATTTATTTCCTCTCTTGGCTGAATTCAGCAGCCCCCACCCTTTTCCCCACTTGAATTTCAAAGAAAAGAAAGGAAAGGAAATAAGAAAATAGTAAAAAGAATATGGTCTTTTGTTGACTTGGTCTTCTTTTCTCCCCTTGACTTCACCCACCCCCACACCACACCTCACCCCTCTCCTCTCTTAGCCGAAACTGATCTCTTGGCAGCCCCCCCATTTTCTTCAAGTCTTCATCTTCCTTCACCTCCAAATTCATTCAAAAATCAACCAAAATCAACACAAATCAAAGCAAACTCAAAAATCTAATCCCTACCCATTATTCCTTTGCCATTCAAGCTTGGATCTTGGTGAAGAGAGAGCATTTTGGGAGGCAAGATTTCATGTGAGATCAATAAAATTATGGAGGTATAATTTTAACCTTATAGTTAATTGTTGATTATTGCTTATATTAGCTTAATTAAGTGTTTAATTAGGTGTTAACTTGGTTTACCCTTCAAGTTGAAATTGTAAGGAATTGGGTTTGGATCAAGATAAGGGTTTTGATAAATTGTTCATGCTTTAATTGTGTAGTTGAACCTCTTAAGGTTTGGAAAACCTAATCTTGTTGCTATTATGTAAATTGTTGCATTTAATTTGTCCAAATCAAGTTTTTTAAGCAAACTAGGTTTTTGAAATTAAATTACAATGTGGGATTAAAATCTAAATTAAGGTTTCATGCCATTATTAATATTATAATGAGCGGGTTAATGACTTTGGTTCATGCAAAACTAAACTCAATGGTTGAATTGTGAATTTTGCTTTAAAAGGTGTTAAAAATTGATATTTTTGCAAACTAGGATTTTGGAATTTATGCAAATTGATAAGAATAAATTATAGAAATGGTTTATATGAATTAGTTATGATATTTAGTGAATATTGTGGCCGCTAAATTCGTTTATACATCGAGTTTTGTACTAAAACGGTGATTTGTGCTTGCTAGATTTTCGGAAAAATGACTATTTAAGTGAAATTGGGGGTTTTGTGAATTTTAAACTATTTTATATTATAATTAGTGCTTGTAATTGTACAAATGAGTGTGTTGGGAGCTTTCTCAATGGTTTGGCGTTTGTACGCTGACGTCGAGGGTTTTTGGGTTGAATTGTGGAAGCAACCTTAGGTTTTGACCTATGTGGGATTCATGCGTCGTTTTGGTCATGAGTCAGATTTTAATGCGATATGGCGCGTTATGATATGTAGGTACCCCATGTGGACTTCGAGACGACAAGCAAGCGCGTGGCGACGTCGGCACCGGCGAGCGAGGACCAGGTGAGTAGATTTATATCTACGGGGAGAAGTCGGGTGGATGGCGTATAGCACCCCCGCAGTTCGTGGTGATGTATACGAATACGTATACACACATATATATATTGATTATATTTTGTTTGAGTATATTGATGATAATATGGATATTTGGTGTTCTTGGATGATTTAGTGTCGCGAAACCCTAGAGTAGTGGTCGCACCACACATGCACACAACCACCCATACTTGCATACTTTCTTCTTTCATTTGTGCTTATTCGGGAATATATAGTTATGTGTTCACATGGGTATGGGACTATGTGTTCACATACGGATTTGAGGATGATACTTGGGTTTGAGATGAGTCGATGAGATTTGTGTTGAGGTTGTGATATCGGTGATATGGCAGGATTCATATTTGAGATACGTCCTGATGTTATAGCGGGTCTTTGAACGACGATACGGGTGAATAGTGCTATAAATAAAATGGTCGATATGTGATCGTGATATGAGATATGATATGCTAGGATATTGATACTAGGCCGTATTGGGCGATGTATACCCCTTGATGATGATATGTGCTGATGGTATCGGTTTGTACGAGATTGTCGATCAGTAGTCAGATTATGAGTATATTGAGGATATTAGTATTGTACTAGACATAGGTCAGTACCCTAGACTATAATCTTGGATAAAGAGGATACCAGGTGAATAGTATGATGAACGTGATATTAACCCGTACCCAGATTTGGGGATGCCGTACGACGGATTTACGTACGAGCTATATTTTGATGATTGATCCGCACTCTTGACTTGGGATGTCTGATTATAGATATGGTATCGGATATGATATTATTGAGGCGGGATCACCGACTAATATATATACAGGTATGTATATGTATCGACTCAGATGTTAGGCGGTTTCCTTACCTGTAGTCCAGTTTGTTAGCTTAGCCTTTTAGTTTAGTTTAGTTGTTAGATTAGATTCGATTCTTACCTATTTCAAAAACTAACGAATCGTGGGTATTTTAAAAGACAGCCCAAGGGATCCTACGGATATTTCAAAAGACGTATCTTTTCATAAAAACACCGTAGCCCCTATTTTCAAAACCCCATGATTCGTGTTATTTCAAAATGCACCATTTGTAGGGCTTATATTAGATTAATGCAGATTAGTTATAGTTGCGTCTAGTATTCAGCTCCCGCTCGTTATTATGGTTCTCTTCGCATCGCATGGTTATATTATGTTTCATACTCCATTATTGATATCATGCTGTTAGGACACCAGCATCATTACCGATGTTGCGTATGTACCACGTACACTTATTTACCGGCTCACACACATCTTCATCGGTAATTGCCATGTCACGTACACCTTAGAAAATATTATTGCTTGACATAGCCTGTTAGCTAATAGTTTAGACATGATATTAGTGTACTTGCCTTATATGTTAGTTTAGACATTGTAGTAATTACCTGCAACTTCATGCATACTGTTATTCATTGTTATGCCGCATTCATGGATTCTCATGCATATATTCACTATTTTACATGTTATTGAGGTTTGGGATTCGGATTTCCATGAGATTTTCTGGATTTGGAGGAAAACCGCAAAACCATAAATAAACCTTTTGCCTCTTTTAAAATAAAAAATGCGGTTTTCCCATGATGTATCAGTCGTCCACCATGAGTTTGCTGATGGATTTCGAGACCCGATTCGAGGTGTGGAGGAACCGTTTCGGGTACATGGTGGGCCCGGTGCGGTACCCCGGGGCAAAAGGAAAGTGTTGTTGACGTTGAGCCCGGCAGGGGAGCACTACCAACCGATGATATTACCCGACGCGTCGGATATCCAGAGGATACCGTCGTGGTCTTGAGATGGATGGTAGGGGCCGGTCTGGATTGACGGCGCCCTAGATTTTGTGATTGAGATTTTGAGATATTGAGGTACAGAGATTGTGATACAGAGATATCGAGATATTTGGACACTGGTTTTGTGTCGATGCTGGGCACTGTTTTATGCTGATTTCATTTATGGTACCTCACTTTTAAAATGCAGAAATCTCACTGATTTATGAAAGCAGTTTTCGTCAGTACATGCATTCGGTTCCATGCATTCATACCTCATTCATATGATATATTGCTACCTGAGGCACTGACACGGGCACATGAGATCACACTCGGGTTAGATGTTTACCCTAGCCTTGTTATAGGTTGCATGTTATATATATAATTGAGGATATATTATGATCATTGACCTAGGTTGCATTATTTATGCGATTTCTTTTCGTAGATGTTTTTCTATTCACGAGTTGGCAACTCACCCCCGTTGTGCCCCAGTTTCTTGCAGGTTTGCTGTACAGGTTTCATTACGGCTTTGCGGGCATAGTTTCTTTCGGGTGATTTGCTAGTAGGTGGGTTTACTTGTATCGTACCCCCATTATATATCTTGTATATCATTATTCTGTTGTATCTAGAAGTTCCATCAACCAAACATGTATTTATTTTGAGATAGAGACCAGTGATGTTATTCCTTCGACCTGAGAGTCGCGCGTTTCATTCCTGTGGTTTTCTTGTGGTTTTGAGTTTCCTTTTGAATTTTGATCCTCGCCGTTGGCATTGTATATTATATTGCTTGTGTGATTGTGGCCGTCGATTGACGAAGAGCTAGCTCCCGCTTGGGGATGCCTTTTTATTGATTTCGTATACTATTCATGGTGTATCCCGTTTGGGGGCCAGTATTTACAAAGAAGACTCTACCGAAATTTTCAGGAAATTTTTGATGTTTTTAAAAAACCGCATAATTCGGCTTATGCTATTGAAACTACTTGCTTTAAGTTGGTTTTTCCTGCACTCTACATCCTTTCTTGGTTTGGATTTCTGGGTTTCGGCTCACTTAGATTACGTACGCCTCTAGACGTTCGTAGTTTAAGTGCCGGTCTTGTTCCGTACCTTCGGGACGTGACAAAGTTGGTATCAGAGCGTTAGGTTTTACCTTCGGAGCGTAGGATGACCCTTGGTTGATGGAATAGGTGACTAAAGTAGAGTGACGTACCGTAGGTATGTTCCGCGGCATATTTACGATACGCTACTCCACTTAAGAAGCCTTAGGATGTACATTTCTTTGCTCAGTATTATATTCATTCCGATCTAGCCTCATCAGTACCAGTTATGGTTTTGCTGCCACGATTACGGGCACGGAGAGCTACGGCTAGAGTTGCGGTCAGCATGAGCTCGTCATGAACGAGGACTGACCAGGGCGAAATTCCGGCGACACACGATTGCGGAGATGTGTCTTTTTACTGTGTTTCCGCGCCACGAGCGTTTGGCGGATCGCCTTTATGAGGTTACTCGGATGTGCTGATCGACACTAGAGGATTGAGCCAATGATAGGGGCCAGCCAGATTTTGATGACCGTTGGTGTATTGCTCACTCATGATGATTGAGGCACTATTCAGCGTGCAGACGAGTGAGCCAGTTGTTGCTGCGAACGACGAGATATTGCCCCAGATGCTGGATTTAGTGCAGAACGAGTTGTACTAAGAGATGATAGAAGGTCGCTAGTCATCGAGGATGAATGACTAGGACATGTGGATCGTTCGCCTACCCCGATGCGAGGTCATCAGATAGATTGATTCCAGCTAGAGACGACTTCACGCGGAGACGTTGGGAGTCGACAGAGACGATCGAATGTCAGAAACCTATTATTCTAAGTTTAAAGTAGTCGGAAAGACATACAAGCAATCTATGGTCCCTCTAAAAGAATGAAACCCTAACTCGACTTAATGACCGTGTGAAAGCCTTTGAACCTTCGGGTTTGCGGCAGTTCTACGGCGCCATTAGTGAGGCTTGGGTTTGCCCTTCTACGGCTGGACCACCGATGCTGTGGTATGTACTCGATACTATTAAACTGTGCCCAAGAGGTTGAGCTCTTGGGGGATTATGAGGTTTTGACGACTCGATCGGATGGCTCGACTTAATTCGGATGCTAGGTGGTGAGATGCATTTCTTGGGAGACTCCCGATACGAGGATAGCCGTTGGAGCTCAGTCCATGTAGCCACGATGAGACGAGTCCGAAGCAGTCGACATTAGAGAAAGTGGAGTAAAGAGGTCCGTACAAGATCTGGATAAGACGACGTTCCACTCCGCCGACATCAGAGATGCGATACGCATGACGAGGCATTGTGCTTGGATATACCTTCCAGAGGAGTCGCGATGAGAATTCAGTCGTTCCAGAGCAAGACGCAGATATAGTAAAGGACGATGACTTCCGGACAGTTGGCAGAGACGAGACATGGAAGAGACCGTGAGCAGGATTCCTTCCAGGACACTGCTGCAATGATAATTGCACCCAGGATCAGATGTGTCACGTACATTCAGAGAGCCAGAGGTCGACGCCAGTGATATGCTGTCTTACGAGTGGTCGTGATGATTGACCGAGAGATGACCAGAGAAGTGCCAGAACGGGATCATCCCCGTTAGCACACCTGACAGGGCCGATGAGCCGATGGACCGAGAGATTGGTAATTCACAGTGAAGACCTTGACCCAGGAGTGGTCATTGTTATGCACACCGGCAGGCCAGAGTTCAGGATCGTCGACGAGACATGCTATGAGTGACCACGGCAGTTGGCCAGAGATTCTTGGAGGATGTGCTTGAGCGGGACTATTCCGCCATACTCGATTTGCGTATTTTGGGCGATTTATTCGTATGATGGATTTTGATGATTGAGTTTCATGATATTTGTCTTCATGGACCATGGTTGCACCTGCTGAGTATTTACGATTTTTGCACGGTTGTTGCACTTGATATCGTTTTCGTGCCTTGGTTCTCATGTTTGTGATTATATGGATTTCATACAGTTGAGTTGATTGTGCGTATATACGCACACGATTTGGTTTTTGCACTCGGTATAGTTCATATATGCTTGCAGTGCAGTGTTACGTATGTTGTGCACCTTGTGCACCTGACTGGATTTTGCGTATATTCGGCACTTGATATTGGATTTCATGATTTCGTGCACGATGGATGCACCTGATTTGGATTTTCGCGCATGTTGGCTGCATGTTTTGAAGTGTGATTTTGGTGCACACCAGATGCACTAAATCAAGATTTTTCGTACATGTCAGATGCACCTGATTTTGCTGTCAGGCACACATGTTGCCTACGACAGATGTTTCGTGCACACCCGAAGCACTTAGATGTTGTTTCTGTGCATATGTATGGCACATATTTGGATTTTGATTTCCATGCGCACCAGACGCACGTAGTATTCATACGCGTATTTTGGGATTGATTTTTTTTCTTATAGAGCAGTACGTTTTTATGATATCGCTATGTGTTTTCGTACTGAGCAGGACTAGTCAGAGGACAGTACCTGATATATTTTACATGTATAGTTTCGAGTTATATCATATTGGTTTTGCTTTGGATTTGGTATTGATGTCTTCCCCATGACTTCGATGATTGCGGGATGCTTGACGGAGTTTTGATTTGAGTTATATGCTCATTTTTCATGCGCATGCGTTGCGCTACGATTTGTTTTATGTATTTACGATTTCGGAGCCCCGACGACTTGATGGTGTTGCTTAGATGTTTTATTATTTGGGGAGAGTTTTAATTTAAATTTGGGGACCGAATTTCTTTAAGGGGGGAAGATTGTAACGTTTTGAAAATCGTTTCGGTGAAATTTCGAAAAAACGGTAAAAATAAGGGGGTTTTCTGTAAAAAGTCAAAATGCAAATATCTTTATTATAAAATTAAATATACATATTCTAGCTATGTAATTGCTAGTATTTGGTGTTTATTGAGTCACTGGTTAAATTTCAAATTTTCTGAAAAATTTTCCGAAATTAATTATTTTAATATTATTTTAAGCCGTCACTAATATATTTAATTAGGGAAAATTACAAATTGGAATGAGTTGAAACAAATTTTTTGCATCATAAAACATTAAACAAAATTTTATCATGTGGTTTTTGAAACGAAATCGTTTGCCAAAACGGTTTAGAAATTATTGAAGAAAAAAGGCTTTTTTTTAGTGTAAATGGTTGTTTGGGGTATCGTATTTATCATTTTTCATCACCCCACACCCATACCCACACTCACACACCCCCATTTATTTCCTCTCTTGGCTGAATTCAGTAGCCCCCACCCTTTTCCCCACTTGAATTTCAAAGAAAAGAAAAGAAAGGAAATAAGAAAATAGTAAAAAGAGTATGGTCTTTTGTTGACTTGGTCTTCTTTTCACCCCTTGACTTCACCCACCCCCACACCACACCTCACCCCTCTCCTCACTTGGCCGAAACTGATCTCTTGGCAGCCCCCCCCCCATTTTCTTCAAGTCTTCATCTTCCTTCACCTCCAAATTCATTCAAAAATCAACCAAAATCAACACAAATCAAAGCAAACTCAAAAATCTAATCCCTACCCATTATTCCTTTGCCATTCAAGCTTGGATCTTGGTGAAGAGAGAACATTTTGGGAGGCTAGATTTTATGTGAGATCAATAAAATTATGGAGGTATAATTTTAACCTTATAGTTAATTGTTGATTATTGCTTATGTTAGCTTAATTAAGTGTTTAATTAGGTGTTAACTTGGTTTACCCTTCAAGTTGAAATTGTAAGGAATTGGGTTTGGATCAAGATAAGGGTTTTGATAAATTGTTCATGCTTTAATTGTGTAGTTGAACCTCTTAAGGTTTGGAAAACCTAATCTTGTTGCTATTATGTAAATTGTTGCATTTAATTTGTCCAAATCAAGTTTTTTAAGCAAACTAGGTTTTTGAAATTAAATTACAATGTGGGATTAAAATCTAAATTAAGGTTTCATGTCATTATTAATATTATAATGAGCGGGTTAATGACTTTGGTTCATGCAAAACTAAACTTAATGGTTGAATTGTGAATTTTGCTTTAAAAGGTGTTAAAAATTGATATTTTTGCAAATTAGGATTTTAGAATTTATGCAAATTGATAAGAATAAATTATAGAAATGGTTTATATGAATTAGTTATGATATTTAGTGAATATTGTGGCCGCTAGATTCGTTTATACATCGAGTTTTGTACTAAAACGGTGATTTGTGCTTGCTAGATTTTCGGAAAAATGACTTTTTAAGTGAAATAGAGGTTTTTGTGAATTTTAAACTATTTTATATTATAATTAGTGCTTGTAATTGTACAAATGAGTGTGTTGGGAGCTTTCTCAATGGTTTGGCGTTTGTACGCCGAGGTCGAGGGTTTTTGGGTTGAATTGTGGAAGCAACCTTAGGTTTTGACCTATGTGGGATTCGTGCGTCGTTTTGGTCATGAGTCAGATTTTAATGCGATATGGCGCGTTATGATATGTAGGTACCCCATGTGGACTTCGAGACGACAAGAAAGCGCGTGGCGACGTCGGCACCGGCGAGCGAGGACCAGGTGAGTAGATTTATATCTACGGGGAGAAGTCGGGTGGATAGCGTATAGCACCCCCGCAGTTCGTGGTGATGTATACGAATACGTATACACACATATATATATTGATTATATTTTGTTTGAGTATATTGATGATAATATGGATATTTGGTGTTCTTGGATGATTTAGTATCGCGAAACCCTAGAGTAGTGGTCGCACCACACATGCACACAACCACCCATACTTGCATACTTTCTTCTTTTATTTGTGCTTATTCGGGAATATATAGTTATGTGTTCACATGGGTATGGGACTATGTGTTCACATACGGATTTGAGGATGATACTTGGGTTTGAGATGAGTCGATGAGATTTGTGTTGAGGTTGTGATATCGGTGATATGGCAGGATTCGTATTTGAGATACGTCCTGATGTTATAGCGGGTCTTTGAACGACGATACGGGTGAATAGTGCTATAAATAAAATGGTCGACATGTGATCGTGATATGAGATATGATATGCTAGGATATTGATACTAGGCCGTATTGGGCGATGTATACCCCTTGATGATGATATGTGCTGATGGTATCGGTTTGTACGAGATTGTCGATCAGTAGTCAGATCATGAGTATATTGAGGATATTAGTATTGTACTAGACATAGGTCAGTACCCTAGACTATGATCTTGGATAAAGAGGATACCCGGTGAATAGTATGATGAATGTGATATTAACCCGTACCCAGATTTGGGGATGCCGTACGACGGATTTACGTACGAGCTATATTTTGATGATTGATCCGCACTCTTGACTTGGGATGTCTGATTATAGATATGGTATCGGATATGATATTATTGAGGCGGGATCACCGACTAATATATATACAGGTATGTATATGTATCGACTCAGATGTTAGGCGGTTTCCTTACCTGTGGTCCAGTTTGTTAGCTTAGCCCTTTAGTATAGTTTAGTTGTTAGATTAGATTCGATTCTTACCTATTTCAAAAACTAACGAATCGTGGGTATTTTAAAAGACAGCCCAAGGGATCCTACGGATATTTCAAAAGACGTATCTTTTCATAAAAACACCGTAGCCCCTATTTTCAAAACCCCATGATTCGTGTTATTTCAAAAGGCACCATTTGTAGGGCTTATATTAGATTAATGCAGATTAGTTATAGTTGCGTCTAGTATTCAGCTCCCGCTCGTTATTATGGTTCTCTTCGCATCGCATGGTTATATTATGTTTCATACTCCATTATTGATATCATGCTGTTAGGACACCAGCACCATTACCGATGTTGCGTATGTACCACGTACACTTACTTGCCGGCTCACACACATCTTCATCGGTAATTGCCATGTCACGTACACCTTAGAAAATATTATTGCTTGACATAGCCTGTTAGCTAATAGTTTAGACATGATATTAGTGTACTTGCCTTATATGTTAGTTTAGACATTGTAGTAATTACCTGCAACTTCATGCATACTGTTATTCATTGTTATGCCGCATTCATGGATTCTCATGCATATATTCACTATTTTACGTGTTATTGAGGTTTGGGATTCGGATTTCCATGAGATTTTCTGGATTTGGAGGAAAACCGCAAAAACATAAATAAAACTTTTCTCTCTTTTAAAATAAAAAGTGCGGTTTTCCCATGATGTATGAGTCGTCTACCATGAGTTTGCTGATGGATTTCGAGACCCGATTCGAGGAGTGGAGGAACCGTTTCGGGTACATGGTGGGCCCGGTGCGGTACCCCGGGGCAAAAGGAATGTGTTGTTGCCGTTGAGCCCGGCAGGGGAGCACTACCGACCGGTGATATTACCCGACGCGTCGGATATCCGGAGGATACCGTCGTGGTCTTGAGATGGATGGTAGGGGCCGGTCTGGATTGACGGCGCCCTAGATTTTGTGATTGAGATTTTGAGATATTGAGGTACAGAGATTGTGATACAGAGATATCAAGATATTTGGACACTGGTTTTGTGTCGATGCTGGCACTGTTTTATGCTGATTTCATTTATGGTACCTCACTTTTAAAATGCAGAAATCTCACTGATTTATGAAAGCAGTTTTCGTCAGTACATGCATTCGGTTCCATGCATTCATACCTCATTCATATGATATATTGCTACCTGAGGCACTGACACGGGCACATGAGATCACACTCGGATTAGATGTTTACCCTAGCCTTGTTATAGGTTGCATGTTATATATATAATTGAGGATATATTATGATCATTGACCTAGGTTGCGTTATTTATGCGATTTCTTTTCGTGGATGTTTTTCTATTCACGAGTTGGCAACTCACCCCCGTTGTACCCCAGTTTCTTGCAGGTTTGCCGTACAGGTTTCATTACGGCTTTGCGGGCATAGTTTCCTTCGGGTGATTTGCTAGTAGGTGGGTTTACTTGTATCGTACCCCCATTATATATCTTGTATATCATTATTCTGTTGTATCTAGAAGTTCCATCAACCAAACATGTATTTATTTTGAGATAGAGACCAGTGATGTTATTCCTTCGACCTTAGAGTCGCGCGTTTCATTCCTGTGGTTTTCTTGTGGTTTTGAGATTCCTTTTGAATTTTGATCCTCGCCGTTGGCGTTGTATATTATATTGCTTGTGTGGTTGTGGCCGTCGATTGACGAAGAGCTAGCTCCCGCTTGGGGATGCCTTTTTATTGATTTCGTATACTATTCATGTTGTATCCCGTTTGGGGGCCAGTATTTACAAAGGAGACTCTGCCGAAATTTTCAGGAAATTTTTGATGTTTTTAAAAAACCGCATAATTCGGCTTATGCTATTGAAACTACTTGCTTTAAGTTGGTTTTTCCTGCACTCTACATCTTTTCTTGGTTTGGATTTCTGGGTTTCGGCTCACTTAGATTACGTACGCCTCGAGACGTTCGTAGTTTAAGTGCCGGTCATGTTCCGTACCTTCGGGACGTGACAAAGCTGAAGCCACAACATGCTTCGAATCCTGGCTACTGGCTTTACTAGCCCTGCAATCCTTCTGCCAATGTTCATTCCCGTAACAATAGGAACGTCCCTCTTTTACTACATCTAGTCCTGAAACTTTTGCCCTTCCCTTTCCTTCTACTTCCCTCGTTTCCTTCAGGGTATATGCAGAGGGCAGAGACTGTAGAACCAAGTCAGTACATGACTCGTTCTTCAACGTGGTCTTCAGGTCTGTGAGCTCAAAATAGCTGGTCTCTGTAAGGACGTTGCCCCCTACAGATGACCCGATAGCTAACCTCGCTTGAAGCAATTCGTTCGAGGTCTCATATCTTGCGATACGAGATTGCTCTCCATATAAATCTTTGTTATGGAGGAAGATAGAAACTAAGTCCATCTTCTCGTGCTGCCTCTGGTATGCACTATCAACTGAGGCTAACACGAGGCACTTGGCTTTCGCACAGTCTTTTTCCGATGTCTTACGGATATCACTATCCGTGGCAGGGGAAACTGGTCCTGAGACTGCAGGGGTTTGATTAGTTATGAGGTGTCCCAGTTTGTCATGGGCAATGGACATCTGGACAAACCATTGCCAATCATAACAGTCAGATTCAGTCATTTTATTATCTTTATGTAACCTATGTGTGGTCACTGGGTCGCTGCAATTAAGAGAGAGAGAAGAAAACACTCAGCATGATGCTGTTGCAAGTTTAGATTGGTTTTTAATTTATCTAAACAGGATGGCTCCCACTGTTTCTCGAATCGCTCCTCAAACCAAAAAGGAAGAATTAGTCAGGATCAATCTCACCGTACAATACTTGCTTAACCGTTCAGCCAAGCCAGTGTCGGTACTTCGAGGGAGATTTTTCAACGCTTTCGCGAAGTTCCTTAATTAAATAACCTCTTTTCCCTGGGGGCGTAGCCCCGCTAACACCTTTCTAGACCCTACTTGGTTTATAGCATTGATCGTTAAGTGAGAAATTTCCCGAGGAGTAGCATATACTCACAGTAAGATCGGGATCTAAATATCATCGCGTGACAAAACTGAAGGAATCCTACCAGAATCATCACACTCCAAATGGTATGCAGCGCTAGCAAGTTTCAGTTTCTTTAGAAACTCCCGATGTGGATTTTTTCCCCATGCTCTTATGACCTTGACGAAGGTCGACAAATCATAAGTCACATGTCAAGTTCTACCAGTCATTGTCCAGGTTAATTTGAACCCACCCGTATATACCCTTGACGAAGGTCAACAAGGTAAACGACTGTTCCAAACCAACGCATCTATCTATGCTACATATGAACACCCAACAGTTACCAATCACTATGCCTTGACGAAGGTCAACAAACATAGCTTGAATACTATTGAATATTCATACGAAACGACGGAGGGCTACGAGTGGTTTTGGCGAAACCGTGAACGTAGTGAACTTGATATAATCGAAGGAACCTTGATAGCTTTTAAAAGGAGTGGTTTAAGCTCCGCGTTTAAAAGTTGTTTTTGAAAAGAAACCGAGTGGTTTTTGAAAAGAAACCGAGTGGTTTTTGAAATTGTTCCAACGACTTTAACTTTGGTTTATTTTCTTGCATTAATTCTAATGCGTCCTATCATTTAATCCTATCATTGCAGAAAACAACGAAAATATGATGTATGCTTATACCATCCGCAATCGCCACGGGGCCCCGTCATTACCCGTTAGGTTACTTAACTAACGACAGAGCGGGGGCAGGACTAGCGCGGATGCAAAACATAAGCAACGCCTAAATAGATATCATATATAGATATATACATTCGTCACATGCAATGATAGCCATTCTAGATCACAGATAAACACATTAGATATACTAGGAATCCGCATTCCGTACGAGCCTGTAATGAAAAGCGGATTACACGGTCGCGATGAATAGCCACTACCCCACCCTAGACCCCTACGGGTGCGGCAAACTACCCGCCAAGTATCCGAAGTGAAGCAACCTCCCTCAACAACGTGAGTAGGCCACTCGGCACTTCGAGATACCCGGTAGTTTGTGCACCCCACCTTGGGTATCCTAGGAGCAAAAACAGTAAAAGAAATTATACAATGGCGGCTACAACCTCATCCCGGATGTGCGGCCATATAAATAAAATTACATCAATTACAAATTATATGAATTGAAAGATAAAGAAAACTCTCATCTCACAACCCCCGGCTATTCATACGCAACAATCCAACGAATTCATATACACATACCAGCAACATTACAGATCACAGATATTTATAACCCCTACTAATCGACGTATAGCGATTAGCAGACGTTCAATACATATATCACATCACAAATATAACCCATTAGCAAAAGTCTATAGAAGTTCAATCAAAATACGGATTTGTAACCACCCCAAAACACAAATTTGTTTTCAAGAAAATGTGGGTAGAAAAAACATATTGTAAAAATCCCAAAACACCTCACTGAACACACTGCAGGAAAAATTGCCCACGGCCGAGTCAACTCGGCCGCGGATCCGCGGCGGGAGCAAGCTCCTGCCGCAGTTCCGCGGCGCTTTGACCGAGTCACTGGACCATATTTCTTGGGTGTGCTTTAAAAACCCTGAGCCGATTTTTAGTGTATGATTTATTAATTTTTGAACAGAAAACAAAATCGGCAGAAAGTTAACATTTCGGGCATGTTTTGTGATTTTTTCTCCGATCGAACTTCTAGTTACTTTGCTAACATGTTAGATAGTGTTTAGCTAGGCTCTGATACCACTGTAAGTCCACGTTACCCGTCCTCGGTTCTTTGGGGTTGCGGAAATGGTGAAAAACGATTTTTTCGGTGGAGGTAACATGGACTCAAAAAACAGATCTTTGCTAAACAAACTATCTAACAACCTAGCTAAGAGTTTAGCTACAATGTTAGGGGTTATACCTAATCTTGAACTCCTTCTCTTCAACTCCTTGTGGTGGTCGGATTGGCCTCACCACGTCGTCTCCTTGTGCCGAACATGGATCCACCCGAAAGCTTCTACCTTTGGCTCCAACCTCAATCTAAAGGAAACTAAAATCCTTGTCTTGCTAGACCTTGGACCTTAGGATGAGTAGAGAAGTGATTTAGAGTTTTATCTCTAAGGAAAATGGTTCTCAACACATGAGAGATTTTTGCCTTGAGCTAGAGGAAGAGGGAGAGCAAGAGGAAGAGGAGAGAGCTTGGATGAGAGAGAATCCAAAATGATAGAATGAGCAAGACTTTTACAACCATGCTCTCAAAAGAAAAATAATCATCATCATAATAATAATTAAAGTATTTTGTGATGGTTCATGTCAATGGCATTATCATTTCATGCACTCATGTTGTAAAGAACAACAAGCAAGCCAAAAGTCATAGCCATGAAATGATAGCCATGCAATGATGATGGTCAACAAGTCCAAACTAGTCAACCGGTCAACAAAGTCAACAAGTCAACAAAGTCAAACTTTCAACCCAACCATGGCACAATAATACTTAATTAATATTATTATTAATCATATTTCCTATTCTCATTAAGGTTTAGAAAAAGTCAACAGTCAACAACCCTAATGAGAATCCTCTGCCTCTGTCTCTGTCAACTGTGCATACACACCCGCATCCGTGTTCCGAGAAACACGAATACAAATAGATCCTCTGCCTCTGTCTCTGTCAACTGTGCATACACACCCGCATCCGTATTCCGATGAACACGAATACAAAGAGACAAAACCAATCCCAAAATGTATACTAGGATCTGGCTTAAACCAAAGACCGCTAGTAATAACTGTCCGGACACCAAACGTGCACAAGTGCGCGGATGTGACCGAACCCTGTCGGAAAACCATGCGACCTCTACACTTTTTGCCCAAAGGCGAATAGCTCTCTGTGTGGGACTCTAAAGACTCGACACTGCGCTGGCAGTGGGTTTAACCACAGACCGCAAGTGGCACTAGCTGTGCGTAACGTCCCCCAGGTAGATGCCTGTTTCCCCCAATCAGAGCAAAGCTCTGTTGAAATTCAAAATTCAAATTTTGAAGCAACGCTTCAAATCCCGGGTGCAACGCGCCACGTGTCAGACGCTGATACGTCAGCGCAGCGCCCAAAGCAGCGCGCCCAATCAGAGCAAAGCTCTATGAAAAAACAAGTAGAAGCAATGCTTCAGTTGCGCAAGCGCTGCGCTGCGCGACACGTGTCAGCGCAATCGTTTTTGCGTAAGCGCTGCGCTGCGCGACACGTGTCAGCGCAGTTGCGCTGCGCGACACGTGTCAGTGCAGTTGCGCTGCGCTGAGCGCTGCGTGACACGTGTCACGTGCTGGGGCATTTGCGCCAAACAGAATAAAAATTACAAAGAAATCTTTCTGTTCTTGTTAAAACAAGAAGATTTTCTTCTGTAAAATAGAAGCGCTTGGATCAAAGATCCAACGGTGGGGAAAATTCCCCAAATCACTCAGAGAAATATCTCTTTAACTAATTTATGGGCACTATAAAAAGGACCCTAGACCTCAATTCAAAGGCATCAACATTTGGTGAGAAATCAAAATTTTCAAACAGAGAGAACTCTGAAGAAATTTCAAGAGAAAAAAAAAGGTAAAAGACCTTTTAGATAGAAGAATTTCTTCTAATAGATCATTGATCTAAGAACAAGATCAATGATCCTCAATAAAAAAACAAAAAAAATAATAATAGTGCTTTGCACTTATGAACCATTGGTTCTCTATGATCAAGAAAAATAAGAAACATTTGTTTTCTTTGATCTAAATTGGATCAAGAAATCAAAAAGTGCTTTGCACTTCTTTTATAAACCTTTGGTTCTAGTATCTAAAAGATTCTCAAGTTAATAGTGCCTTGCACTTGTAAATCTGCACTGTTGTGCTCTTGGGTTGGCGCAAGCCACCAGAGAGCGCCACGTGTCAGCATCTGAACCACTTGCGCTATGCGCTTTAAGATAGAGCTTTGCTCTCTGAAATTGGCGCAACTCACCAGAGCGCACCACGTGTCAGCAGCGCAAGCGTAGCGCACTAGCGCAGCGCACTAGCGCAGCGCACTACGCTTACATGACACGTGTCATCACCACAAGCGCTTGCGCTCTTTGATTGGCGCAAAGCGCCTGAAAAATGCAATGCATTATTTTAAAGAAGGGCAGAGTCCAAACAGATGCTCTGCATCATTTATAAAGGGACAGAGCCCAAATCAGAAAGGCCTAGCAGGCCAAAATAAAATGCAGTGCATTATTAAACAGGGGCAAAGCCTTAGCACAGGCCTAATAGGCCAAAAATAAAAAACGTTGAATATTCTCAACTGAACTTAGCCCAATCATGGCCGTAAGTCCTCAAATTAAATTGACTAAGCAAGACTGCTCTCCTAAATCAATTTACATCCGGTTCAAGGGTACATCTCCGAACTCCTCTGACACCTATCGTTGTAATCCTTCAACGACATCAGAGAGATGACGGGTCCCGACAACCATACATCAACACGGACTGTAGGGTCCTTAAACTCATGGACACATGCGTCCTTAAACTAAAATACGGACTGTGGGGTCCTTAAACCCGCGGACTTATGCGTCCTTAAACTAAAACACGGACTGTGGGGTCCTTAAACCCGCGGACTTATGCATCCTTAAACTAAAACACAGACTGTGGGGTCCTTAAACCCACGGACTTAAACGTCCTTAAACTACCTATGGACCATCATGTCCCTAAACTGGAATATGGACCGCAATGTCCTTAAACTACCAATGGACCGCAATGTCCCTAAACTACCTATGGACCACTACGTCCCTAAACTGGAACAATAGAGCTCCCAAATGCTCTTTTGTCGGATCTAAACGATCCCGTTTAAGTTGATCTTAGCCTCAAATATGGCTAACGTATCCTTAAACATTCAAACAGACTTTAGTCCCAAATTGGACTATAAGACCCCCAATCAACTTTGGTTCAAGGGTACATCTCCGAACTCCTCTGACACATGTCGTTGTAATCCTTCAACGTAGTCAGAGAGGTGACGGGTCCCGACGGCCATATATTAAATGGACCACTACGTCCTTAAACTGGAAATGGATCTAGACGATCCCGTTAAGTTGATTTTAGTCTCAAATCAGACTAACGTATCCTTAACGAACGTTTAAGTTGATCTTAGTCTCAAATGCGGCTAACGTATCCTTAAACTAAAAACACCAAACCCAAATCTAAGTAAATATGGATTTGGACTAATCCACGTCCTACGGGCGACGGCATTACTCAGTCTCCGTATACAATCCACGGGCAACCACAAACAAAACAAACACCCACGACACGAAGTGAAATTCTGGAGAAGGAGAAAATTGTTACCGCGATGCGGTAGCGTAATTAACTGCAGGGGCTTGCGCCTGCAGGGAAGAGCGTCCCCACAATCAAAAACCCCTCAAGCGAGGGGGAATCTGACGAAGTCCGCTACATCTGCCGCATCCGTCTAAATCTCCGATACACGGTGTCATAAATCAACTTGGCATCTTCGGAGAGGTAGACGGATAAAACCATATAGCATCTGCCCCGAATCTCAGGGTAGACGTCCTCACGTCGTCGCCGTCTTTTGGAGGGGAACAGATTCTGGCACGCCCGGTGGGATCTTTTCCTCTTTCCACTCCACATTTCGTGTGTCGTCTTCGCGAACCAATCGCGGTTTGTTAACGGTTGCCTTTGGATTTCAAGTTACTAAGATTTGGTCTTTTGCCTGGCGCAGAACTCAAGCATCAATGGCCTCTAACTGCACCAACTGCTCGAAGTGCCACTGCAACGGACGCTCCACCTCACCTGGGGGTGTAGCATATGGGCCCCAAGCGGCCTCCTTCCTCGCTCTGCCGGTAGAACAGGTGACCCAGGCCACCACCGGCCTGTTTTTCGGGACTATGAACCCACCTGCAAGCTTCTCTATGCCAATGCTTGCACCAGAAGTGAATAAGAAGTCGGTCTTCGACCGGCTCACTGCTAAGACGGCCCCTGTCAACGGGTCGTCCACTACCAAACCAACAGCCTCCGTCTTCGCCAGGCTGGATCAGAACTATGAGGGGCCCGCTAGGAAGCCTATGAACTCTAAGGTGGCTGTCCTAAGGAAGGCGATAACCGCTGCTCCGGAAGTCGTCAAGGCGGCTTCCCCTGTCAAAGAGTCAGTCTTTTCAAGACTGACTATTCCTGCTCCTGCCCCTGCTCGAGGATCTGTCTTCGACAGGTTGAATATCATCCCTCAAAGGACAACCTCAGTCTTTAAGAGGTTAACACCAGCGGCGCCTCATTCAAACAGGGGGCAAAAAGAAGCTGTCTCTATCTCCGAGCCAGTCCCAACGGCTCGTCATGCTCGACGTCTCCATTGGCGACGAGTGAGGAAGGCAGAGGGAACTCCCCCTCAGGGCTAACTCCACCGGCTCCAGTGGTGGAAGTCAACGCTACTGTTCCAACTGGGAACAACTTTGAACTGCTGAGGAGGGTACGTAAGAACTCTCCAACCGCTACATTGAAAAGATCTCCTCCGCCCGCGGAAAGAGTTCCGGAAACAAAGCAAGAACAGCCCCCTCAACGGCTGTCCTCAAAAATATACAAGATTTGGCGGAGGGTTCAAGACTCCGTGATCGACCCAGATCACTCTCGTCAACAGAAGAAGGCAAAGGTGCAAAAAGAAAAGGACCGTCCTATTAAACAGCAGAGGACAACAATCGCTAGGGTGCCCACTGCAACGGCCCCTTCAATTTCAACGGCCCACAAAAGAAGAAGGCCGGAGAAAACCCCCGCGCCCGCGACAAATGCCAAAGATAGTGAACCTAAACGCCCTAAGTCCGGGGGCATAATAGTTCATACAGTGTACATGGCGTCGAGAAAGGAGGACAGCCGTGCATCCACAGGTCATAGACCGCTTACACGGTCAGTGACCAAGGCTCAGGAGCAACAGCAAAAGCTCCAGGAGATGATGACCGCAATGGCCGCACTCACTGGGCCAAAAGAAACCCCTAAAACGACCTCGGATGAGCGTCAAGAACAAGAGACTGACGCTGAATTCCTTCGTCGCATATTGGAGGAGAAGGATAAAGAAGCTGCGGAACAGGCAGCCAGCATAAAGAAAATGGCCCTCCTGTTCCAGGACATGGTGGGTATGATGATTCAACAGGATCCACCTGCTGAAGATCCCCCGATCATCCTTGAAGATGATAGGGGAGAAACGTCGAATCCTCCTCCGGCTCTGTCAACAGCCAAGGAGGAGGCAATCTCCAAAGCTGACTTGGACGAGTACATAGCCCAACAGATCCGGGTTCATCAAGCGACTGAAACAGCAGGACAGGTCGTAAAAACGGGGCGACCGTATCCGGGCTGGTACGACCAAATCAGGTACCCACCAGGTTATACGATACCAAAATTCCATGTGTATAAGGGGACTGGCAATCCCCACCAGCATGTCGCCCAGTTCAGAGCGCTTTGCGGCAACACTGGCGATGATGATAAATTGCTGCTCTGCCAGTTCGTTGGTAGCTTATCGGATACAGCGTTCGAGTGGTATTTCGAGCTCCCGAATGACTCTATCAAGACCTTTACAGAGATGGAGTTGCTATTTACCCAACGTTTCGCGAGTGCCAGCGAGCGTACCCCGATAACGGCATTGATCAATGCCAGGGTAAAGCCGGGAGAGACATGGGTCCAATATGCTATACGGTGGCGTAATTTATGGTCAAAATGCGAGCAGCGCATAGAAAAAGCTCCTGCAGTGGGAATGTTTGTAGGAACCCTCGATCCGCAAGCAACCATCTCGCAATTTATGATGTTCTTCAAGCCGACCACCTTCCAGGCACTAATCGACAAGCTGGCGCAAATGGATCAAATGGGCCATAAACCTCCTCTTCCAAAGCCGGACTCCCGAAATGAGAAGGGAAAGGGAAAAGCGATCGTTGTCGCTAATGCTCAACAGCAACCGAACATCTCGAAGCCGGTCGTTCGTCAAAATAATATGCGCCTATACGTAGCCCTTGAGGAGAGGATGGGATGTCCTTACTCGTTTCCCCGGGATAAAACGAGAAGGTTATTCGAGCTGGCGTTGCGCAACCGACTCATAAATCTGCCGGATCCAAAACGTCCGTCGCAACCAAGTTACGTCAATGAGCCCAACTACTGTCCTTATCATCGAGTACTGGGTCATCCGATCGAGGATTGCTGCGTCTTCAAAAATTGGCTTGAAGACTAGTACCGACAGGGCAAGTTTGCATTGTCCGACAAATGGAAGGTGAATCCACCGCAGCCCCACACCTCTAAGGGAATGAATACGCCGGGGGCAACATGCTCTGTCGTTGAAGAAGCTCCTTAGGAGGTTGTATTATCAGCCAAGATAAAGAGGATGCTAAATGATCTTCAAACATGCCCGGCGATCAAGTGGAAGAACCCGTTGGAGCCGCAGATCATTGAAAGGATGTTGAAGCCTCGTCCAACTCAAAAGATCGATGGAGGTGGCCCAAGCATTCATAACCAGCCGTCGAAATCTTCAAAGAAGAAGAAAAAGAAGTCAAAGAAGCCCGTGAAGCCTGGTGACAAGCGCACGGACTTGCAAAAACAAATTGATGCGCTGGAGGAATACAACCAGAAGGCACGGGCTCCCATTACATTCCAAGACTTCCTCAACCACGTCTTTCAAGAGGAAGATGAGAGAGAAAGTTCATCTGATGAATCTGAGGAATATGTGGCGAGCTGTCATATGATTTCTCATTCTCTCACGAACAATGAGGAGACTCCTTGTACTGAAAAGCTGGGAGCAGATCCTGAACCAAAAATTTCGAGGCCGTCGGATGAAGTAATTGACGCATTCCTTTATGAAGCTCTCTTAAAAAGTAAAGCTGATCGGGAGCGCGAGGCGGTCATATTCGAAAAGGCCAAACGCCGACGCCCTGACAAAAAAATTGAGATACTCTCGCTGGAGCAAAGCACACCCACTGCGGATAAAATCAAATTCAAGATGAGGAAGAGGTTTGCTAAAGCCGTGTCAATGGGTATGAAACTACCATCCTCTGAGGGAAACGTTACTGGTGAAGCAGAAATGCACCCCTCCTATTGCTTGTATCATCGGAAGATTTCGCACCCCACTGAAGAGTGCAAAGCTTTCGATAGATGGTGGCAAGGGTATGTCGCTCACCGGCAATGTTTTAAGCGGGAGAAGCGCAAAACTCGCCGGGAGCAGAAAAATACGACCAAAGGGCTTAACAGAACCACCGGTGATTGTCGCATGGTTAACGCCGGGGAATCACAAGTGCTTACATTCGGGAGCGATTCTGATGAGGAGCTGAAGCTTGGCCCACTCTTTAAAGAGTCCACCTCAGGAAAAGAAGAAGAGCCGAAGGTCTGCGAAAATATCCGGCTACGTAATCGCACGCTTCCCGAAAAGAATCTCGGGCCTTCAAATAAAAAAGATAAAGGGAAAGAGAAGCTCCCTGAGGAGATCGCCTTGGATGACCAAGTCATGGAAGAGCTAACTGCCAAAGACCCGCCGAAGAAAAATAAGGTGGATTACAACGTCTTAGCACATCTGAGAAAGCTACCCTCGCAGCTCAGCATTCTTGACGCCCTTTTACTATCAAAGGAGGCGAGAGATTCGTTAATCAATGCACTACAGGAGCCGGAACAATTCCAAGCTTTCCTGGATGAAGAAAGGATGAAGGATGAGTTGGAAGAAGTGCATACAGCAGATGTCACTTTTGGCAATGAAGACCTTCTCCTTGGGACGTGCGAACACAATCGCCCTCTCTATGTCTCAGGATACTGCCATGATATAAAGATCGGCAAAATCCTGGTCGATAACGGATCATCTGTTAATCTCCTTAACGTGTGAGTGTTGAAGGAAATCTGCATGAGCGTCCAACACCACGCTCGAGACAAGATCACCATCTCCGGATTCGACTCCCAATCATCAAAGACTCTTGGATCTGTAATACTGACGCTACGCTTTGGGCTGCTCATCACGAACATTAAATTCCACGTCATAGATGCCAACACATGCTACAACGCTCTGCTCGGCTGACCATGGTTACACGAGTACAACATCATCCCTTCTACACAGCATCAGTGTATGAAATATTTTAGGGATGGTCTCGAGTATACCGTGACGGGAGAACTGAATCCGTTTTCCGTGAACGAAGTTCGCAAATATGAAGATGCCAAATACTTCTTACCGAGTTTCGAAGACACGGAAAGGTGTCACAAGCCAGAGAATAAAACTAACGCTACCATCCCTGTCTTCGGCAGTGATACCGAGGAGGAAGAGGAGATAGTTTATTCGGGTCCGCCCCAATACACCAAGCCGGGACTATCTGCTCCTACATTGATCTTTGGTAGTGATTCGGAGGATGAAGTCCATGCTGTATTCTCTGCTCGACTTTCAATACGAGTTTCCGTTAACGAAGAGCAAAGTCTGCAAGTCGCCATGGTGCCGCTTAAACATTATAAGGAACTGGATGCGCTCGATACCGACGGCGTAGAGGATCTGCAGACGTTCTATATCCCTCCCAGGCGAGAAGGAAATTCTATTCTACCGCTCTGAAGAAAACAAAGTGGAGAAAGAAATCTGGCACGGGGCAAATCCTACGCTGGACAGGCTTCAACCCATTCGTCTACCCAGATATTATACAGAAGGCTTGAAGAAGCTGTTGAAGCGCCAAGGGATACCCTTCAAACAGACCGTTAGAAAGGCCAAATTCTATGACAGGGTCTGGAACGTCCCCGGAACTCAGCACAAGCTGCCTAATGGGAGAATGGAGACAATCAGGCTCAGATACATTCGCTCCAAGAAACGAGAGCTGCTCCGCCACTGTTACGTCGTGCACGACTTCAATGAAGAAGCAGATGCTCAACGGGAGGACACTAATCTTGAACCAGTAAAAGTTCCTGATGCAAAAGTGCCCAGTTCGTCGTTTGAAGAACAAATGGACAGGCTTATAAGGGAAGCTGGTCAAAAAGTCCGAGATGATCACAATCGTGAAGTGGCAATCTACGAGAAAGCCAAAACGCGACGCCTCCTTCAACAGGCCGTCAAAGATGAGAGTGCCGCCCCCTATCAACCTGTTATAAAAAAGGCTCGACGCAGAGGCAGAAACAAGTCTAAAGGCCAAAAAAGCACTCAACAGCAACAAAGCGGGGATAAGAAGCCACGCAAACGGGAGCCGAGCATTATTGATCTATCCCTCATGAAGAAAATGGGTCGAGCGTACTCATTTCTTCGGAACAAGACGAAGAAGATACTTGATCTTGCTCTGAAACATCAAATGCTTACACTGCCGGAGTCCAAAAACCCCGAACAAGCAGGCGAAGCCTCCGACCCAAATTATTGCTCTTACCATCGAGTAATAGGGCATCCTCTTGAAGATTGCTTCACCTTCAAGAATTGGGTTGAAGATCAGTATCAGCTTAGCAAATTCGCTCTGTCTGACAACTGGAGGGTAGCGCCGCCACAGAAGCATGAACCCAAAGCCACAAGAACAGAACCAACTCCATATTGGGATTGGAAGCGGATTCGCACTTGTCACATGATAACAATATTAAAAGAAGAGCCTGAAAACATGGACAGCCTTCCCTGGTGCTTCGAAAACAGCAGTGATGAGGTGATCTCAGAATTTCCGCTAGCTCCGAAAGAACTGGAAGATGGAATACATACCACTGCAGATAACCTCAAGAAAATTGAGTTGGGGACGGCAAGTGACCCACGGCCGACGTTCGTCAGTGAGCTGCTATCTGAAGAAAGGGTGGCTGCGTTAAAAGACGTCCTTGTACAGCATAAAGATTGCTTCGCATGGAACTATTCCGAGATGCCGGGACTAGATCCAGAAGTTGCTGTGCACAAATTGGCGATATCCCCGGACGTCAAGCCGGTCAAACAGGCACCAAGAAGGATGCAGCTTGAGCTTGAGATGAGTATCAATGCTGAGGTCAAGAAGCAAATCGACTCTGGCTTTATCCAGGAGGTTCAATATCCTGAATGGATCGCCAACATCGTCCCGGTGATGAAGAAAAATTGGACGGTGCGCATATGCATGGATTTTCGGGATCTCAATAAAGCCTGCCCGAAGGATGATTTCCCGGTGCCAGTCACCGAACTGATGATAGACAATATATCCACTCATGAGGTTTTCTCCTTTATGGACGGTTCGTCAGGGTATAATCAGATAAAGATGCATCCCGAATACCAGAAGCACACCGCCTTCAGGACTCCTTTGGGTATATTCTGCTACAAGATGATGCCCTTCGGTTTAAAGAATGCCGGTGCCACCTATCAAAGGGCCATGACGAAGATCTTCGATGACCTTATACACGAAATCGTCGAATGCTATATCGATGATCTCGTGGTTAAAAGCAAATCATATGAGGAACATCTCAAGCATCTGAAAACTGTATTTCAACGCCTTCGGCAATACAACTTGAAGATGAACCCTCTCAAGTGCGCATTCGGAGTTTCCTCGGGCAAATTCCTGGGATTCATCATCCGACACCGAGGCATCGAGATAGATCCGTCAAAGATCAAAGCGATCATGGAAATGCCTCCGCCGAGAACTCTCAAACAGTTGCGGTCTCTCCAAGGAAAGCTCGCATATATTCGGCGATTTATAGCCAACCTCTCTGGCAAGTGCCGCCCTTACAGTCACCTGATGAAGAAGGGGACTCCATTCGTCTGGGATCAAAAATTCCAGGGCGCGCTGGACGAGATTAAACAGTACCTGCAGAACTCGCCAGTGTTGGCTGCTCCGGTTAAGGGAAAGCCTCTCATTCTTTACACGACCGCCCTCGAAGGTTCTTTAGGCGCATTGTGGGTGCAAGAGAATGACCAGGGGAAAGAAAGAGCACTCTATTACTTAAGTCGAGTTCTACTGAGGGCAGAAAGCAACTATTCACCAATTGAAAAACACTGCCTGGCGTTGATCTTCGCGATAACAAAGCTCAGGCACTATGCGTTGGCGCATGAGGTCCGTCTCATTTCGAAGGTGGACCCTCTTAAATACTTAATGTCAAAAGTCATATTGACGGGACAACTCGCTAAATGGGCTCTGCACTTGATGGAGTTCTCGATAACCTATCAACCTCTCAAGGTAGTGAAAGGCCAGGCCATCTCCGACTTCCTCGCTGAGCATCCGATACCCGCCGATTCTCCTTTGAATTGCGATCTTCCAGACGAACATGCGTTTGATGTGATCGACGGTGGTGATACCCGATGGGAGCTTTATTTCGACGGAGCATCCTCCATGAAGAAGCGCAAACAAAATACCCCTGTAATCAAATCAGGGGTTGGACTCATCTTTGTAACTCCACAAGGAGGGATAATGCACTTTGCATTCTCCCTAACAGAGCCGAGGACGAATAACGAAGCCGAATACAAAGCTTTGATAGCAGGCCTCGAGATCGCCATTGACATGGGAATTGAAAACCTCCTCATATACGGAGATTCTCAACTGGTCGTTAGTCAAGTAAACGGCGACTACCAAACGTGCAAACCGGAGTTGGTGAAGTACGGTGAAAAGGTGCAACAACTGTTGACCCAAATTCCCTCCTATACTTTGGAAAGTATACCACGCGCGGAAAATAGCAAAGCGGTCGCGTTAGCTAAGCTCGCTAAGGAACTGGCTGACGTCAGAATCGTGGTACAAAGCCGTCGAGTGCTCGCCCCAGCAGAAATATCTCCGGAATCATCCGAAGGAAAGGGAGCGATTGAGCAGACGACCTTACAAATAAAAGAACGAGAAAAGGATAAGGACTGGAAGGAAGTCTTCATAGACTACTTTAAGTCCCATCGAATGCCCGAAGATGCGTCCACAAGACATCAGCTCATGAAACGAGCTCTGTCTTTCGCCTTCGTCAACGATACTTTGTACAAGAGGTCGTTTGATTCTCTGTGGCTGAGATGCTTAGGACCTGACGAAGCCGAAAGAGTCGTTCAGGAAGTCCATAACGGAATCTGTGGTTCTCACCAAGCAGGCCCAAAGATGAAGTTGAAGATCAAACGAATGGGCTACTACTGGCCTACGATGATTCAGGATTGCCTCGAATATGCGAAGCAATGCCACTCATTCCAAATCCATGGGGACTTTATCCACTAACATCCAAATCCATTACATCCAACAGTGGCTAGCTGGCCATTCGAAATGTGGGGGACTGACATAGTCGTCCCCATCGAACCAGCATCGTCTAGAGGACATCGTTTCATCCTGGCGACGACTGATTACTTCTCCAAATGGGCAGAGGCAGTACCGCTGAGAGAAGTGAAGACGGAGAATATCCTCCATTTCTTCAAGACGCACGTCATATACCGGTTTGGGACTCCGCGACGGATCATCTCCGATAACGGGCCTGCCTACAGGAGCCACAAGATCAGTCGCTTCGCGCAACAACACAATATAGACTGGAGGTATTCTTCGGTTTATAATCTGCGAGCTAATGGTTTAGCCGAGGCCTTCAACAAGACCCTGACGAAGATCATGAAAAAGACGGTGTCCTGAAATAAGAAAGACTGGCATGAGAGACTGCAAGAGGCTCTTTGGGCGTATCGAACTACGTTCAAGACGGCCACGAACACAACGCCATACGCGTTGGTATTCGGTACGGAAGCAGTACTCCCCCTCGAGATAGAGCTACCCTCTCTACGAGTGGCAGTCCACTACGAGTTGACAAACAAAGAGAATGCTCACCTTCGCCTTGAGGAGCTCGATGCCCTTGATGAAACACGACTTATAGCGCAACAAAATCTGAAAGCTTATAAAGCAAAGATGACGCGCTCATATGAAAGATTGACCCAACCGAGGACATTCCGCCAAGGCGAACTCGTGCTAGTGGTCAGAAGGCCTATGATCCCCAATCGTGCCAAGCGGGGAAAATTCGAGTCGAACTATGAAGGCCCGTACATCATAGATAAGGTCTACCAGGATGGGGCCTATCTACTCATGGACATGCACGGTGAAAGGCCTTTCAGGCCAAAAAACGGTCGCTTCCTAAATAAATACTACGCTTAATGAGCCACAGCTTAAGTCAATGATAGATGACGACGACTATGTCCGCTCGCTATCTTCCTAAGCTCAGGTTTTATAAGCAGTAGCCAGCCTTCTCAATGACGGACCGAAACGTCCTTAAACTACCAACAGACCGAAACGTCCATAAACTAATACCGCAGCATCCGTAGGATGACGAGATAAAAAAAAAGAAGAAAAATATAATAAATAAAAACGGTATGTCCATAAGCAAAAAGGGCACAGATGAAAACCCGAAAGGGCTCCGTGAGTAAAAACAGCAGGGCTACCGGCGAGTGTTCGTGAAAACCCGAAAGAGCGCGACCACGTAAAAAAAAAGAAGAAGAAGAAAATAAAACGAATAAAAAAACGGTATGTCCATAAGCAAAATAGGCACGGATGAAAACCCGAAAGGGCTCCGTGAGTAAAAACAGTAGGACTACCGGCGAGTGTTTGTGAAAACCCGAAAGGGCGCAACCTCGTTAAAAGACACTTATAGGGTCCTCTCGACCTTGTAAGGAGAAACCACCTGCGTGAGATCCTTACGACTCACAAGAGAGCAACACACTTAGGGATCCCCATGATTCCTAAGGAGAAAATACACTTGCGAGATCCTCACGACTCGTAAGGAGAACTCTCTTATGGGGCCCTCACGGCTCATAAGATTTGAAAGTCTTAAGTTACAGAGACCTAAACCTATGCTTAAGCAACCCCCACAACCTCCAATATTGCCCTACAAGCAGTCCAATACTGGCCCTTGTATACAATCCACGGGCGCGAATAAACAATTCCCTAATCAAGTCCCATCCGAGACTGGGGATATGTTCGCATGGTGAACAACCCTTATAAATCCTCTCGATTTATGACGATAAAACCCTCCTGTAGGATCCTTACGACTTGCAGAGGAACAAACACTTAAGAATCCTCACGATTCCTAAGGAGAAAATACACCTACAAGATCCTCACGACTTGTAGGGAGAAATACCTTTGTGAGACCCTTACGGCTCATGAAGTCAAAAGCCTTAGTCGACAGGACCTTAACCCTGTTCGCTAAGCCACCTTTGTTCGACATCGACAGAGGCAGATGATGATTCGCTTCTGGCAATATCCCAGTTGTAGTGGTGCTGATGCCGAAATCGGTGTCTAATTTCAGGTTTACGGCGAAAAGCCAGTAGGCCGCACATGCATACGAAATAGCCGAAATGATGGGGCAACTTGCAGAAAAAAGCGGCAAGTAAAAACGTATGCACACGAAATAGCCGAAATGATTGGGCAACTCGCAATAAAAAGCAGTGAGTAAAACTAAAATAAACAGCCGAAATGATTGGGCACCGCGAAAAATAGCCGAAATGATTGGGCAATCGCGACCTTCGCGATATAAAAACTGAAAGATAGAGCATCGCGGGAATAAAAAAAAAAAAGAAATGATAAAACTTTGGCCCTACAGTTGAGATTATATCGATCCCTGTATACAATCCAAGGGCGCAAACAAAGAGGGAACCATACTTTCCCAACAGGCTCCGCCAAAAAACGAAGCTAAATCTCGACGGTTCATCCCAACTCCGAAGAAACCAGTATCTTTGGCACAATCCTTCGACTCGAGGAAACAAGCGTCCTTGACAAAGAAAATCCTGATTCGCGTCGACTCGCAGAGCAACCAGTGTCTCCGTGGGAAATTCTCGATTCGTTTCAATACCAGGGAAACAAATAATCCTTGGCAAATACCACAATTCAGGGAAACTAGCGTCCTTGATGAGAGCCTCCTGATTCGCGTCGACTCGCAGAGCAACCAGTGTCTCCGTGGGAAATTCTCGATTCGTTTCAACACCAGGGAAACAAATAATCCTTGGCAAATACCTCAATTCAGGGAAACTAGCATCCTTGATGAGAGCCTCGTGATTCGCGTCGACTCGCAGGGCAACCAGTGTCTCCGTGGAAAATTCTCGATTCGTTTCAACACCAGGGAAACAAATAATCCTTGGCAAATACCTCAATTCAGGGAAACTAGCACCCTTGATGAGAGCCTCCTGATTCGCGTCGACTCGCAGAGCAACCAGTGTCTCCGTGGGAAATTCTCGATTCGTTTCAACACCAGGGAAACAAATAATCCTTGGCAAATACCTCAACTCAGGGAAACAAACATCCTTGACGAGAGCCTCCTGATTCGCATCGACTCACAGAGAAACCAATGTCTCCGTGGGAAATTCTCGATTCGTTTCAACACCAGGGAAACAAATAATCCTTGGCAAATACCTCAACTCAGGGAAACCAGCGTCCTTGATGAGAGCCTCCTGATTCGCGTCGACTCGCAGAGCAACCAGTGTCTCTACGGGAAATTCTCGATTCGTTTCAATACCAAGGAAACAAATAATCCTTGGCAAATACCTCAACTCGAGGAAACCAGCGTCCTTGACGAAAGCCTCCTGATTTGCGTCGACTCGCAGAGCAACCAGTGTCGCCGTGGGAAATTCTCGATTCGTTTCAACACCAGGAAAACAAATAATCCTTGGCAAATACTTCGACTCAAGGAAACAAATGTCCTTGACGAAGAAAATCCTGATTCGCGTCGACTCGCAGAGCAACCAGTGTCTTCGCGGGAAATTCTCGATTCGTTTCAACACCAGGGAAACAAATAATCCTTGGCAAATACCTCAACTCGAGGAAACCAGCGTCCTTGACGAGAGCCTCCTGATTCGTGTCGACTCGCAGAGCAACCAGTGTCTCCGCGGGAAATTCTCAATTCGTTTCAACACCAGGGAAACAAATAATCCTTGGCAAATACCTCAACTCGAGGAAACCAGCGTCCTTGACGAGAGCCTCCTGATTCGCGTCGACTCGCAGAGCAACCAGTGTCGCCGTGGGAAATTCTCAATTCGTTTCAACACCAGGGAAACAAATAATCCAAGGCAAATACTTCGACTCAAGGAAACAAATGTCCTTGACGAAGAAAATCCTGATTCGTGTCGACTCGCAGAGCAACCAGTTTCTCCGCGGGAAATTCTCGATTCGTTTCAACACCAGGGAAACAAATAATCCTTGGCAAATACCTCAACTCGAGGAAACCAACGTCCTTGACGAGAGCCTCCTGATTCGCGTCGACTCGCAGAGCAACCAGTGTCGCCCGTGGGAAATTCTCGATTCGTTTCAACACCAGGGAAACAAATAATCCTTGGCAAATACTTCGACTCAAGGAAACAAATGTCCTTGACGAAGAAAATCCTGATTCGTGTCGACTCGTAGAGAAACCAGTGTCTCCGTGGAAAACTCTCGATTCGTTTCAACACCAGGGAAACAAATAATCCTTGGCAAATACTTTGACTCAAGGAAACAAATGTCCTTGACGAAGAAAATCCTGATTCGCGTCGACTCGCAGAGAAACTAGTGTCTCCATGGGAAATTCTCGATTCGTTTCAACACCAGGGAAACAAACAATCCTTGGCAAATACCTCAACTCAGGGAAACCAGCGTCCTTGACGAGAGCCACCGGATTCGCGTCGGCTCGCAGAGAAATCAGTGTCTCCGCGGGAAATTCCCGATTCGTCTCAACTTGCAAGATGAAGCCTCAGGCAGCAGGGATTAAAAAAAAAACTTGCTTCCTGAACAATGGGACCCTGCAAGTCGGTCTAAAACGGTCTCTTGCATATTATTCACGAGTCTCACTCTCCAAAGTCGAATTTCGACAAAGAGGGAAACAACCGCTTACGGGTCCTCTCGACTCGTAAGAGGGAAAATTCTCTTATAGGATCCTTACGACTTATAAGAGAAAACGCGCTTAGGAATCCTCACGACTCCTAAGGAGAAAATCAACCTACGAGATCCTCTCGATCCGTAGGGAGAAAAGTCTCTATGAGACCCTCACGGCTCATAGAATTGAAAAGTCTTAGGCAGCAGATCTGAACCTGCGGCCTAAGCCATCGCTATCTCTTGAAAAATCTAGACGCTTACTCTATTATCGGTCAAATGTGTTTATCAAGACAGCATGCTGATAATAAGATAAAGGAAAAAGCAAAGAAATAGTACAAGATATTGCAGAGAAAAATGTGTATCTTTATTCATTAACTCAAAGAAGTACAAGGTGGACAGTATAAAAGAATAAAGAATGGATACATGTTATTCGAAAAAGAAAATTTTCACAGGTTTATTGGTACAAAGGCAGCTATTGGGAAGGAAGCGTCTTGCATAGCTTTAGCAATTGTTCGCGCACTTCCTTCCACACCTTTTCTTGATCTGCCACCACCGCCATTTCTGCTTCCACCTGAGCCCTTTGCTGCAAGAGAGATGCAAGCTGCTCTCCAACGGCCTGCTGAGTGGCTTCGCAGCCTTGGGCATTACGCTCGGCAGCGTCAAGCTTCTGCTTCAGGTTTAGCCCATGTGAGATACGCTCCAGAAGACCTTCAAAGACAGCCTTCACCTCAGCAGCGTTCGTCTCGACTTCAGCATGTAGGCGAGCAATTTCGCTTGAAGACTCCTGGCACTCCTTCAGCCTCAAAGCTGCTTCTTGTTCCAAATGGTGGAAATGAGAAGTGCTTTGCTCGAGCCATGCTGCCCACTGAGTACTCAGGGCCAAAACCTCGGGGGCAGGACGCGTCGACTCCAGCTGCTGAAAGCAAGCCTCAATCTCCCGGCAGTGATTAACCCAAGATGCGACGATGCCCTCGTCATGGAAATTAGCAAATATCACCAGCATCGGGTTAACCGTCGTAGCAAAATCTGCAGCAGACGTAGGAGTCTCGACATCAAGTTCCTCGGTGTAGTCGCTCAACATGCGCAGACTATTCGCGGCACCTTTCGAGGACGGACGTCTCTGGGAAGAGCCTGCCGGCATTGTAATGCGAGACTCAAAGGGCGCCGAGACTGGAGAGACAGCTGAAAAAACAAAATACGATTAAATGACGGTTTGAGAAATATGGAAAAAGTTATTGGTGAGATAGTTGATTAGTCGAAAATATTGTATATTTTAGCCGGCAATTTCCTCATCATTTGCACTCATTTAGAAGTGTACGGCATTCATATTTTACATATTAGCAAAACTATCGAAAAATATCAGATTACATGTATTAGACCTTAAAACCGGCGTTTCTAGGGAAATTGACTGCATTGCATGGCATCGCAATATTTCTATATGTCGCAACCCGTATTTCGAAGTCTGTGCAGGAAAAGGAGAAGCTCGCTCAAATTTACACCGCTCAAAAGATACGTCAACTCACTAAATTCAAATCTGGTATCAATCCAAAGGAGCAATCACAAATCAACATATCATACAAAGCCCCAAACAGCAGTACAAGACCACTCCAGAAAGCACAAGACCCAAGCCCCTCAAGGAGCCGCGGATCCGCGGCCATATCCTCCTTGTGCCGCGGATCCGCGGCCTATTGATGAAGTTATCTCCTCAAATTTGGCCCAAGTTGCTTCTCTCAGTGGCTACAGTTCAGAAAAGCATGACATTTTCTAGAAGACTCCAGGGACTTCTACCAGATCAGCAAACACTTTGATCAACACTAAACTAAGCCTTGTATTCTAGAAACTTCTCCTAAACCCTAGCTTAAACCCTAAGCTAAGCCTAACAAACTACTTCTAGAAGTCTTTCAACAAACTTTTGGAGGGAACTCAAGAGGCTTAGGGTTTGGGTGTTCTATAAATAAGACCCTAGGCTCATTGTAAAGAGGATCCCCCCATTATTCAACCTTGGGAATTATTCATCCAATTAGTGAATCTATCCCCAATCTATCTCTCTCTTCATCTTCTTCTTCCACAAGTCTAGTGAGAGGGCTTGTAGGAAACCCTAACCCTAATTCCAATTAAAATCAAGATCCCGAGTACCCATTAAGCAAGAAGCCTTACAACCTTTAGGAGCGGAGCCGATCTTCAACGGAGCAAGCGATCCGAGCCGATCCACGACTCACGAAGCCGAGCGACGCCCGATCAACGATTTAGATTCTTCCTCTTATAGTTCTTGAAGCGAATGTAATCAAAATTGTTGAGATAAATAAATATGATATTCTTTTATCTTGTTTTCTTTAAATTCTGCATCATGATATCTTTACAATTTGTGAATCTTTTCTGTGTGGTGATGTGTGAATAAAACTCCGCTCGTCAAGGAGTCGAGACGGTCAATAGAATGATGATGTAACATAGCTTTAATCGATTCTTGAGTCCTACGAGTTTTGTAAACCCTAGCAAGTTCAAGAAACGACGACCCATTTCGTTGCGATGCTTTCTTGATTGATATCGTTCGAAATTGGGGAGTTCCGATCGTTTCTTGAATTTGGTAGAGGCTAGAAAATGAATGATATCGACGAAAGAACAAGGGTTAAAAGATGAACCCTAGTTTCATCAAGAAAGCCCTAACTCTCGTCGATGATCATTGATCTAGTATCAATCCTTCGAAGGACAAGAACACGATATCTTTAGATTACATCACGTCTATTGATCCTATCGATTCCTACGAGCCTCTTTTAGATTCTTGACTGTTGATTGGAAATATTATCGAAACCCAATTCTTGATTGTTTATCAGTTTCTTGATTCTTGATTAAACATCGTGACACCTGAATCAATTGATAAATTCTTGAATCATGTTTTCTTTTATCGTTACTTAACTTTTCAATTCAAGCATATCATAATACAAACGAATCGTGCAATCCCTGTGGACGATCCGCACTCATTCATGAACTACAATTGACACCGTAGTTTGATTGCGGTCAAAATAATTTTTTGGTTGTGAAGTTCTTTATAAATTTTCTGAATACCGACACAAGAAACAGTTTCGATCAAATGGTACCATTTTAGGGGACCTTTTGAATTGATTCATACTACACAATGGAAAATCACTAAATCAAAATGGCGCCGTTGCCAGGGATCGCGCGCTAATTCGTTTCATATTATAGTTTGAATTGAAAGAATTATTCCATTGTTGTTTTTTGAGATCAAAATTCGTGCAAACCCTAAACGATTTGCTGTTGTTCATTGCAAGGAAATCTGGAGCTATTTGGAAATTGATAGAAATTTTTGGAAAATACCAGAAAGCTGAGAGAGTTAACAGGAAGCTCCTGAAGAAATTTGGTGCATTGATTCCTAGAAAAGACCGCGGAAAGGCGGCATTAGGAGACTTACGCGGCGGAACCGCGGCCTCTTAGGGGGTTCTCTGCAAAAATTTTAGTGCAGGTGACTTCTTTCTCTCTCTCCTCTCCTCTTTTAGCTCCAACTAACACTTTGCTGCAGGATTCTTTGCAAATAATCGCAGCTCGCAAATTGCAAATTAAATTTGTGCGTGATTTTGATTTCTTGGTTGTTTGCATTCTAATACGGAAATTTAAGGGGCACGGCCAAATCCAAATTAGGTGGGGATTTCATTACCCTTCCTAGGCCCCGAAAATCGCAAAACTTGCATTCGCATTGACCCACATTAACTAAAAGAAATTTAGAGATGACTCTAAGGACTGTCGCGCTCAATTAGGACAAGAGAAGGCCGTGGGTAATTCATTGCTTATCCGCGTTTTCTTATGGTGCCTAAGGCGAGTGTGTCTAAGGCTAGTGGTTTTTAATTAGGCCCACTACTTACGTAGTGGAGTACCTTCCCACTTACCTGGCACTTATCCGGCCACAGGGGGACAAAGAGGCAGTGGAGGATTCTATCCTGCGACTTGTCTTTTGGTAGTTAGGAGCGGTCTAGAGCAGGACCTAGGTGACCACTAGATTCTAGGGTTTGTATGCTGCATTTGTTTTGTTGCATCATTTTTTCAAAATCCGTCCCTTTTTCAAAAGCAAACACCGCATTCATTTACCCCTAATTATAAGCCAACGCTGCCACTTGTACTAACCCATTTTAGTGCAAGATAGGCTGGACACGGGATTCTAGTGCCTGTTTAGTCCGCGTACCCTTTATCGACTCCGAAGTCGATATTTCTCCATTTAGCTTTTCTTTACCTACTACCACACCCACACCGATGGACCCGAATCCATCAAACTTCTTTAACCCTAATCTGCCGCCGTCCGTTGGTGCGCAGAATCCACCCCACATTTCTCTCCAGGAATGATGCTATCCACATAGAGGTCCTCTTTCGACCTGCTTATCCACACCACCAGCCAATGGGGATAACTTTGAAATTAAGCCCCAGTATATCAATCTTTTACCCAAATACCACGGACTCGAGACTGAGGACGCTTACGTTTTCATTACCAAATTTGAAAACGTATGCGCAATGATGGGTACGTCATAACTTTCAGTGGATGCGATGCGTCTACGACTTCTTCCATTTACCTTGTGCGATATAGCCGAGAAGTGGCTATATAACACTACCGCACATTCTATTATGAATTGGGAAGAATTTGTCGCTGCATTCCTTAAGAAATTTTACCCAATCCAAAAGACAGCTCGAATCCGTAGTGAACTGAATCAATTTGCCCAGCTCCCTGCTGAACCATTCTCTAAATACTTTGAACGTTTCAAGGATCTATTGGTTCAATGTCCTCATCACGGCATCCCGAGATGGGAGCTTTGCCGAATCATATATGAGGGTAGTAACCCAAGCACTAAACAGAGCCTTGAAAACATGTGTCAAGGTACTTTTATGTCTAAGGATGATGGGGAAGCTTGGCGATACTTAGAAGAGTTCGCTGAAAAATCACTACAGTGGGAGAGTGGAACCCAACCATTGAATAGGGGTGGCGTTCACCAAATAGATGTGTCCATAGGTGTTCGAGCTGAAATGGCAGCAATGCAAAAGAAGCTCGACGCTATGGAACACAAATTTGCAGCAGCCTCCCTAAACCCAGTGTCACTCCCCAAAACTATTTGTGGGTGCTGTTCTGATCCGTCTCACTTGACGGAAGAATGTCCATTTCAAGGTCGTGAGCATACCAATGCCACATTTCAAAGACCGAGAAATGATCCTTTTTCTTCCACATATAATCAGGGTTGGAGGAATCACCCTAATTTTGCTTGGAACCAATCACAATCTCAAAACACGGTTCCAAACCAAAACAATTTCCAGAGGGCCCCTCCACCACAACAGCAACCACAACTTCAATTAAGTCAGCACTCCTTTCAAGCACATAATTTTCAAAATCAGGTCAACACACCTGCACTATCTAGTCCTTTACAGTTGACCGGAACTGATGAATCCTCTTCTTTTGCACAATACATGAATTTGGTCTTAACAAATATCATGCAAGTTTCGGCTGAAATGAAATCTTCTGTCGATAAAATTGAGAAAAACTCTGCGTCCCAAAACGAGAGTATTAAATCGATGGAAGAAGAAATTGCACGATTAAAAGCCGAAATGAGTGCAAGAGAGAAAGGGAAACTTCCAGCTCAACCCTTACCCAATCCTGGTTATTCACATCATGTGAATGCAATCACCACGTTGAGATCTGGAAGAGTGCTTGACAATCATGTTGGGGAAGAAGTTGATGATACTGAAAATCATATCAACACCCCGGCTGAGACCTTTCCTCACACACACACTTCTGACCCCAGTTCTTCTACCCTACCATCTTCTTCCGAGCCTATTCTTCGTTTCCCAAAAGGCTCGCCACTACAGTCCACCTCTTTTACCCCTCCACGGACGATTCCCACTTCTATTCTGGGATCGGCTCCACACACACTTCCTTCTCCTATGATGGACCCAGCGCTTATTGCTAAAGCACCTTATCCTAATCGGTTAAGGGCTAACACACCAAGTCCACAAATGGAGAAGATCACTGAGATGTTTAAACAGGTTAATATCAATATCCCTCTTCTAGATGCTATCCAACAAGTACCTGCATACGCAAAAGTTCTTAAAGACTTTTGCACTAGAAAGAGGAAGAAACAAATGCCCAAGAAGATATTCATGGCTAAGACAGTAGACACAGCTTTCCCCCAGTAATTACCAAGGAAACGTAAGGATCCTGGATATCCTACGATTTCCATCTCAATTGGGGAGAAACACATTAACCGTGCTCTACTAGATCTTGGGGCAAGTGTTAACCTGCTTCCTTTCTCAGTTTATGAGCAGTTAGGAATCGGAGAGTTAAAACCATCTCCATGCACTCTCCAGATGGCTGACCGATCAATCACCAGACCTAGGGGTGAACTAGAGAATGTGTTAATAAAAATTGGGGAATTTATATTTCCTGTAGACTTTATTGTAATTGATACACAGCCTGTAGCGAACTCACGGAATCAAATTCCGGTGATTTTAGGTCGCCCCTTTTTGGCCACTTCCAATGCTATCATCAATTGTCGTAACGGTTCTATGACCCTATCTTTCGGGAAGAGGACAATTGAGATGAACATTTACAAGTTAGGAAGTGTACCCTCCGAACCTACTGCTCAGGTCTGTTCTGTCGACTTAATGGATGTCGACAGCAGCGAATTTAATGATCCTCCTAATACTGATCTTAACTCTTTTCATACGTTATTGTTTGACCCAACTTTGTATCATACATAAACGGACTCTTCCACCAAGATGTCCGGGTCAACAATTAACACTGATTATGAACCATTCTTAGAGTCTGAAGATCACCCCGCACTTAGTGATGACATTATTCTTCGGGGTATAGATGAAACTTTTGAGGAGATCTTCGCAGAAGAACTCGCATTTTTGAATGACACGGGTGTTGAGACGAATCTTGTCCCAATCACTGAAATTGAACCTCCACCCCTTCTTCTGAACTGTAAAAAGAATGCGAGTTATCCATCACATTCACTGCATCGTCTCTCCAATACGAGACGCACACACATTCTCTTCCACCACTTACCTTTTCCCCACTTCTTCTTCCACCAACCCGAGCACTGCATTAATAAAATTTTTGAATGGTTGGTGTTAACATTCGGTCTTTGCAAAGCTTGGCATCGACCACTGATTTTTGACCCCCTCTTGTGATTTTCAAAGTTTAACATTGCATAACTCAAGTTTGGGGGGGTATTATTTTTCCGGCTCTTGAAAAGAAAATTTTTCAAAAAGACGAGCCAAAAATAAGTTTGGGGGAGGTTCTTCACTTAAATATTTTGCCCCCACTAATAAATTCCTCCCAAGCTTACAGGTTTTTTGAGATTTAGCGGATGACAACAGTGAGGACACTGTTGAAAACAAGTTTGGGGGAGGTTTGTGCTTATTTGCGCATCATTTGCATCATACTTTGCATAAGCACAAAACATTTTTTCGAAAACCTATAAAATTTAAAAAATTTCAAAAAGATAAAAACATTTTTTGTACATAAATAAGATAATAAAAGATTAGATAGTGAAAAATTACATCCATGAGATTAGAAAAATTTAAGAAAACTAAGAAAATTAGAAGTTTTCTTATACGAACTAGTAATAAGTAGTTATGAGCCGTTGTCCCAAGGGTTAGTAAGATGAAAGACGTCACTAATCTGAGGATAAAATTAAGTCTGAAAAATAGTTTCTATTCTGGAAGCCAAACATTTTGAACGTTGATACCCTGCTATTCGCACTTACACACGTCTTAAAGCCTGGGATAGTAGAGGATACCTTGAAATGCTCTTGTCTTAAAGCCAAAAGTATGTAGGAAATAAAAAAATAAAAAAATGAAGAAAATATAAAGTGGTGAGAAAAATAAACACTGGTTTTGTTATTACCGAGGTCAATAAAAATGTATAGCGAGGGTGCTTCTTCACCTAGTGCCCTAAGGCCAACTGGTCTGGGAGTCACTGCTATGCCTGAGGTGGTGCAAGACGAGGAAAATACACCAAATAAGCAAGCACATGAATAATCAGTCGGTAAGTACCTCAAGAAATATTAACGGTCGCATGAAAGTGTGTGAGCAATCTCATCTAAATATTCATTAATTAAAAAGTACTAAGGCTGACGGGCAAGAGTATGATAGCTTGAATTGAATTCTCCGGGTGTAGGGATGTCTTTACACACACGCAGGATGATATGATCGATGTTTGGAAGAAAGATAGGAATGAAGAATAAGACGATGTTTTATTGAGGGAGAACGTGATTTCTAACATCTTTTCATGACCATTAAGATAGGGCTCATGACAACCGAAAAGCTAGCTTAGTTGGAAACCCTAATTTTCGAAGCTTTTCTTTTACAATTCTTTTCTTTAAATGTAATATTCATGATCTTCCTTTTATTATTGGATTTTGTGGGTGCAATCCGCTGAAAACCCTCAGGAGACAACACTCCTCCTACTAGGGATACCTAGAGGTTTAAAGGCTTGTTGCACGTGCTCAGTGCAATCGTGTTGCCTACGAAAGTGTGATAGTTAGTTTTTCTCTTTCTTTATTTTCTCCTTCTCTTTTTAATAAAACATTCGCTCGAGACGATCGAAATTAAGTTTGGGGGTATTTGATTAGTCGAAAATATTGTATATTTTAGCCGGCAATTTCCTCATCATTTGCACTCATTTAGAAGTGTACGGCATTCATATTTTACATATTAGCAAAACTATCGAAAAATATCAGATTACATGTATTAGACCTTAAAACCGGCATTTCTAGGGAAATTGACTGCATTGCATGGCATCGCAATATTTCTATATGTCGCAACCCGTATTTCGAAGTCTGTGCAGGAAAAGGAGAAGCTCGCTCAAATTTACACCGCTCAAAAGATACGTAAACTCACTAAATTCAAATCTGGTATCAATCCAAAGGAGCAATCACAAATCAACATATCATACAAAGCCCCAAACAGCAGTACAAGACCACTCCAGAAAGCACAAGACCCAAGCCCCTCAAGGAGCCGTGGATCCGCGGCCATATCCTCCTTGTGCCGCGGATCCGCGGCCTATTGATGAAGTTATCTCCTCAAATTTGGCCCAAGTTGCTTCTCTCAGTGGCTACAGTTCAGAAAAGCATGACATTTTCTAGAAGACTCCAGGGACTTCTACCAGATCAGCAAACACTTTGATCAACACTAAACTAAGCCTTGTATTCTAGAAACTTCTCCTAAACCCTAGCTTAAACCCTAAGCTAAGCCTAAAAAACTACTTCTAGAAGTCTTTCAACAAACTTTTGGAGGGAACTCAAGAGGCTTAGGGTTTGGGTGTTCTATAAATAAGACCCTAGGCTCATTGTAAAGAGGATCCCCCCATTATTCAACCTTGGGAATTATTCATCCAATTAGTGAATCTATCCCCAATCTATCTCTCTCTTCATCTTCTTCTTCCACAAGTCTAGTGAGAGGGCTTGTAGGAAACCCTAACCCTAATTCCAATTAAAATCAAGATCCCGAGTACCCATTAAGCAAGAAGCCTTACAACCTTTAGGAGCGGAGCCGATCTTCAACGAAGTAAGCGATCCGAGCCGATCCACGACTCACGAAGCCGAGCGACGCCCGATCAACGATTTAGATTCTTCCTCTTGTAGTTCTTGAAGCGAAAGTAATCAAAATTGTTGAGATAAATAAAGGTGATATTCTTTTATCTTGTTTTCTTTAAATTCTGCATCTTGATATCTTTACAATTTGTGAATCTTTTCTGTGTGGTGATGTGTGAATAAAACTCCGCTCGTCGAGGAGTCGAGACGGTCAATAGAATGATGATGTAACATAGCTTTAATCGATTCTTGAGTCCTACGAGTTTTGTAAACCCTAGCAAGTTCAAGAAACGACGACCCATTTCGTTGCGATGCTTTCTTGATTGATATCGTTCGAAATTGGGGAGTTCCGATCGTTTCTTGAATTTGGTAGAGGCTAGAAAATGAATGATATCGACGAAAGAACAAGGGTTAAAAGATGAACCCTAGTTTCATCAAGAAAGCCCTAATTCTCGTCGATGATCATCGATCTAGTATCAATCCTTCGAAGGACAAGAACACGATATCTTTAGATTACATCACGTCTATTGATCCTATCGATTCCTACGAGCCTCTTTTAGATTCTTGACTGTTGATTGGAAATATTATCGAAACCCAATTCTTGATTGTTTATCAGTTTCTTGATTCTTGATTAAACATCGTGACACCTGAATCAATTGATAAATTCTTGAATCATGTTTTCTTTTATCGTTACTTAACTTTTCAATTCAAGCATATCATAATACAAACGAATCGTGCAATCCCTGTGGACGATCCGCACTCATTCATGAACTACAATTGACACCGTAGTTTGATTGCGGTCAAAATAATTTTTTGGTTGTGAAGTTCTTTATAAATTTTCTGAATACCGACACAAGAAACAGTTTCGATCAAATGGTACCATTTTAGGGGACCTTTTGAATTGATTCATACTACACAACGGAAAATCACTAAATCAATAGTCTACTATACCAGTTAAAGCAGGTGGCAAGGCCGGAAGGGCCGGTGGCGCGACCGATCTTTCTTCTCCCCCTTCAATTTATAACACTGCAGTTAGAACAAAAAAAATTAGAAATAATTCTATCACCGAAAAAGAAAGATATCAGTCAGGAACTATACTCACCAGCGCCACCAGAGGGAGAAGCGAGTTCTAGTTGGAAGGAGAAGTGTGGGAGCAACACTTGATAAAGATGGTCAAAGAGCACTCCTGAAAAGACATAACAGTACGATTTTACTACACAAATTATACGTCTGAAAGATAAGATTAATAAGTTGCAAACCCATACCTTCCAACATCTTCGATGGTATGAGAGAGGGTTGAGAGGTGACCACCGCCAAGGCAGTCGTTGAAGGCGCTCCCTCGAGCAGCGGGGCATCGGCGCTGGCTGCACCTGCGTTACGAACAAAGGTGAACTTGTCAGAAAGGATTATAAGGTGAAGAAAGACGGCAACTTGGGATTTACCTAATGAGCTGCCGGCTGAAACAGAGGCGACTCCCTCCTCCATCGACATGAGGCCACCGCCCGTGGCCTCATCACTCGATTCAATGGGAACCGTCGTCGTGCTCGTGTTGCCAGGAGACGGCGGAAGGTCATAGACGGGGAGGGCAATGATCGGAGCATTGCCGGAATCTTGAGAAAGAGCGGCTGACTCTTCCCCAAGTGTCATGCCCGTCTCACCCGCTACTTTTTCGAGCTCAGCGGTCTCCATCGGTTCATCCGCCATCACTATGAGGTCGCCGGTATCAAGCGCCTCATCCGCCGCTGCCCCGGGCTCATTTATAGCGGTCGCCTCATTCGCCGCCACCTCAGGCTTGGCATCAACGACTTTCTCGAGTGCAACTCCCTCGGCCCCCAACTCAGGCTCCGCAGCCCCAGCGACGTTGCCCACCGTCGGCTCAGGTTCGGCCAGTGCCTCCTTCTCTGTTTCCTTGGGTTCGACGGTTTCCGCCTCCCCCTCGGTCGGACTTGGCCCTGCAGGATAGAATATATAAGAACCAGCAGCTTTATAATTCTTACAACAGGATTTTGAAAGAAATATTACCTGAGTTAGACTTATCGTTAGCCTCCCTATTGGCGCGAATCACCAGTCTATGAACTGTAGACAAGGCGACTGGGGGCTCTTCTGACGAAGTATCGGCACAAGGGACAGTACTTGAGCCCGCTCTAATGGCCAAGGCAGCCCTGCGTGCCTTTGCTTCGCGCCTCGACCGCTTCCTTTCCTCCCGGGCTGTCGCGATGGACCTCTTCGATGCTTTCTTCATCAAGGCGTCGTCGTCCTCGTTCAGAGATGCCTCCAGAGCCTTTAAAGCATCTCTCATCGGCTCTTCAAGACGGACCTCCCGGGGTAGCCCTGAAGAGGCAGGAACATCGGCAGCTGGCGGAATATCCACGTCACTTGGCGGGAACGGCATTAAGGTTCCTGAGATAAAAAGGGAGAGGTTAGATCAACCATAACACAAGGAAAATGAAAACTTGATGAATTTAAACTTACTAAGGACTAAAGACGCTCTAAGGCGTTCCTCCTCTTGGAATGTCTTGAGGGAAGCGGCGATGGCTTCTTCAGTTGTGATGCCTATTGGAAGAAAAGAAGGAAAAATGTTAATCAAAGGCAATAATGAAGGTATGATGCAATAGAAAATGCGACTAGTGATTACCTGATGCCGCAAGCTTAGCCAGCCATGCGTCACGCCTCGCCAACCGCTCTGAAGCTTCGAGGGCAGCCTCCAAATCGGTGTCATCCGGCATGACTAATCTCTCGTTAGTCTCGTATTCACTCAGGCCCTCAGCATAGGGAGCGTGGGGTTCCTAACCGAACACGACGTCAGCGGCGAAGAGCGAATTCTTTTTCTTCTTCTGCCCACCAACACTGGGTGCACCCGGGATCGACTTACGCTTGGCAGCCACTTTGGGGTAAGTTTGGAAAGGACATACCCCAACTTGTCGTAAGTGATTGCCATCTTGACATTCCTGAGCCAATCTTTGTAGTTTGGCCCTATCAATATGTTTTTATCTAGTAATAACTTAAGTCCGGTCATGTTGAATGGTCGCTGCAATTAGGAGAGAGAAAAGAAACACTTTAGCATGATGCTCTTGCAAGTTTAGAGTGGTTTTTAATTTGTCTAAACTGGATGGCTCCCACTGTCTCTCGAATCCCTTCTCAAACCGTAAAGAAAAGATTAGTCAGGATCAATCTCACCGTACAATACTTGCTTAACCGTTCAGCCAGGCCAGTGTCGGTACTTCGAGGGAGGTTTTCCAACGCTTTCGCGAAGTTCCTTAATTAAGTAACTTCTTTTCCCTGTGGGCGTAGCCCCGCTAACACCTTTCTAGACACCTACTAAGTTTATAGCATTGATCGTTAAGTGAGAGTTTTCCCGAGGAGTAGCATATACTCACAGTAGGATCGGGATCCAAATATCATCGCGTGATAAAACCGAAGGAATCCTACCAGAATTATCACACTCCAAATGGTATGCAGCACTAGCAAGTTTCAGTACTTATGAAACTCCCGATGTGGATTTTTGCCCCATGCTCTTATGACCTTGGCGTGAGGTCAAAATGTCATAAGTCACATGTCAAGTTCTTCCCATCATTATCCTGGTTAATTTGAACCCACCCGTACCTACCCTTGACGTAGGCCAAAATGGCAGTACGACTGTCTCAAACCAACGCATTCTATCTATGCAACAGATAAATATCCGGCAGCTACCAATCACTATGCCTTGGCGTGAGGTCAAAATACATAGCTTGAATACTACCGAATATTTAACTGAAATGATGGAGGGCTACGGATGGTTTTGGCGAAACCGTGAACGTAGTGAACTTGATATAATCGATGGAAGGAGATAGCTTTTAAAAGGAGTGGTTCAAGCTCCGCGTTTAAAAGTTTAGTTTTGAAAAGAACCGAGTGGTTTTCAAAGTGTTCCAATCGACTTTTACTTGGTTTATTTTCTTGCATTAGTTCTTTTAATGCGTCCCATCATTTAATCCTACCATTGCAGAAAATAACCAAAATATGACGTACGCTTATGCCATTCGCATTCGCCACGGGGCCCCGTCATCACCCGTTAGGTTACTTAACTAACGACAGAGCGGGGGCTGGGCTAGCGCGGCTGTAAAACATAAGCAACGCCTAAATAGTTATCATATATAAATATATAGCAATGATAGACATTACAGATCACAGATGAATACATTGGATATACTAGGAACCCGCAACCCGTTCGAGCCTGCAACGAAAAGCGGATTACACGGTCGCGGTGAATAGCCAATACCCCACCCAAGACCCCTATGAGTGCGGCAAACTACCCGCCAAGTACCCGAAGCGAAGCAACCTCCCTCACCACCGTGAGTAGGCCACTCGGCACTTCGAGATACCCGGTAGTTTGTGCACCCCCTCCATGGGTCTATCCTAGGAGCAAAAAACAGTAAAAAGAATTATACAATGACGGCTACAACCCCGACCCGGTTGTGCGGCCAAACAAATAATATTATTACAACAATTTACATATTACAATGAATGAAAGAAAAAGCAACACTCATCTCACATCCACCCCGGCTATTCATCCGCGACAATCCAACCCATTCATATACACATACCATCATCAATCACAGATCACAGATATGTATAACCCCGACTAATCGACATATAGCGATTAACCGACGTTCAATACATATAAACATCACAGATATAACCTTTTAGTCAAAGTGTATTGAAGTTCGGAAAAAAAAATACGGATTTATAGGCCCCCAAAAACAAATTTCTATTCTGGAAAACCTGGGAACATATAAACCATCTTAAAAATCCTAAAACCAAGCCATAAGAAAACTACACCAAACTCGACTCAGTGAAGAGTCAAAACGGCGGCGGTTCCGCGGCAATAGCTTGCTATTGCCGCTGAACCGCGGCGGTTTAGACGACTCACTGGACCGGGTTTACTGTGCTTCTTAAGAAAACCCTGAGATGATTTTTGAAGTATGACAAATTTTATTTTGAACAGAAAAAATTTTAACAGAAAGTTTTGGTTTTCAAAACTCGGTTTTGTGATTTTTCCGATTCGAACTTCCATACACTTTACTACCCAGCTAGTTTATGTTTAGTTAGGCTCTGATACCACTGTAAGTCCACGTTGCCCACCCCGGTACTTGCGGGGAGGCGGAAAACGGAATAAAAATCGAATTTTTATGAGCTTAGGCAACATGGACTAGACTATGAAGGATATTTGCTAAACAAAAACAAGCTAAAGCTAACTAGAAACTAGCTAAGTGCTAGAAAGGTTATACCTTGGGCTTTAAGTCCTTCTCTCCTTGCTCCTTGGAGTGGTGGAAGGAGGTCACCTTTGTCGTCTTCTCCCGTCAAAGAAAGATCCACCCGAAAGCCTCGACCTTTGGCTTCAACTCCAAGCTAGAAGTAACTAGGGTGCAAGAAGTGCTAATCCTTGAACCCTAGATGAGAGTAGAGATTATCAAGAGAGGGTTTTTCTCAAGCTCAAGTGTTTCTCAACACATGAGAGGGGAGAGCTTGAGGGAGAGAAAGTAAATGATAGAATGAGAATAATATGAACCATTCTCACATATATGTGTGAATTATTGTAATTAGATAATTAGCTAGATAATTGTCATGGTTAATCAAGACATGACCATTATCATTTCATTTTTAATGCAAATTGCAAGGATCAAAGAGCATCTTCCAAATGAAATGATGATGGTCAAAGTGTCAACAAGGTCAACAAGTCAAGATAGGTCAAATGGTCAACAACCATAACCATGCACAATTATTAAACTAATATCAATTAACAACAATACACACATAAGCATTAGGGTTAATAAAATGACAATAGTCATTAACCCTAATCAAAGTCCTCTCCCTCTGTCTCAAGCAACTGTGCATACGCACCCGTATTCGTGATCCGAGGAACACGAATACAATGAGAAAAAGCCAATCCCAAATCATATACTAGGATCCGGCTTAAACCAAAGCCCGCTAGTATAAGCTGTCCGGACAGCAAACGTGCACAAGTGCGCGGATGTGAACGAACCCTGTCGCAAAACCATGCGACCTCTACTCATTTTGCCTAAAGGCGAATAGCTCTCTGTGTGGGACTCTAAAGACTCGACACTACGCTGGCAGTGGGTTTAACCACAGACCGCAAGCGGCACTAGCTGTACGTAACGGTCCCCAGGTAGATGTCGATAAGAAGACTGACGAGGTGAACCCCATCTGAACTCCTACTGAGCCTGTATGTGACAATCTCCGTACAGTCCGGTCTGTTCGTCTGATACATCGCATGGCAGGCCTAGGGGGGTGGTGAACGTCAGTCCCCTAATAGCGGTACAAGTCGTGTCGGAGTGTATCCCAGAACACCCTGAGATAACACTGAAAACCTACCAGTATATCTCGCTTGCCCTGGCCAGGGACTACTCGTGTAATAGCTCTCCTGGACACAGTGCGATGTCAACCCCCAATACCGGGAGAGACGAATCCTGTCTAACCGTCACTGCCTCCAAGTGCTTCGAGACTGCACCCAAAAACTACCTGTTTGCACGACTCCTTTGAGCCGTGGTAGGGTAGCAATCAAAGTGCAGTGGGAACACACTCGAGGCGAAGTGACAGTGTCAAGTCAGCGGACTAAGCAGTACTCATGTCACCTGAGAACTGATAACTAACGATAGGTATAATACCAACCAACAGTTCCCGACGAGTCCTGTCCAGTGTACTCGTAACCTAACGAGCACCCGCATACTATCTCAAGTACGACGTACTGACGGCTGTGGGACAGACCGTCTCCCACGCTGGGATGAGAAGCGCATACGCTAGTCTACTCCGGAGTATCGATGCCCTGTCTCGATAGTCCAACGACTAGGGACCTGTATAAGGATGTGCTTATAGATCACCCAGCTCCCACGAGTGTGAGCGCCATCACAACGCTGGTAATCAAGCAAAGATCCTAAGGGCTCTACTAATATGTATAACAGCGATATGCTAAAAGAAACACATGCACATATTAAAGCAGAGACAAACCAAGTAGCATACTACCATTTCGAGCAAGATTATATATACAACTGTGAATATCCCAAGCTTCCATCAAGTAATATACAAACTAGTATGATACAATAATGGCCTCTAGGGCATATACAATAACAATCTCCCACTTGCACTAAGGCCATGTACTGGCGTATCGAAGACCTATCATCTCGATCAGCCGCTCGAACTGAGTCTGGGGCAAGGCCTTGGTGAATGGATCTGCTGTGTTATCTTCTGAAGCAACCCTCCGAACCTCGATCTCCTGGCGATCTACAATCTCCCTGATCAGGTGATACCGCCTCAAGATGTGTCTGGATTTCTGATAGGACCTGGGTTCCTTCGCTAAAGCTATAGCCCCGTTGTTGTCGCAATACAGAGGTATTGGGTCAACAATAGACGGAACCACCTGAAGTTCTCTCAAGAACTTCCTCATCCAGACAGCTTCTTTTGCGGCATCAGATGCAGCGATGTATTCCGCTTCCATAGTTGAGTCAGCAACAATTTCCTGTTTGGAGCTCTTCCAACACACCTCCCCTCCGTTGAGGGTAAAGACAAAACCTGACATGGACTTGGAATCATCCTTGTCACTCTGGATGCTGGAGTCAGCAAAGGCCTCAATCTGGAGGTCTTTTCCGCCATACACCAAGAACATCTCCTTAGTCCTTCTCAGGTACTTGAGAATGTTCTTTACTGCTATCCAATATTTCTCCCCACGGTTTGACTGATACCTGCTTACCACACTCAGTGCATAAGCCACATCCGGTCTGGTACACAACATCGCATACATTATAGAGCCTACCGCAGAAGCGTAGGGTATAACAGACATGCGATCCCTTTCCAAATCAGTCTTGGGAGACATCTCTTTGGAGAGGGTGATCCCGTGACAAGCCGGTAGATTACCGCGCTTGGAATCTTCCATACTGAATCTCTTCAGTATGGTGTCGATGTACCTGGACTGCGAAAGTCCTAATATCCTCTTAGATCTGTCACGGTAGATCCGGATACCCAGAATGTATGAGGCATCACCCAGGTCTTTCATGGAGAACCTGTGTGACAAGAACCCCTTGACAGATTGTAGCATAGGAATGTCATTTCCTATTAAGAGAATGTCATCCACGTATAAAACGAGGAACACTACAGTTCTCGCTACAAATCTACAATAGATGCATGGTTCATCTAGATTTTTGATAAAGCCAAATTCCTTGACCGTCTCATCAAAACAGATGTTCCAACTCCGCGATGCCTGCTTTAGTCCATAAATGGACTTAAGCAACTTGCACACCTTTCCGCTGCTCCCACTCTGAATAAAACCCTCTGGCTAATCCATATAGACACATTCCTCCAAATGTCCATTTAGAAAAGCTGTCTTTACGCCCATCTGCCAAATCTCATAATCGTGGAAGGCAGCAATGGCAAGAAGGATCCGAATGGATTTCAGCATAGCTACTGGAGAAAAAGTTTCGTCATAGTCCAAACCAGGTCGCTGACGAAAACCCTTTGCAACCAGTCTATCTTTATAGGTCTCAACCTGTCCATCTACACCAATCTTCCTTTTGAAGATCCACTTGCATCCTACGGGTTTTACCCCATCTAGAGCAATGTCCAACGTCCATACTTTGTTGGTGTACATGGACTCCATTTCGGTCCGCATTGCATCCAGCCATTTTACCGAGTCGACGCTCTGAATGGCTTGCTGGAAGCTAGTAGGCTCATCAAAATCTATGATGCAATCCTCTCTATCCCCATCAATGAGAAAACCGTACTATCTCTCGGGCGGATGAGACTGCCTACTACTCCTGCGGAGTGGCGTGGGAATGTCCTGATCTTTCGAACCCTCTGGTTCTACTAAGCTTTCAGTAATAGCTTGTGGTTCTGGAATTTCTTCCAGTTCTATTGCGCTCCCACTTATTTCTTTTTCTAAGAACTGATGTTCCAGAAAATGGGCATTACGAGAAACAAGGACTTTTTGTTCCTCTGCATAATAGAAAAGATACCCCCTGGAGTTCTTTGGGTATCCCACAAACTTGCACAGTACTGAGCGTGCCTCGAGCTTGTCCGCATGCTGCTTTTTGACATAAGCTGGACATCCCCAAATCTTCAGATATTGAAGATAGGGTTTCTTCCCACTCCATAACTCATATGGTGTGGTAGGCACAGTCTTAGTTGGAACTCGGTTCAAAAGGTATGCAGCTGATTCTAGCGCATATCCCCAGAACGATCGCGGTAACTCAGCGTTACTCATCATGGACCGTACCATATCCAATAGGGTTCGGTTCCGTCTCTCCGATACACCGTTATGTTGCGGAGTGTATGGAGGAGTAAGCTGAGAGAGAATTCCATTCTCTTTTAAGTAACCCAGGAACTCGGCACTCAAGTATTCACCACCTCGATCAGATCTCAGTGCCTTGATACTTTTGCCTGTTTGTTTTTCTACTTCATTCTTATATTCCTGGAACTTATCAAAAGCTTCGGATTTATGCTTCATTAAGAAGACATGTCCGAACCTTGAGAAATCATCCGTAAAAGTAATGAAGTAAGAATAACCGCTTCGCGCATGTGTAGACATTGGACCGCACACGTCGCTGTGTACGAGTCCCAAGAGCTCGCTCGCTCTTACTCCGTGTCCAGTGAACGGAGTCTTTGTCATCTTTCCCTTGAGACAGGATTGACAAGTTGCATACGATTAATATTCGAATGAATCCAAATATCCTTCTACATGTAACTTAGTCAACCTTCTCTCATTGATGTGACCCAGTCTACAATGCCATAAGAAAGTTTTATCGATTTCTGGAGACTTTCTTTTGTGTGTATTCTGGACATTGAAAATTTGTGGCTGGTTTAATACGTATATACCGTTGTTCAATGTACCTGACCCAATCAAAACTTGATTAAGGTGAATGTTCACTACATTACTTACAAATGCAAATTCATAACCTTCTTTAGATAATAAAGATACAGAAATGATATTACAGGTTGCATTTGGTACATAATAACAACTAGGCAAAACCAAAAAGTGTCCATCCGACAATCCCAGGTGATAGTCCCTCACGGCCTCAGCATCCATGCTAGCACCGTTTGCAACTCTGAGGGTCATGTCACCTGCCTTCAAAACTCTACGCTTTCTCAACACCTGCAAAGAATTACAGATATGAGATCCTGATCCGGTATCCAATACCCAGGATGTAGAGTTTATTGATAGACAGTTTTCAATAACAGACACACCTGAAGCTGAAGCTGCAACTCGCTTCAAATCCTGTGTTCTGGCTTTCCAAGCCTTGCAATCCTGTTTCCAGTGACCACTTTTGTGACAATAGAAGCATTCTTCCTTCCCCACCAGCTTTCCCGCTATCTTTGTTGCTTTACCTTTTCCCTTCGTATCCACTTTACCGACACCGCCTCTTGGTTTGGCGGGGGCTTTCTTCTTCTTGCCCTTGGCTTTCGTCCTGGACCTAGAAGAGGAAGATCCTCCTACAAACAAAGTGGATGTCTCCCTACCCTTCTGTAGGGTGCCCTCAGCACTCCTCAACATGTTCAGAAGCTCGGAAAGTTCAACCTCCATTCCTTGCATGTTGAAGTTAAGAATAAACTGGGCGTAAGTGGAAGGAAGGGACTGGAGAATCAAATCAGTATAGAGTTCATTCTCCAACGTGGTCCCAAGGTCTGCGAGCTCCTCAATGTAGCCAATCATCTTAAGCACGTGTTCCGCTACCGATGATCCGACGGCCAACCTTGCCGAAAAAAGCTTCTTCGACACTTTGTATCTTGCGATACGAGACTGCTCTCCATACAGTTCTTTTGTATGAAGAAATATGGACTCTAGGTCCATATTCTCGTACCTCCTCTGATGTTCGTTGTCCATCGAGGCAAGTACGAGGCATCTGGCCTTCGCGCAATCTATTTCCCAGGTCTTGTAGATTTCCCTATCTACGACACTGGTTTTGGGACCTGGGACAGGGGGAGCTTTGGTGGTAAGGACATACCCCAACTTGTCGTAAGTGATTGCCATCTTGACATTCCTGAGCCAATCTTTGTAGTTTAGCCCTGTCAATATGTTTTTATCTAGTAATAACTTAAGTCCGGTCATGTTGAATGGTCGCTGCAATTAGGAGAGAGAAAAGAAATACTTTAGCATGATGCTCTTGCAAGTTTAGAGTGGTTTTTAATTTGTCTAAACTGGATGGCTCCCACTGTCTCTCGAATCCCTTCTCAAACCGTAAAGAAAAGATTAGTCAGGATCAATCTCACCGTACAATACTTGCTTAACCGTTCAGCCAGGCCAGTGTCGGTACTTCGAGGGAGGTTTTCCAACGCTTTCGCGAAGTTCCTTAATTAAGTAACTTCTTTTCCCTGTGGGCGTAGCCCCGCTAACACCTTTCTAGACACCTACTAAGTTTATAGCATTGATCGTTAAGTGAGAGTTTTCCCGAGGAGTAGCATATACTCACAGTAGGATCGGGATCCAAATATCATCGCGTGATAAAACCGAAGGAATCCTACCAGAATTATCACACTCCAAATGGTATGCAGCGCTAGCAAGTTTCAGTACTTATGAAACTCCCGATGTGGATTTTTGCCCCATGCTCTTATGACCTTGGCGTGAGGTCAAAATGTCATAAGTCACATGTCAAGTTCTTCCCATCATTATCCTGGTTAATTTGAACCCACCCGTACCTACCCTTGACGTAGGCCAAAATGGCAGTACGACTGTCTCAAACCAACGCATTCTATCTATGCAACAGATAAATATCCGGCAGCTACCAATCACTATGCCTTGGCGTGAGGTCAAAATACATAGCTTGAATACTACCGAATATTTAACTGAAATGATGGAGGGCTACGGATGGTTTTGGCGAAACCGTGAATGTAGTGAACTTGATATAATCGATGGAACGAGATAGCTTTTAAAAGGAGTGGTTCAAGCTCCGCGTTTAAAAGTTTAGTTTTGAAAAGAACCGTGTGGTTTTCAAAGTGTTCCAATCGACTTTTACTTGGTTTATTTTCGTGCATTAGTTTTTTTAATGCGTCCCATCATTTAATCCTACCATTGCAGAAAACAACCAAAATATGACGTACGCTTATGCCATTCGCATTCGCCACGGGGCCCCGTCATCACCCGTTAGGTTACTTAACTAACGACAGAGCGGGGGCTGGGCTAGTGCGGCTGTAAAACATAAGCAACGCCTAAATATTTATCATATATAAATATATAGCAATGATAGACATTACAGATCACAGATGAATACATTGGATATACTAGGAACCCGCAACCCGTTCGAGCCTGCAACGAAAAGCGGATTACACGGTCGCGGTGAATAGCCAATACCCCACCCAAGACCCCTACGAGTGCGGCAAACTACCCGCCAAGTACCCGAAGCGAAGCAACCTCCCTCACCACCGTGAGTAAGCCACTCGGCACTTCGAGATACCCGGTAGTTTGTGCACCCCCTCCATGGGTCTATCCTAGGAGCAAAAAACAGTAAAAAGAATTATACAATGACGGCTACAACCCCGACCCGGTTGTGCGGCCAAACAAATAATATTATTACATCAATTTACATATTACAATGAATGAAAGAAAAAGCAACACTCATCTCACATCCACCCCGGCTATTCATCCGCGACAATCCAACCCATTCATATACACATACCATCATCAATCACAGATCACAGATATGTATAACCCCGACTAATCGACATATAGCGATTAGCCGATGTTCAATACATATAAACATCACAGATATAACCTTTTAGTCAAAGTGTATTGAAGTTCGGAAGAAAAATACGGATTTATAGGCCCCCAAAAACAAATTTCTATTCTGGAAAACCTGAGAACATATAAACCATCTTAAAAATCCTAAAACCAAGCCATAAGAAAACTACACCAAACTCGACTCAGTGAAGAGTCAAAACGGCGGCGGTTCCGCGGCAATAGCTTGCTATTGCCGCTGAACCACGGCGGTTTAGACGACTCACTGGACCGGGTTTGCTGTGCTTCTTAAGAAAACCCTGAGATGATTTTTGAAGTATGACAAATTTTATTTTGAACAGAAAAAATTTTAACAGAAAGTTTGGGTTTTGAAAACTCGGTTTTGTGATTTTTCCGATTCGAACTTCCATACACTTTACTACCCAGCTAGTTTATGTATAGTTAGGCTCTGATACCACTGTAAGTCCACGTTGCCCATCCCGGTACTTGCGGGGAGGCGGAAAACGGAATAAAAATCGAATTTTTATGAGCTTAGGCAACATGGACTAGACTATGAAGGATCTTTGCTAAACAAAAACAAGCTAAAGCTAACTAGAAACTAGCTAAGTGCTAGAAAGGTTATACCTTGGGCTTTAAGTCCTTCTCTCCTTGCTCCTTGGAGTGGTGGAAGGAGGTCACCTTTGTCGTCTTCTCCCGTCAAAGAAAGATCCACCCGAAAGCCTCGACCATTGGCTTCAACTCCAAGCTAGAAGTAACTAGGGTGCAAGAAGTGCTAATCCTTGAACCCTAGATGATAGTAGAGATTATCAAGAGATGGTTTTTCTCAAGCTCAAGTGTTTCTCAACACATGAGAGGGGAGAGCTTGAGGGAAAGGAAGAACAAGAGAGAGAAAGTAAATGATAGAATGAGAATAATATGAACCATTCTCACATATATGTGTGAATTATTGTAATTAGATAATTAGCTAGATAATTGTCATGGTTAATCAAGACATGACCGTTATCATTTCATTTTTAATGCAAATTGCAAGGATCAAAGAGCATCTTCCAAATGAAATGATGATGGTCAAAGTGTCAACAAGGTCAACAAGTCAAGATAGGTCAAATGGGCAACAACCATAACCATGCACAATTATTAAACTAATATCAATTAACAATAATACACACATAAGCATTAGGGTTAATAAAATGACAATAGTCATTAACCCTAATCAAAGTCCTCTCCCTCTGTCTCAAGCAACTGTGCATACGCACCCGTATTCGTGATCCGAGGTACACGAATACAATGAGAAAAAGCCAATCCCAAATCATATACTAGGATCCGGCTTAAACCAAAGCCCGCTAGTATAAGCTGTCCGGACAGCAAACGTGCACAAGTGCGCGGATGTGAACGAACCCTGTCGCAAAACCATGCGACCTCTACTCATTTTGCCTAAAGGCGAATAGCTCTCTGTGTGGGACTCTAAAGACTCGACACTACGCTGGCAGTGGGTTTAACCACAGACCGCAAGCGGCACTAGCTGTACGTAACGGTCCCCAGGTAGATGTCGATAAGAAGACTGACGAGGTGAACCCCATCTGAACTCCTACTGAGCCTGTATGTGACAATCTCCGTACAGTCCGGTCTGTTCGTCTGATACATCGCATGGCGGGCCTAGCGGGGCGGTGAACGTCAGTCCCCTAATAGCGGTACAAGTCGTGTCGGAGTGTAGCCCAGAACACCCTGAGATAACACTGGAAACCTACCAGTATATCTCGCTTGCCCTGGCCAGGGACTACTCGTGTAATGGCTCTCCTGGACACAGTGCGATGTCAACCCCCAATACCGGGAGAGACGAATCCTGTCTAACCGTCACTGCCTCCAAGTGCTGCGCTGCGCGACACGTGTCAGCGCAGTGGCGCTGCGCTATGCGCTGCGCGACACGTGTCAGCGCAGTTGCGCAAGCGCAGTTGCGCTGCGCTGAACGCTGCGTGACACGTGTCACGCGCTGGGGCATTTGCGCAAAACAGAATAAAAATTGCAAAGAAATCTTTCTTTTCTTGTTAAAACAAGAAGATTTTCTTCTGTAAAACAGAAGCCCTTGGATCAAAGATCCAACGGTGAGGAAAATTCCCCAAATCACTCAGAGAAAGATCTCTTTAACAAATTTAACTAATTTATGGGCACTATAAAAAGGAGCCTAGACCTCAATTCAAAGGCATCAACATTTGGTGAGAAATCAAAATTTTCAAACAGAGAGAACTCTGAAGAAATTTCAAGAGAAAAAAAAAGGTAAAATACCTTTTAGATAGAAGAATTTCTTCTAATAGATCATTGATCTAAGAACAAGATCAATGATCCTCAATAAAAAAAAACAAAAAAAATAATAATAGTGCTTTGCACTTATGAACCATTGGTTCTCTATGATCAAGAAAAATAAGAAACATTTGTTTTCTTTGATCTAAATTGGATCAAGAAATCAAAAAGTGCTTTGCACTTCTTTTTTGAACCTTTGGTTCTAGTATCTAAAAGATTCTCAAGTTAATAGTGCCTTGCACTTGTAAATCTGCACTGTTGCGCTCTTGGGTTGGCGCAAGCCACCAGAGAGCGCCATGTGTCAGCATCTGAACCACTTGCGCTATGCGCTTTAAGATAGAGCTTTGCTCTCTGAAATTGGCGCAACCCACCAGAGCGCACCACGTGTCAGCAGCGCAAGCGTAGCGCACTAGCGCAGCATACTGCGCTTACATGACACGTGTCATCACCACAAGCGCTTGCGCTCTTTGATTGGCGCAAAGCGCCTGAAAAATGCAATGCATTATTTTAAAGAAGGGCAGAGTCCAAATAGATGCTCTGCATCATTTATAAAGAGACAGAGCCCAAATCAGAAAGGCCTAGCAGGCCAAAATAAAATGCAGTGCATTATTAAATAGGGGCAAAGCCCTAGCACAGGCCTAATAGGCCAAAGATAAAAAACGCTGAATATTCTCAACTGGACTTAGCCCAATCATGGCCGTAAGTCCTCAAATTAAATTGACTGAGCAAGACTGCTTTCCTAAATCAATTTACATCCGGTTCAAGGGTACATCTCCGAACTCCTCTGACACCTATTGTTGTAATCCTTCAACGACGTCAGAGAGGTGACGGGTCCCGACAACCATACATCAACATGGACTGTGGGGTCCTTAAACTCATGGACTCATGCGTCCTTAAACTAAAATACGGACTGTGGGGTCCTTAAACCCGCGGACTTATGCGTCCTTAAACTAAAACACGGACTGTGGGGTCCTTAAACCCACGGACTTAAGCGTCCTTAAACTACCTAAGGACCACCATGTCCCTAAACTGGAATATGGACCGCAATGTCCTTAAACTACCAATGGACCGCAATGTCCTTAAACTACCAATGGACCGCAATGTCCCTAAACTACCTATGGACCACTACTTCCCTAAACTGGAACAATAGAGCTCCCAAATGCTCTTTTGTCGGATCTAAACGATCCCGTTTAAGTTGATCTTAGCCTCAAATATGGCTAACTTATCCTTAAACATTCAAACAGACTTTAATCCCAAATTGGACTATAAGACCCCCAATCAACTTTGGTTCAAGGGTACATCTCCGAACTCCTCTGACACATGTCGTTGTAATCCTTCAACGTCGTCAGAGAGGTGACGGGTCCCGACGGCCATATATTAAATGGAACACTACGTCCTTAAACCGGAAATGGATCTAGACGATCCCGTTAAGTTGACCTTAGTCTCAAATCAGACTAACGTATCCTTAACGAATGTTTAAGTTGATCTTAGTCTCAAATGCGGATAACGTATCCATAAACTAAAAACACCAAACACAAATCTAAGTAAATACGGATTTGGACTAATCCACGTCCTACGGGCGACGGCATTACTCAGTCTCCGTATACAATCCACGGGCAACCACAAACAAAACAAACACCCACGATACGAAGTGAAATTCTGGAGAAGAAGAAAGTTGTTACCGCGATGCATTAGCGTAATTAACTGCAGGGGCTTACGCCTGCAGGGAAGAGCGTCCCCACAATCAAAAACCCCTCAAGCGAGGGGGAATCTGACGAAGTCCGCTACATCGGCCGCATCCGTCTAAACCTCCGATACACGGTGCTATAAATCAACTTGGCATCTTCGGAGAGGTAGACGGATAAAACCATATAGCATCTGCCACGAATCTCAGGCTAGACGTCCTCACGTCGTCGCCGTCTTTCGGAGGGGAACAATGCCGATAAGAAGACTGACGAGGTGAACTCATCCGAACTCCTACTGAGCCTGAATGTGACAGTCTCCGTACAGTCCGGTCTGTTCGTCTGAGAATATCGCATGGCGGGCCTAGGGGGCGGTAAACGTCAGTCCCCTAATAGCGGTACAAGTCGTGTCGGAGTGTACCCCAGAACACCCTGAGATAACACTGGAAACCTACCAGTATATCTCGCTTTCCCTGGCCAGGGACGACTATGTGTAATGGCTCTCCATGACACAGCGCGATATCAACTCCCAATACCGGGAGAGACGAATCCTGTCTAACCGTCACTGCCTCCAAGTGCTTCGGGACTGCACCCAACTACTACCTGTTTGCACGACTCCTTTGAGCCGTGGTAGGGTAGTAGTCAAAGTACAGTGGGAACACACTCGAGGTGAAGTGACAGTGTCAAGTCAGCGGACTAAGCTGTACTCATGTCACCTGGGAACTGATAACTGACGATAGGTATAGTACCAACCAACAGTTCCCGACGAGTCCTGTCCAGTGTACTCGTAACCTAACGAGCACCCGCATACTATCTCAAGTACGACGTACTGACGGCTGTAGGACAGACCGTCTCCCCTGCTGGGATGAGAAGCGCATACGCTAGCCTACTCCGGAGTATCGATGCCCTGTCTCGATAGTCTTACGACTAGGGACCTGTATAAGGATGTGCTTGTGGATTATCCAGCCCCCACGAGTGTGACTGCCATCACAACGCTGGTAATCAATCAAAGATCCTAAGGGCTTTACTAATATGTATAAGCAATATACTAAAAGAAACACATGCACATATTGAAGTAGAAATAAACCAAGTAGCATACTACCATTTTAAGCAAGATTGTCTATACAACTGTGAATATCCCAAGCTTCCATTAAGTAATATACAAACTAGTATGATACAGTAATGGCCTCTAGGGCATATACACTAACAGGTAGGTTGTACATCAACATTCCTCTCAATCTGGCAGCCTCTAACAATGGCCTGTTCAACCGGTACAGATCCGAAAACTCACCTCAAATGAGAGATCACAACCTAAACACTATACTGATACGTCCCTATATCACCAGAAACTACATGGTCAGCCCTCGTCCGTGTCGAGCTCGCACTGACCGCAACTCCAGCAGCAGCTCAATCTGCGCTCAAACCATGGTGACAGGAACCTCAATCAGCTATTGATGAAGATAGATCAAAGGAACGAAAGAAATCAACAGATCCCATCCCAAATGGATATATGATCATAGGAACGAAGAGAATCACAAATCTCAAGATAAGTACATTCTAAGGTTACTTAAGCGGGGTATCGTATCGTAAGTATGCCGAGGAACATACGCACGATCGGTCACTCTACTCAAGCTATCTACTCCATCAATCAAGGTCAACCTTTGAAACAAAAGTTCGGGTCTGATACCCCCCGTCAAATCTAAGTTTCGTAAGGTCAAGCCCAGGTTCCGAAATATATTACGCCCTAGACTCCGCATAATCAAACCTAAACTCAAACCAAAGTTAAACCTAACGCTTTGATACCAATTTTGTTACGACCCATAATTTAGCACGTAACCGGCACTTAAATCATGCAACGTTTAAAAGCGTAACGTAATTCAAGTAAGCCGAAGCCCGGAAAAACTAAACCTTTTTGCGGAAAATAATGGCGGTGCAGTTTTGAAATAAAGGTATAATGAAATAAAGTTTATCTATAAATGCATAACTAATGATATAAGAAAATGCAGGTAGAATATAATAAAGTTGAGAACATTTTTCGTACTTTAAAAATTTGGACAGCACCTCCCTTGTATATTTTGATCCAAAACCACACACATACAATAAAAGGCATCCCCAATTGGGAGCTAGCACTTTGCCAACTGGCAGAATCAAAACCACGCAACAACATATATACGATGCCCAACGGTGAAGATCAATCCAGAAAGAACAATAAATAAGCAAGGCATCGAAACCTCAAGGAAAGTGAACATACACCCATCGCTCTAAGTCTCGCAAAATACCCAAGTCTGACTAAGTCTCCAAATATACAAATTCTAGTTTCTGATTGATGGAGTTTATCTAGATACAACAGAATAATAAGTACAAGAGTGGGCACGATCCAATATGTGCCCCACCTACCAAAGCAAAACACCCTGGATGAAGTTGTATGCCAGCGATACCGCTACTGATCCTAAGCGGCCAAACCTGCAAGAATTGTGGCACAACGGGGGTGAGTTGCCAGCTCGTGAGTAGAAAACATCAGCAGGTAGAAATCGAATAAAACAACGATTTCCTAGGTCAAACTATATCATGAAGGTAATACTATGATATCTTGGGTGACCATGTATGTATATATGTCAACAATCGAATCAATGCGAATGACATATAAAAATAACATCTGAATCATATGCTTGCAAGCATGTGGATATCATCCATGTGTGTCCATCAACGACACAATCAATATCATAGAACCTGAGTGTCCAATATCGACACTCGAATCATCATGAAACCATATGCCTGTATGTATGAGGAAATCAACCAACGTGTGTCCATCAACGACACATCAATATCATAGAACCTGAGTGGCCAACATCAACGCTCGAAACATCATGAAAACCCGTGTCCAGTATCGACACGTAAATCCGCATATCTCAGGCGCCGCATACTCAGATCGGCCCTCAGGCACCGCATACTCTGATCGGCCCTCATATCTATCTCACGACTCCAGCCGGTATCCTCCGAACAACTGCCGTGCCCAACCAATCACCGGTAAGTAGTGCTCCCCATGCCAGGCTCATCGTCTACTACACAACATACCTTTCTTGCCCCGGGGTACCATACCGGGTCCATCATGTACCTGCAGACAGCTCATCCAACTCCTCCAATCGGGTATCATATTGCTCAGAACCGAGAAAACTCATGGTGGACGCCTCGAAATATTATATCAAGAGAAACCGCGTTTTTAAAATAATACACAATTTCCTTTGAAATATGACCACGGTTCTCAAATCCAGAGATCTCATAAAAACAACACCTCAATGCATGTAATCATAAAGTACGATGTATGAAAACATAGAACAGTAATATGAGCATGTCAAGTATATCGTGCAAGCATGTCCTATGAAAGTGCTGAACAATGAATGTACTTTTATGGTTCAGATTAATATCTCGATATAGCAGTTATACTATGCAGATGGTATGGCAATTACTGATGATGAATGTGTGTGAGCCGGCAAATCGGTGTAAGTGTAACATGCGCATCATCGGTAATTATGCAAGTGTACTATCCGATGATATCATATAGGAATAAATACCGGAACGTGGTATGTACATCACGAGGGATAATTCTACACAAACATGAACAATCAACGGGTATATTTATCTATACATGAACCATACGGTCAGTTTTAAAAGATACGAATCATAGTTTTGAAAGTTGGGGCTACGGTGTTTTTAAGGAAAAGACACCATTTGAAAATACGTAGCGTCCCTTGAGCTTTTCGTTTAAAAGATACATATGATTCGTCGGTTTGGGAATTAAGTATGGTTCCGGTAGCACTTTTACGTCGACGATCCAGCCTCATAGTATCCGATATGGCAATATCCTCGAATATCATCCTTAAACCACGAGTGCGGATCATTCGTCTGATATAACTCATCGCGTACGGTAATCTATTGTACGGCGGCATCAACAGAATAAGGATCCTATCATCCTATTCATCAATAAGGGTACGGATCTATAGTCTCGTATGGCATATCAATCTTTATTCTCATAAATATATTTATGTACACATCTATCTCAAGTCGCATCTGTATCGATCTCATATCATGACATCTTGTATATACGTCATATCTTATTAATCTCACCACATCTATCTCAATCTCATGTCGTATTTATACCGATCTCAATTCGTATCAATCTCGATCTCATATCATACCACTACCAACTCATAATTGTCCTCTTTCAAATCTATATATCATGCTTCACATCCTCATATCATATCCATAAGTTTATACGTAGGTTTTCTCCAAACTATAGTTTATATATCACTTATCCATATCAATGGTTTCGGGGGTGATATACGCCATCCATCCGACTTCTCCCGTAGATATAAATCTACTCACTTGATAAACTCTTCACTTAGCCGAATTCCATGTGCTTCATCGTTTCGGAAGTCCACACGAAGATACCTACAATCAAAACACATCGTAATACTATTAAAATCAATGTCCGAAAACCGATACAGCACACGAATTGCTTATAGGTTAGAACCTATAGCTTACGCATGCAGCAACAACCCAGTAACCATCGTCGTTGACGTACAAACGTCTAACGACCAAATCCAACGATCAAATGTCAAAACCAAGAATTGAAATATCGGGATAACATAGCTAAAACACTCTCTAACAACTCCCATATTTTGGCACAGGGGGTCTAGGACTAAACTAACAATACAGGGGCTAGGTTATAGGGAGTATGTGCTACAGACCAAACTACAACACCAGAATACAAAATTTGCCCGGCGAGATCATCAACATATCCGGCCTCTCCGATATTGATAGGGGCATTTAGGCTCGAACTTTGGTGGTGGTCTTCTAGTAGTTTATTTAGGTCAATGGACTTGTTTGATTTTTATAAAAACATCCCAGATAGCTCCAGATTCCCTGTAGTCCAACCAAACTCCACAAAACCGACATGGAACAAATTCTAAACTCATGTATTAGGTTCTATTCTCTGGTCTTGGTCAGAAATCATCTCTAAAGTCTAGTAAACACTCACTACTCTTTAACAACCACATCACAAGTCCACAAAAATCACTAAACATCACTTAGAAATTTCCAAGATCACAATCTAACTAATACGAATTCTAAACTAAACTAAGATACACTAACATAAATAACTTAACTAAAGGAAAGAAAATATATCTCATTTTGCAACTCAAGAAAATTCTTGGGTTGCCCACAATCTTCAAAATCTAAACTTGTTTGGTCCAAAGGGTTTAGGAAGAGGTTGTGCATCTTTTTAAAGAAAGTGGCATGGGGTTTTGGTGATGAATTGGAGAAGATTCATGGAGGTAGACAAGGGTGAAGGAAGGATGAAAGAGATGAAGAAAATGAGGGAAGAAATGAAGAAGGAAAGACAAGAACAAATGGTGCGTATAACCCCCTTCTCTTTCTCTTATGCTCACTCTCTCTTATCCTCACACACTCTCAAATATCTTCTTTTGTCTCCAAGCCATGTCAGAAAGACATATTCTTTTCTTTTTCTTTTCTCTTTTTCACTCCCACTCATTAAAACCAAACACAATGAAAACAACATGCAACTAAAATGTAACATGATATAGTGCACTAGCCATGGAAAATGTAAAAATACAGATTTGGCCAAATCGTGATTAGTAGTGCACTAATAAAGTTTAATTTAAACTTGCATATGATTAATTATAAAAATGCCAAAATCCGATAAATATCTTTATAATAAATAAATCATTTTAATCTCCACTTATATTCCAAATATTGATATATAATTATACCATTTTACGAAAAACCCCTATTCGCAAATCGAATGGTTTTCGCGAAATATATTATTTTAATATTTAAATTCCAAAAATAATATTTTATATTTCTGAAATGTTACAGATCGAATGATAAGTGCTTATCAGTTTGATCTCAGTGTTACGTGATAATATCAACACAATAATTATTTGAGTTATTAGGGTTTGACAGTACTACCAAGCTCTAGACCATGTAAGGAGCACAAGTAAACAAAGAGACCGGACCGTACGGTAGTTGCCACTGATAGGTATTGATTTGTTTGGATAGCATTTTCCTATTCCAATCATCGACAGTTTACCCAGATAGTCTAAATACATAGCTATTGTCCCTATAAACCTGTGGATTTTACTGTTCACGGAATTTATACAAATTCATTATCAACTACTGAGTAAATGTCGAGCCTCCAGAGTCACACATAGGTGAACTCCTACTTTCCAAATATGGATGTCACGATCCGTAATTTAGCACGTGATCGGCACTTAAATTACGCAACGTTTAAAGGCGTGACGTAATCAAGTAAACCGAAGCCCAGAAAATCTAAACCACTTTGCGGAAAATAGTGGGAGTGCAGTTTTGGAATAAAGGTATAATGAATCATGTTTTTCTTTGAATGCATAACTAATGAAACATGAAAATGCAAGTGGATTATACTACAGTTGAAAACATGTCTCGTCTTTAAAAATTTGGGCAGCACCACCCTTGTATATTTTGATCCAAAACCAAATACACAACAATATATACGTATCCCCAAGCGGGAGCTAGCTCTCCGCCAATTGGCGGAATTACAACCACGCAAAACATATATACGACGCCCAACGGTGAAGATCAATCCAGAAAGAACAAATAAAGAAGCAAGATATCAAAACTCAAGAAAGCGGCCATAAACCCATCGCTCTAAGTCCCGCACAATACCCAAGTCTGACTACGTCTATCAATATATAAATTCTAGTCTCTGATTTGATCTGATGGAGTTTATCAAGATCAATGGAATATAAAATATGAAAGTGGGCACGATCCAACATGTGTCCCACCTACCAAAGCAAAACACCATGGATAAAGCTGTGTGCCAGCGATACCGCAACTGATCCCAAGAGGTCAAACCTGCTAGAACTGTGGCACAACGGGGGTGAGTTGCCAACTCATGAGTAGAAAACATCAGCAAGTAGAAATCGAAAAAACAACGATTTCCTAGGTCACTATATCCTGAAGGTAATACTATGATATCTAAGGTGACCACATATGCATATATGTTAACAACCGATCAATGCAATGGCATATATAAATAAACATCCGACATCATATGCCTATATGCATGTGGATATCATCCACATGTCCATCAACGACACAAACAATATCATGGAATCTGAGTGTCCCGCACCGACACTCGAAACATCATGAAAACATATGCATGTATATATATGAGGAATGAGGATATCAACCACGTGTGTTCATCAACGACACATCAAAATTATGGAACCTGAGTGTCCAACACCGACACTCAAAACATCATGAAACCTGTGTTCAGCATCGACACGTAAATCTTCAAATCTCAGGCTCCGTCAGTCCGGATCATCCCATATCACGACTACGCTCGGTATCCTCCAGATATCCGCCGCGCCAAATTATCTCGGGCTCCGTCAATCCGGATCGTCCTATATCATCTCACAACTCCGGACGGTATCCTCCAGATATCCGCCGAGCCCAAAACTATCACCGGTAGGTAGTGCTCCCTCTACCAGGCTCATCGTCTATATCTCGAGCTTCTTACTCCGGGGTACCTCACCAGTTCCACCATGTACCCACAGACGGTGTCTCCCGCTTCTCGAATCGGGTATACTCACTGCTCAGAACCGAGAAAACTCATGGTGGACACCTCGAAATATCATATCAAGAGAAACTACGTTTAAAAGAAATACATAATTCCATTTGAAATATAACTGTGGTTCTCAAATCCAGAGATCTCATAAAAACAGCATCTCAATGCATATAACCATAAAATACGATGTATTCAACATAGAGTAGTAATATGAGCATATCGAGTATATCATGCAAGCATGTCAAGTGATAATACTGAAAAATGAATGTACTTTTACGTTTAAGATTAATCTCATGATATGGCAGTTCTACTATGTAAGTAGCATGACAATTATCGATGAAGAATGTGTGTGAGCCGGAAAATCTGTGTAAGTGTAGCATGCGCATCAACGGTAATTGTGCAGGAGTACTAGCAATGATATCATATAACATTAAATACTGGAAACATGATATGTACATCACGAGGGGTAATATCCTACGTCGGCGAACATCCGATATGACAATAATTCTCGATCATCATCCTTAAATCACTAGCACGGATCATTCATCCGGTAACTCATCGCGTACGGTAATCTATCGTACGGTAATATCAAACAGAATAGGGATTCTATCATCATATTCGTCAATAAGGGTACGGATCTAAAGTCTCGTACGTCATTTCACTTCTTAGCCGCATAAATAAATATATATACATATATATCTCAAATCACATTTGTATCAATCTCATATAATGATATCTTGCATATACGACATATCTTATAAATCTCAAGTCGTATCGATCTTGATCTCATCTCATACAACTATCAACTCATACTTGTCCTTGTTAGTTGTATGTATGCCCTAGAGGCCAGTATTGTACAGATGATGTATATTATATTGGATGCTTGGACATATATAGAGATGACTTTCTTGCTCGATATGATAGTATGCTATCTGGTTGCTCTTTATCTTAACATGTACACTAGTCTCTTTAAACTGTCTTATAGTTACATGTTGATAAAGCCCTTAGGATGAGTACTTGACTGCGTGGACTATGATGCAGATCATACTAGTGGGGACATGGTAGTCCATAAGTACATCCTTCAAGGTCCCTAGTCATGGGTGTATCAAGACAGGGCATCGATATACCAGTGTAGACTAGCGTATACGCTTCTCGACCCATGAGATGGGCGATGGATGATCCCATATCTATTGGTGTTTGACATCAGAGATGGTGTACGGGTGCTCAGTGGAGACTGGGTACACTGGACGGACTCGCCGAGAACTCCCAGATGGTATTATACCTCACGTCAGATGGCAGTTCTCAGGTGACACTTGTGCAGGTTAGTCTGTAGACCCGAGATCGTCATAGAGTCTTGTGTGATTCCCACTGTACTTTGATCTCCACCTTACCACGTCCATGAGGGTGTGCAAAACGGTGGTCTTTGGGTACAGTCCCGAGTCACATGGAGGCAATGAGCGATAGGAGGGGTTTCGTCTCTCCCGGTATTGGGGGTTGATGTTGCGCTGTGCTCGATTGGCCGTAACAGGGAAGTCCCTGGCCAGGGCTGATCAGAGATTTGCTGGTAAGTGTTACCAGTAGTTTCTCGACCCGTTATGAGCCTCACATCAGCACGACTTATCGGTTATTGGGGTCTGACGTTTACCACCCCTAGACTTGATATGCGACATATCAGACGAACAGACCGGACTGTACGGTAAGTGTTACTGAATGGATTCACAGGAGTATGAGCGGGCTAGCTCGTCGATCTTCTGATCGCTCAATACCCGGGTGGCCGTTACGTTTAGCAGACCGCTTGCGGCTTGTGGGTGATTGATATGATCATCATCTGCTACCGGCGTATTGACGAGTCTTTAGAGTCCTACACAGAGGTTTCCTGGCTCAAGCGAAACGAGATAGGGGCGCATATGAGATATGTGCAGGACCGAGAATAATGCGTGTATGTGATGCCGTATTCCATTCTCGCGATGAATGTTTCGATTGGTTGTATGCGATATAACCTAGTTATCGAATCATTGATTCGATAAATCGATACATTGTATACTAGTCGGTTATGTGCGACATGACCGGATCATTGAATCAAGTGTTGATTTAATGATTTAATGTATAATTATATATTTGATATATTAATTTGTATTAACTAGTATTGGTTCACTTTAAAGGGATTTTCTCACTTGTTTAGCACATTGTATATGTGATATATTTTGTGTGCACTTGATTGTATCATGTTTGATGATACGTTCTCACTTAGATTTGTGTAATGACTTAAACCATGTTTAGTGAATGGTTAGGGTTTCTTATTTTCACTTAATTATTTATCTTTTCCTTTTTGAGAAAAAGATTTAAGAAAACAAAATGGTTTCTTTTATCATGAAGCTTGTTGAAGTTTCATGAAGCTTTGACCAAGTGACCACATTGTCTTCTTCTCCAAACCCTAACCACTCAACTAAACTATAGTTAACTCTCTACACTTGACCATGGTTAGAAGATGATAAGTATTTTTTTTATTATTCTTTTGAACAACACTTATCATATTCTATTTTCTTCATCATCTTCTTCTTCAAGAAAAAGCTTAAGTCCATCAATGGCAACTTGAGCAAAAGTGTGAGAAATCTAATTCTAAAGTGAACACACCTCCTATTTCTTCACCCTCTACCTCTTGCCAAGTAGTATAGGGTGTTTTCTTCACAAGTTTCACAACTTGGTGAAGTTGGAGCTTGAACTTGTGATGCCTCGACGTAGATCATCTTCGGCACGAAGCCGACGACCTAGCCCGCCCATTTCTCCGATGAAGCCGACGATTGAGTTCGGGATTCGAGATGGACAGCGAGAGGACGCCTACGTGGAGCTAAGGAAGTGGAGAAACGGATCTACAAAGGTTGTAGCCTCTCTCCTTTAGTTAAGTCGTTAACTAGTTTCGTTTGTCGCCTAAAATTCTAGTGAACGATCTAGTCTAGGGTTTCTCGGCACCGTAAAATTTGAAATTGGCATGGTTGATGCCTTGTGAGACCTCTTGAGAGTGCCTAGGAACCCTACAGTGGTATCAGAGCCTAGCAAGAGCCTTAGGCGAAGTCTAGACGACGTTTGAAACTCGATCGGACCGAAACCCTAATTCCCGATATACTCTCTGGACTTTTTCTAAAATCTGGGATTTTTCCATATTAAAAATGCTTAAAAAATTCAGCAGGGAATTCTAAGAATTACGATGCAAAATTTATCCCATGATCTGCTAAGGGCGCGGCGGAACCGCGGCAGAAGCCTGGCTTCTGCGGCGGTTCCGCGGCCATCTGATGACATCATCTGTCCTTTTTTGCATAGTAATTCCTATTTTATTATGCTGAATTTTCTGGGAATTTTTAATTTGACTCAAGAGTTGAGTGTTCTGGGGTTGTATTGGGAATCGACGATTCGATCGGATTATCAAACCTTGTCTATGTGGCTTTCCGGATATTTTAGAATATGTTAAAAGGTTCGACCGGATATAAATACCCAACTTTTCCCCTGCCGGAAAATTTCCAAGTGTTGGATTTTTCTGTGGTTTAAGGACGTTCTAAGTAGTGCAAGTAATGCGATGGTCCCTCTAGAAGACAACAAACCTTAACTCGATTATGTGACCGTCTTGAACTGCCCTTTGAACCTTCGGGTTTGGGGCAGTACGGCGTGCCACATGTGAGGCGTTGGCTTGACCCTTCTACGGCTGGACCGTTGGTACTGAGGCATGAAGTGAATGTCTTTGAACCTATTTCATGTGTTGAACGGTTTCGGGAAAACTTGGGTGTCCGAATGTTCGATCGGAAAGTTTAATATTTTCTATTTATCCGGAATGGGATACAATAATTGGAATTCACAAACAGTTATGAGATAACTGAATGAATGTTATAAATCTAGCGGTTTAGTTTCATTTGATATTGAAAAGAGTTTTCGATAATGAGACTAAAATGCGGGGTTTATAACTGTTAGGCATGTGATGTCTAAGTATTTCATTTAATTAGGCATGTGATGTCTAAAGAGATTGCGGATTCCAACTGTTGTAGTTTTACACTTTCTTTTCTGTGACCGTAAGTGTAATATGTGATTTCGCCGGTTTCGTTGCTATATGTCAACGACAATTGGGATGCGCATATTTACTTACGTTGATGACATGTGATGTTATGTGTTACTCGATATGTTATATTGGATTGTCGTGATTGAATAGCCGGGGGTTTTTATGTGAGATGAGTGTTTTTCATTTTCATTCATGTAAAAACTTGTATGTAATATTCTTTTATTGGGACACTTCCAGGTTGCGGAAGATGTCACCTTTTGTATATTATTTACTTTTCCGCATTAGGATAGACCCAAGGACGGGAGCACAAGTAACCGGGTTCTAGGGTCCAGTGGGAGACCATCTCGAGGAGTCGAGTCCGGGTTTCCTAACCCTAGAATTGGTAGGGTTGCTTGCCGCTCTCGTAGGGGTCTAGGGGTGTGGGATTGGCTATTCATCACGACCGTGGAATCCGTGTTTTATACTGGCTCGTATTGAAAACACGGACGTCCTAGTATATCCAATGTTTCATATGTTTCTTCTGCTGCGATATCTGTGATGTGATCATGTGATGTTCCTTGATAGATACTCTATATAGTATATATGATATATTATATAGACGTTACTTATGTTTTGCACCCGCACTAGCCCTGCTCTGCTCTGTCGTTAGTTACCTAACCTAACGGTGCACGAGGGGACATCGAGGCGAATGCGGATGGCATAAGTATACGTCGTATTTATCTGTGATGTTTAGGTATTTAAATGATGGGACTTCATTAATGCGATTAATGAAAGAAAAGAAACCTAAGATGTTGTAGAATCAAATTTTAAACAAAAAAGGTGGCTACAGTTTTTGCTTTGCATAGCGGTATATGTGATATATCCTGCACCTTATTCGATGAGGAAAGGACCGAGATCCCTTCACCGGGAGTGACTCCTTTAGCAATAACTGGCAGATGCTACACACTCGGTTTGACTTTTGATTGCTTCTATAGTTTCTGCTTTGCACAGTGATATATATGATATATCCCGCACCTCATTCGAGGAGGAAAGGGCCAACGATCCCTTCACCGGGAGTGACCCCTTTAGCAAAACTAGAAAAGCCTCAAAATCACTCCATTTCAAAACTTCATTTGATTCTACAACGATATCAAGTTCATTACGCAATAGGTTTTCAGAAAAACCTGTCGTAGCCCTCCGTCATTTCAGATAAGTAGTAGTTAGTATTCATGCTACGTTTGTTGGCCTGCGTCAAGGCGTAGTGTGCGGTAGCTAACGAGTATTTATCTGCTTATGCATATGATGCAGATTGGATTAGGGTAGTCGTGCGACTTTGTTGGCCTGCGTCAAGGGTCGTGCGGGTGGGTTTAATTCAATCAGGAAATGACGGGTTGAACTTGACTGGCGCACTATGGTTTGTTGGCCTGCGTCAAGGTCATAGGATGCTAGGGGCAAAATATTATCGGGAATTTCAAGTGTTGAAATTTGCAATGAGATTGCATACCTTCTATGAGATAGTTGGATCCCGATACCCACTGCGAGTAAGAGTTACTCCTGGGAGAGTTTTACACATTGCAATTAGCTGATCAAGTAGGTGTCTAGAAAGGTGTCAACGGGGTTACGCCTCTGGGAAAACGAGGTTTACATTAATTAGGTTCATGCGAAAGCACGGGGGACCTCCCTCAAAGTACCGACACTGGCCTGGCTGAAAGATTGGCGAACTTGTAGTGTGTAATTAATCCCGGCTAGTCTTTCCTTTTAGGGTTTGAAGGAAGATTTGATAAAAACCAGTGGGAGCCATCCTGATTAGATAAGATAATAACCAATCTAATCTTGCAAGAGCATACGCTAAAGTGTTTTCTTCTCTCTCTCTCTCCAGGTAGCGACCATGTCATGCCCTAATAAAGATAATAATATGGATGTATTGACCGAACCCGCATGTTATACTGTGCTGGGGAACGTTGGTTCCGTTCTTTCCTATAAGAGTTATAGAACTGAACAGGATATAGGGGAATACCAGGATTCCCATGCCCCCCGAATGAAGAAAGTACATGATGATGCATTTTCTTCGGGTATGTTCGTTACAGAGAACTGTTTCTCCATTTGCTCTACGTCCTGGGTATTAGATACCGGGTCGGGATCCCATATATGTAATCAGTTACATGGGCTTAAGAAAGGTAGAGAACTTGGAGAAGGTGATAAAGACATTAGAGTTGGAAATGGTGCAATTGTTGCAGCTAAGACTGTCGGGGAATATCACCTTGTATTACCAACTGGTAATACATTGGTTCTAAACGAATGCTATTACATGCCGAACCTGATATGCAACATTATATCGGTTTCTTTGTTGAGTAAAGAGGGATATAATTTTGTATTACAGGATAATGTTATGAACATTTTCCGTAACCAAAAGTTGGTTGGATCAGGCACGTTGTGCAATGGCATTTATGTTCTAAATCAATCAACAGTTCTGAGCATAACAAACACACACAAGAGGAAGAGTTCAGAACTGAACGAATCCTTCTTGTGGCATTGTAGACTGGGTCACATCAATGCGACACGACTAGCTAAGTTGCATAAGGATGGATATTTGAAACCATTCGAATTTTCATCTTATGACACTTGCCAGTCATGTCTCAAAGGCAAGATGACCAAAACTCCGTTTACGGGACACGGAGAAAGAGTTACCGAACTCTTGGGACTTATACATAGTGATGTATGTGGTCCCATGTCTACACATGCCAGGGATGGTTCTTCGTACTTCATTACATTCACTGACGATCTCTCTAGATTCGGATATGTGTTCCTGATGAAACACAAATCAGAAGCTTTTGAGAAATTTAGAGAATATAAACAAGAAGTCAAGAACCAAACCGGAAAAAGTATTAAAATCTTTCGATCTGATCGAGGAGGAGAATACTTAAGCAATGAATTCCTGGACTTCCTAAAAGAGAATAGGATTCTCTCTCAGCTGACTCCTCCATATACACCACAGCACAACGGTGTATCAGAACGGAGGAACCGCACCCTATTAGATATGGTGCGCTCTATGATGAGCACAGCTGAGTTACCTATTTCCTTCTGGGGATATGCACTGGATACAGCTGCAGACCTATTGAATATGGTTCCTACCAAAACCGTGCCAGCCACTCCATATGAGATATGGAAAGGAAAGAGACCATGTCTTAATTATGTTAAGATATGGGGTTGTCCAGCATATGTAAAAACGCAAAATCCGGACAAACTCGCGGCAAGGTCCATTTTGTGTAAGTTTATTGGATATCCCAAACATTCGCGCGGGTATATCTTCTACCACACCGAGGAACAAAAGGTGTTTGTTTCTCGACATGCCACCTTTTTAGAAAAGGAATTTCTTGAAAAAGAGATTAGTGGCAAGGAGGTAGAACTGGAAGAGGTTCCAGCAATACAGACTACAACAGAAGATTTAGTTGAACCAGAGGATTCAGTAATTCCCGATGAACCTCAGCCTCTCCGCCGATCTAGTAGGGTTCCTCGCCCACCTGAGAGATACTACGGTTTTCTCATGGATGGTGGGAGCGAGGATTGCATCATGGAGGATGATAACCCAACTAGCTTCGAGCAGGCCATCACGAGTAGGGACTCAGTGAAATGGCTGGATGCTATGCGGTCCGAGATGGAATCCATGTACACCAACAAAGTATGGACTTTGGATGTTGCTCCTGAAGGGGTAAAACCCATTGGGAGCAAGTAGATCTTCAAGAAGAAACTTGGTGTAGATGGGAAAGTGGAGACTTTCAAAGCTAGACTTGTTGCAAAGGGTTTTCGTCAAAGACCAGGTGTGGACTATGACGAAACCTTTTCTCCAGTGGCTATGCTTAAATCCATCCGGATCATGCTTGCCATCGCTGCATATCATGATTACGAAATCTGGCAAATGGATGTTAAGACCGCCTTTCTAAACGGTGATTTAGAAGAGTGCGTGTACATGACTCAGCCAGAGGGCTTCGTAGACAGTGGGAGCAGCGGGAAGGTGTGCAAGCTGCTTAAATCCATTTATGGATTAAAGCAAGCATCGCGGAGTTGGAACATCTGCTTTGACGTCGTTATCAAAGAGTTTGATTTCGTCAAAAATCCAGATGAACCTTGTATCTACAAGAAGGTGGCAGAGAGTAAGGTTGTCTTCCTCGTATTGTACGTGGATGACATACTCTTGATAGGAAATGATATTCCTATGTTGCAATCGGTCAAGCTCTTCTTATCACAAAGATTCTCAATGAAAGATCTTGGTGATGCCTCCTGCATATTGGGGATTAGGATCTATAGAGATAGATCCAAACGGATATTGGGATTGTCCCAATCCAGGTACATTGACACCATACTAAAGAGGTTTAGTATGGAAGAATCCAAGCGTGGGAACTTGCCCACGATCTCTGGAGTCACTCTCTCCAAAGAGATGTCTCCCAAGACTGATTTGGAGAGAGCTCGCATGCAAGGGATACCCTATGCTTCGGCTGTAGGCTCTATCATGTATGCGATGCTATGTACCAGACCCGATGTAGCATACTCACTAAGTGTAGTGAGCAGGTATCAAGCTGATCCTGGAGAGAGTCACTGGACAGCTGTGAAGAGCATTCTCAAGTACTTACGAAGGACTAAAGAGATGCTCTTGGTGTATGGTAACGGAGAACTCCAAGTGGAGTCCTTTACCGATTCGAGCTTCCAGAGTGATAAGGACGACTCTAAGTCGCAGTCGGGATTTGTCTTTACCCTATACGGAGGGGCGGTTAGCTGGAAGAGTTCCAAGCAGGAAACCGTGGCAGACTCGACGATGGAGGCTGAATACATCGCTGCCAACGATGCTGCTAAAGAGGCTGTCTGGATCAAAAAGTTCATTACTGAACTTGGAGTGGTTCCATCCATTGAACATCCAATACCTTTGTATTGCGATAACAATGGAGCGGTGGCTTTGGCCAAGGAACCTAGGTCCCATCAACGATCCAGGCATATTCTGAGGCGGTATCACCTGATCCGGGAGATAGTTGATCGCCGGGAGATCGAGGTCAAGAGGGTTGACACGAAGAACAATACGGCGGATCCACTCACGAAGGCCATTCCCCAGATACAGTTTGAGAGACTCTTCGGGATGCTCGGTATGCGATACTGCAGCAGCTGGCCCTAGTGCAAGTGGGAGATTGTTAGTTGTATGTATGCCCTAGAGGCCAGTATTGTACAGATGATGTATATTATATTGGATGCTTGGACATATATAGAGATGACTTTCTTGCTCGATATGATAGTATGCTATCTGGTTGCTCTTTATCTTAACATGTACACTAGTCTCTTTAAACTGTCTTATAGTTACATGTTGATAAAGCCCTTAGGATGAGTACTTAACTGCCTGGACTATGATGCAGATCATACTAGTGGGGACATGGCAGTCCATAAGTACATCCTTCAAGGTCCCTAGTCATGGGTGTATCGAGACAGGGCATCGATATACCAGTGTAGACTAGCGTATACGCTTCTCGACCCATGAGATGGGCGATGGATGATCCCATATCCATTGGTGTTTGACATCAGAAATGATGTACGGGTGCTCAGTGGAGACTGGGTACACTGGACGGACTCGCCGAGAACTCCCAGATGGTATTATACCTCACGTCAGATGGCAGTTCTCAGGTGACACTTGTGTAGGTTAGTCTGTAGACCCGAGATCGTCATAGAGTCTTGTGTGATTCCCACTGTACTTTGATCTCCACCTTACCACGTCCATGAGGGCGTGCAAAACGGTGGTCTTTGGGTACAGTCCCGAGTCACATGGAGGCAATGAGCGATAGGAGGGGTTTCGTCTCTCCCGGTATTAGGGGTTGATGTTGCGCTGTGCTCGATTGGCCGTAACAGGGAAGTCCCTGGCCAGGGCTGATCAGAGATTTGCTGGTAAGTGTTACCAGTAGTTTCTCGACCCGTTATGAGCCTCACATCAGCATGACTTATCGGTTATTGGGGTCTGACGTTTACCACCCCTAGACTTGATATGCGACATATCAGACGAACAGACCGGACTGTACGGTAAGTGTTACTGAATGGATTCACAGGAGTGTGAGCGGGCTAGCTCGTCGATCTTCTGATCGCTCAATACCCGGGTGGCCGTTACGTTTAGCAGACCGCTTGCGGCTTGTGGGTGATTGATATGATCATCATCTGCTACCGGCGTATTGATGAGTCTTTAGAGTCCTACACAGAGGTTTCCTGGCTCAAGCGAAACGAGATAGGGGCGCATATGAGATATGTGCAGGACCGAGAATAATGCGTGTATGTGATGCCGTATTCCATTCTCGCGATGAATGTTTCGATTGGTTGTATGCGATATAACCTAGTTATCGAATCATTGATTCAATAAATCGATACATTGTATACTAGTCGGTTATGTGCGACATGACCGGATCATTGAATCAAGTGTTGATTTAATGATTTAATGTATAATTATATATTTGATATATTACTTTGCATTAACTAGTATTGGTTCACTTTAAAGGGATTTTCTCACTTGTTTAGCACATTGTATATGTGATATATTTTGTGTGCACTTGATTGTATCATGTTTGATGATACGTTCTCACTTGGATTTGTGTAAAGACTTAAACCATGTTTAGTGAATGGTTAGGGTTTCTTATTTTCACTTAATTATTTATCTTTTCCTTTTTGAGAAAAATATTTAAGAAAACAAAATGGTTTCTTTTATCATGAAGCTTGTTGAAGCTTCATGAAGCTTTGACCAAGTGACCACTTTGTCTTCTTCTCCAAACCCTAACCACTCAACTAAACTATAGTTAACTCTCTACACTTGACCATGGTTAGAAGATGATAAGTATTGTTTTTATTATTCTTTTGAACAATACTTATCATATTCTATTTTCTTCATCATCTTCTTCTTCAAGAAAAAGCTTAAGTCCATCAATGGCAACTTGAGCAAAAGAGTGAGAAATCCAATTCTAAAGTGAACCCACCTCCTATTTCTTCACCCTCTACCTCTTGCCAAGTAGTATAGGGTGTTTTCTTCACAAGTTTCACAACTTGGTGAAGTTGGAGCTTGAACTTGTGATGCCTCGACGTAGATCATCTTCGGCACGAAGCCGACGACCTAGCCCGCCCATTTCTCCGATGAAGCCGACGATTGAGTTCGGGATTCGAGATGGACAGCGAGAGGACGCCTACGTGGAGCTAAGGAAGTGGAGAAACGGATCTACAAAGGTTTTAGCCTCTCTCCTTTAGTTAAGTCATTAACTAGTTTCGTTTGTCGCCTAAAATTCTAGTGAACGATCTAGTCTAGGGTTTCTCGGCACCGTAAAATTTGAAATTGGCATGGTTGATGCCTTGTGAGACCTCTTGAGAGTGCCTAGGAACCCTACAGTCCTCTTTCAATTCATACTTATCATGATTCACTTTCTCATTTCATATTCTTATATATCAATCCGAATCATCTATATCTATCATCACAATATCCCACATCGTGTAATCTTATATACTTATATCACATTCTCATATATCAATCCGAGTCATCTATATCTATCATCACAATAACCCACATCGTGTTATTTTATATACCTATATCATATTCTCAAGCAAATATATCCATTTGTGTCAACTTTTATCATATCATCTCTTACTAACTCTTACTAAATCCTATAATCAGGTTATCTTAAGCTCGTAGCATATCCTTTATCAAAATATAATTTATAAAACGGTCTTCCATATCAATGGTTGCGGGGGTGCTATACATGTAGGGTTCCTAAGCACACTAATGGAGTCTTACAAGTGATCAAACATGCAAATTTCTAAAAATTACGGTGCCGAGAAAACCTAGAACGGATCGTTAACTAGATATTTAGGCAAAGCAAGCAAGTAAACGGATATATAGAAATAGGGAAGGGGCTACAACCTTTGTAGATCCGGTCCACCACCTCCTAGGCTCCGTGAAGAAGTCCTCTCCGCTGTACAAATCCGATCTTTGTAACAACCCTAATTTTCCAATACAAAATTTTTTCAAATATTTTTTTCAAAAATCCACAAAGGGGTATTTTAGCATGAGCACAAGATATAGGTAATTATTTTGTTTTTAATTACAAGCTACAAGAATATAATAACTCAATTTTTAGTGTACAAGAATTTACTTTAAATTTAATGTATACTAGGAGTATTAATTCTTGCTGCTATCAGTTTAAGTAATTAAATACCACAATAATTACAAGAAGGAGCTTGTAGCTCATTGGTAATACCTTGCACTGCTGAACCAAGCCATCAGAGTTCGAATCCCATACCCCACATTATTTTTAATATTGATTTTTAGAATACCAAGAGTTTACACGTGCATATCTCACAAAAACCCCACTACACCCAAAGATGTAACACTTGCAGAGGGTAGATGAACCGTCGGGGGAGATCCAGGTCACCGGACTCGGTCGGGAATCGGCCAACTCGGCCTTGACTCGGCCGACTCAGTGATCCGACCGAGTCACGGCCGAGTCGCCCCCGATTCGGCCGATGCCGGCGAGGGTCACAACATGAAAGTTGTGTCTTTTGGTATTCCCTACGCACCTGCAAAGTTTCAGCCTCATACCACTTCCAGAGCTCTTTAAAACCCCCAATTACTCCACTTTTAATACATTTTTATTATATTTTATCATATTTTTATTTTTAACTTTTCATCTACCCTAACCCTAGCCTAACCCTATAAATACCAACCCTACACACTACCCTCTCACCTCCCAAAATCTTGAGCCACTCTCTCAAAAGTTTCCACAAGAAGTGTGCTTCGAAATCGAGTTCCCGGCGAAGCTCTGACGGAATTCCGACGACGCGTTTTGGAGCCACCGGCGACGTAATCACCCCTCGGCCTTCCTCCCTAGTTCTCTTTACTCTTTAGAAGAGTTTAAACCTGTAAGTCCCAACCTTCTATCTCTCTTTTCTATAATTGTAAAATACGACTTTTTGGAACCCGACGGAAATCGGACAAACCGATTCCCGATCCGGTTTTTCTTAAAAATTCCACTTGTCGCCTAATACATATTATCAACCCTATTGCATGTTGACTATTAATCACCCTTAAACCAATTTAATCGCACTTTTCCACATGAAATGATAAGTTCTTTACAAAACCGTATTCCTTGCATAAAAATACCATCAAGTTCAATTTTAATGTTCTAATTAGATCCCTCACTCTTAATCATGGTTATTTTGATAACAAAACTTGTTTCATTCAATTTGGATAAAATTTCACACATGAAATGATAACGTTTACGAATACCGTATTCTTGCACTTTAATACCTTTAGGTTTAACATAGCTTATTTCACCTTTAAACTTCATCAAAACCTAATATAAGTCACGGGGTAATGACCTACCCTTACACACACTCAATATAACCCTAAATGATAAATATCAAAAATACAGAATACGAAATTACAGGACTTTTCACTAAAATACCATAACCTTTATAACCTTTAGTTAAATCTTTAAATTGTAAACTTTTCTAAATAAAATCTTATATAAAATGAAAGCACGATTGGTCATGGACATCGATCGTTTATCTAAACTGTCTTGTGGGTCTAGGCAAGTGTGTCTAAGGCTAGTGGTTTTTAATTAGGCCCACGACTGTGGTTCCTTCCCACTTACCTTGCACTTATCTGGCCCCAATTGACGGTGAAGAGGCGATTTGAGGCTTCTAATGACTCATCGTTTAGACCTTAGAAATAGGCTAGTTGGCTTAGGAAACCCTAACAACTAAAATACGGAAAACTATACACTTTTACAAATAAATACCTTATATTTATAAAACTGTTTTCCTAAATGACTAGTATTTATAAAACCTAAGCAAAGTGCCACTACAACCCACCTTTGGGGAACCCGTTAGGGATAGTACGGTTCATCGTGCACCCGCGGGCTAGTAGTGCGAGATTCAGACCTCCGCAAGGAGCATTCGGTCTCGAAGGGTTTAAAATACGACTTTTAAGGAAAATGAGATTTTGGAAAATAAAATATTTATTTAAAATTATTCTTGTATTAATATATATTTAATTATCATTTAAACACCTATTTTATTATAATAACAAGTTTCCATTTTTTTCTCTAAAATTACAAGATTAAAAGTTACATTAAAATACCATGAATTTTAAATAATCAATTAATATTTTTATTAGGATATATTCACTAGAATAACATAAATAAAATCCATACTCGTTATAACTATAAAGACGAATAACAAATACTTGAGGTGTATTTTGCAAACTATACAATATCACTTTTTACAATAAACCCCCTCAAGTTTTATAAATTACAATAAGGCCCCTAACAAATGAAGAACTTCAAATTATCTTCTCTAGTCTGACTCGGGTTAGAGTCTGACTATTTCTGACTTGAATATAATTCAAGTCAATCTATATTCTTTATATTTCAACTCAAGATGAATACATGAATCCCAGAATCCAGTTAACAATCTATATAACTTGACTGAACCGAACCATGGATATTCCTTTTACATGATTCCCAGTATTCCATTTACATGACTCTATGGTTATAGCCGTTTCCTGATATCATGGTTTCGGTCAGTCAGTTAATCACTCATACAATCAACACAATTTTACAAGATAACAATACAAACAAGACATCGCGGGGTTTAAGGGGTAGACTGGTACGGAATATGTTAAAGGTGGCACGAGGTGGTCACTTAAGACGTAATTACATCCAAGCCGTTGTTCCGTGGTATTATCGACGGAGCCTTGTACTACAGGTTACCAAAGTCCCCGGTGTAAGTGGGACTCCCCTCGTATACACTGGCATCTTCTGTACCAGGCTACAAACAACAGCGTTAATACAACATTACAATATTATAATACAACATTAAAAGCTACACTCTCCCTCTCTTACTCTCTGTCTATTCCTCTCTTATCTTTGGGACTTACCGAGCGACCTGTTCGCTGACGACATTCTGTTTCTCTCTTCTTTGAATGTCGTCAGGTGATTTGGACCCGGCCGAGATTGAGCCAACGCAAGAAGACTTGGAGCAGTTTACTGAAGACCCTGCACTGTAGTTTCATTGTACACTTTTCCTTTCTGTACTTCTCATTTCCTGTTATGCCACTGTTTAGGCATCTTTTATTTCAGTTGAATTTCCTTTCATGTATTGTACAAAGAATGTTAATAAATAAAAGTTGCTGTTCTTTTTATACTCTTGTCTCTTGTGTAATATTTTATATTGCTTAGCTATGCTTAGCGTATGTACTTCTGAGTGCATACGTAGCGGACCTCGTCGCGTCCACTTCGCCGTACACTGGGAAGCGGGGCGTGACAGGTTTTGTTGGTGGCCCATGCAGGTCAGAGCTGTATGAATCCCTGTCATGCAGTTCTGGTCTGCGTGAACAACCTAAGCAATATAACACAAGAACCAGCAACTAAAACATTCTTTACATTACATGTTCCTTGAATCCATTTTGAACTCCACCTTCGATTTCCTTGAAGTCCATCTCTCCACTTTTGAATCTTTAATTCTTATTCATCCTTTCTAATTGTATCTTGTAGACTTATTAGTTCAATTGGTTAGAGTATCAATCGACGGAGCTCGAAAAAGACATCATCCTAATCCTGTTTCCTTACTCTGTTACATCATCCTTCTTGAGTAATTTCGAGGACGAAATTATTTTTAAGGAGGGTAGAATGTAATGACCCCAAAATCTTTATACATTTATATTATCCCTCTTCAATAATATACCGTATTTATTTGTACTTGGTATTTTCCTTTTTCTATTAAATTTATTATTATTTTATTCCTTAATCTATTATGTATTTTTTTTTCTAGGTAAAATTTCATTTTCTTATATTTAAGTTTTTAACTTCTCATTCTTATTTTTCCTTTCATAAATATTTAACCAAAATCCATTATTCTAATTCTCTACAGCCCATCTAAAAAGCCCATTTTCTTTTTAAGCAACATCATATATTTAATTCTAATTAAATATGTGCATGAACAACCTTATAGCTTATTGGATAAGTCCTTGCATTGTTATTCCATAAGTCACATGTTCAAATCCCCATTCTTGCAATTATTTTTTATCATTTTTTTATTCTTCTCATAACCTACAAATGAGACCTTTCATTTCCAAAATAAATGGTGACCTTTCATTTCTCTTTTAATTCTTATGTTAAATGCATATATTATTATACATAATTCACCATTACACCATCTTAATTGTCCTCCTCCATCTTTTCCTTCCTCATATTTTTCTATCTCTCATTTCTCCCTCTTCACCTAAAGTCCAAGAAGAAGAACATGAAGAACTCTTCAAGAAGGTCTCGCTAGTAACGCGAGGCTGTCGGCGGATAGACAAGCCCGGTGACAATACCGGCTTGTGTATGTAAGTCCCTTCTCTTTCCTTTCCCCTCACCTCTATTTTTTCCTCTTGTCATGCATCGTGAACCCCCTATTCTTTTCATATCATAATCCATAAGAGAAGACACACATAAACATATACATATACATATACATAAGTTTAGATATATATGATACTATATGGTTTAATAATATCTTATTATCCCTTGTTCAAATTAAAGTATTTTTAATTCTTTCATCATGATTATGAATGTTTATTACAAGTTGTGAGAACATAGATTTCAATCCATAATATATCTACGATATCTCATGGAATCGGTTTGGTTATTAAAAGAAAGGATAAAGCTTGCATAAAAATACTAGTTAATCTTTTTGCCGATTTTAGTATACACATCAATACCTTTAGGTTTAAAATAATTTTTAGAAATTAATTTTTAACTCTGAAAATTTCAGGAAATTTACATATGATAGAATATATTATTTTGTATACGCTGTAAAAATTTTAGATCGATCCGCATAACGGTTTAGGAATTACATCGTATTTATTCACTGATCGTAAAACAGAATACTGCAGTTATCGGTCAACTTCTAGGACATATAACTTGGTATACCGGTATCCAAATTGAGCAAACTCAGATGTTTTTAATATCTACATCGAATGATATAGATTTTATTAGTTTTATAGTTTTACTGAAAACCTACCTAAGATAAAGAAAACTGCATTACAATATTAAGTGACGGATCTGGACAGAATCTGTCCTGATTCGCACATTGTTTTTAAATTGGACATAACTCGAACACCCGATATCCGTTTGTGACAAAATTTAGATGTGTAGATGCACCATTGATAGAACTATAATTTTTTGTATATTATATTACTTAGGAATGCATGAAACAACATGATATAGGCTTTGCAATAGAATATATAGTTGCTGTCCAGAAATCTGAATTTCTGTTTTAAATGCTGATATTAAAATGATCATAACTAGAGCTTTAGAAATCCAAATCATGTGAATCTTGGTGTTTTCGATAAGTACATCGAAATACCTACAATTTTCTAATAATTTTCGTAACCTGAAACCTGATACAAATTAACTCAAACTGCGTTTTAAAAATATGTGACGGTGCCGAATAGATTCTGATCTGTTTTGCGCGACGATACGAAAACATATATATCTCTCAAACCGGTAGTCATATTTAGGTAAAACTGGAACTCACGCATGCAAAACATTTAGAGCCATATTTCTGTTTATATTTCGTATTCGTTCAACTTGATTAATTAGTCGTACATAATATTTCTTTACAGCATTGTTTATGGTAGTTACTCGAATAATATACTTGACTCATTTCATGCTATTCGAACATGTATACATATTTATCTTGATCATTAAATTGTTGTATGTACTTAAAGACGATAATTAAATACTTGAGTTATATTTTGAAAACTATACAAAAATATTTTTACATAAAACCCCCTCAAGTTTATAAATTACCCTAAGGACCCTAACAATTATAAGACCACGATTCATAATTCTGATTGTCTGACTCGGATTTGAGTCTGATTAATTTGACTTGAATCTGATTCAAGTCAACCTATAATCTACAAGATTCCAATTCAAAATGAACACATGAATCCATGAATACAATTATCAATTTATACAATTTGGCTGAACCGAACCATGGATATATTCCTTTTACATGATTCTCAGTATTCCATTAACATGACTCTACGGTTACAACCGTTTCCTGATATCAGGGCTTCGGTCAGTCAGTCAATCAATCTACAATTACTACAATTTACAAGATAACAATACAAATAAGACTTCACGGGGTTTAAGGGGTAGATTGGTACGGAAGGTGTTAAAGGTGGCACGAGGTGGTCAGATTTAATACACCTAACATGAATCCAGTTGCTGTTGTACCGTGGCATAAACGGTTCCTTGTACTATACGTGCCCTTAGTCTCTGGCATATAGAGACTCCTCTCGTATACACTGGCATCCTTCTGTACCAAGCTACAAAACTTGAATATGTTTCAAGTCAATCTATATTCTTTTATATTCTAACTCAACATGAATACATGAATTCCAGATCCAGTTAACAATCTGTTTGAATGAACCGAACCATGGATATTCCTTTTACATGATTTCCAGTATTCCATTTACATGACTCTACGGTTATAACCGTTTCCTGATATCATGGTTTCGGTCAGTCAATCAGTAAATCAGTCAATCAGTCAATCAGTCAATCAAGTCAATCAAAGTCAATCAAGCAATCATTACAAGTTTACAAGATAACAATACAAATATGACATCGCGGGGTTTAAAGGGGTAGATTGGTACGGAAGATGTTAAAAGTGGAATGAGGTGGTCAGATTAAGACACCTAACCTATATTCAGTTGCTGTTGTACCGTGGCATAAACGGTTCCTTGTACTATACGTGCCCTTAGTCTCTGGCATATAGAGACTCCCCTCGTATACACTGGCAGCTTTCTGTACCAAGCTACAAACAATATCGTTAAACAATATTCCATAATATACTACAATACAAAACTTTAGAAATACCATACTCGGTCACTCTCATTCTTCATTCTTCTTTGGGACTTACCGAGCGACCTGTTCGCTGACGACATTCTATTTCTCTCTTCTTTGAATGTCGTCAGGTGCGTTGGACCAAGTTGAGACCGAGCCCACAAGTGAAGATTTGGAGCAGTTCCAGGAAGACCCAGAGCTCTAGACATTGTATCTTGTTCTTTCCAGTATTTCCTTTTATTGTTATGCCACTGTTTAGGCATTGCTTTTTCATTTCAGATGTATTTTCATTTCATGCATTGTATAAAGAATGTTATTAATAAAAGTTGCTGTTATCTCAATCTCTTGTCTCTTGTGTATTTATTTCTATATTGCTTAGCTACGCTTAGCGTATGTACTTCTGAGTACATACGTAGCGGGCCTCGCCGCGTCCCCTTCGCCGTACACTGGGAAGCGGGGCGTGACAGGTTTTGTTGGTGGCCCATGCAGGTCAGAGCTGTATGAATCCCTGTCATGCAGTTCTGGTCTGCGTGAACAACCTAAGCAATATAACACAAGAACCAGCAACTAAAACATTCTTTACAATTCATGTTCCTTGAATCTTGCAATTTCATCTTCCTTGAATCTTATCATTTCATGTACTTGAATCTGTCCTAACCCAAATTTTTCTTCAGGGTTATGGATTCCCCAAACAACACCAGCACCAACGTCAACAACACACCCTCAGCACTACCTCTCACACCGGCTGTTCCTACATCACCCCCTGAGCAAACAATACTATTTGAGGCGATCCGCAGCCTTCTCGAGGGACAGCAACAACTTCTGAACCGTTCTGAGACTGATGCTCCAGGAGTGAAACAATTCAGGGCTTTACATCCGAAGCAGTTCTCAGGAAAAGGGAGCCCACTGGAAGCTGAGGAATGGGCTCAAAGTATCGAGGATGATCTGGCCGCAGCACAAGTGCCAGACGTCGCTTGGGTCCGTGTAGCGAAACTACAACTCACGGACAACGCTCGCAACTGGTGGAAGGCGGAAGAAAGCCGTCTTGTGCAGCCTATTGAATGGAAGACTTTTCGCGAGAAGTTCGACGCGAAATACTTTCCAGCGACTGCCAGGTTTGCAATGGAGCAGCAGTTCATTCATCTACAACAAGGATCGATGTGGGACAAATCAGTAGATGAATACGACGCTGAATTCACCATGTTAAGCCGATTCGCAGCACACTTGATACCGACGGACGATATCAGAGCCCGTCGCTTTCAACAAGGACTGGACACGGAGATTCAGGCTGCCCTAGCCACGGGAAAATTTATGACTCATGAAGATGCTCTGGAAGCTACCCGCAGCTATGAAGCAGTGATAAAGGCAAGGGGCAGACCTCAATCTGCAGGAGTGAAACGTCCTGCCACTCAGATGGCAGGAGGGGCCTCTTCAAGGCCAGCTGTTGAACTCAGAAGACTGGAAGAAGTTAAGGATCGGTTAAGACCCGATTTTTGCTTTTATTGCAAGAGGGAAGGTCACTTGTGGAAGGACTGTAGACGCGCAAAAGGCCTATGTTTGGTTTGTGGCGCGTCCAATCACGGAATTGGAAACTGTCCTTATAGACGCAACTCAGCACACACACCTGCCAACTACCCGCAGCAGCCAGCTATCCAGGCTCCTGCAACTCGTCCTGCACTCCCAGCACCACCTCTACGTAGATTTCCTGCTCAGCCAAATCGTCAATTCCATCAGGCACTGAGAAATATGCCTCGAGTACAGGGGAATATGCCTCCAGCTAGGAGGAACGTGCCACGGCGACAGGCTTTCACCTTAGCAGCCATAGAACCTGAAACTGTGAACCAAGGTAACCCAGGTAACCTCCTCACCACTTTGACTAAAACTTCTTTACAACCTTTAATTTTGACACCAAACTGTTACACTTTCCTTTTACAAATTTCGAGGACGAAATTTTTATAAGGAGGGTAGAATGTAACAACCCTAATTTTCCAATACAAAATTTTTTCAAATATTTTTTTCAAAAATCCACAAAGGGGTATTTTAGCATGAGCACAAGATATAGGTAATTATTTTGTTTTTAATTACAAGCTACAAGAATATAATAACTCAATTTTTAGTGTACAAGAATTTACTTTAAATTTAATGTATACTAGGAGTATTAATTCTTGCTGCTATCAATTTAAGTAATTAAATACCACAATAATTACAAGAAGGAGCTTGTAGCTCATTGGTAATACCTTGCACTGCTGAACTAAGCCATCAGAGTTCGAATCCCATACCCCACATTATTTTTAATATTGATTTTTAGAATACCAAGAGTTTACACGTGCATATCTCACAAAATCCCCACTACACCCAAAGATGTAACACTTGCAGAGGGTAGATGAACCGTCGGGGGAGATCCAGGTCACCGGACTCGGTCGGGAATCGGCCAACTCGGCCTTGACTCGGCCGACTCAGTGATCCGACCGAGTCACGGCCGAGTCGCCCCCGATTCGGCCGATTCCGGCGATGGTCACAACGTGAAAGTTGTGTATTTTGGTATTCCCTACGCACCTGCAAAGTTTCAGCCTCATACCACTTCCAGAGCTCTTTAAAACCCTCAATTACTCCACTTTTAATACATTTTTATTACATTTTATCATATTTTTATTTTTAACTTTTCATCTACCCTAACCCTAGCCTAACCCTATAAATACCAACCCTACACACTACCCTCTCACCTCCCAAAATCTTGAGCCACTCTCTCAAAAGTTTCCACAAGAAGTGTGCTTCGAAATCGAGTTCCCGGCGAAGCTCTGACGGAATTCCGACGACGCGTTTTGGAGCCACCGGCGACGTAATCACCCCTCGGCCTTCCTCCCTAGTTCTCTTTACTCTTTAGAAGAGTTTAAACCTGTAAGTCCCAACCTTCTATCTCTCTTTTCTATAATTGTAAAATACGACTTTTTGGAACCCGACGGAAATCGGACAAACCGATTCCCGATCCGGTTTTTCTTAAAAATTCCACTTGTCGCCTAATACATATTATCAACCCTATTGCATGTTGACTATTAATCACCCTTAAACCAATTTAATCGCACTTTTCCACATGAAATGATAAGTTCTTTACAAAACCGTATTCCTTGCATAAAAATACCATCAAGTTCAATTTTAATGTTCTAATTAGATCCCTCACTCTTAATCATGGTTATTTTGATAACAAAACTTGTTTCATTCAATTTGGATAAAATTTCACACATGAAATGATAACGTTTACGAATACCGTATTCTTGCACTTTAATACCTTTAGGTTTAACATAGCTTATTTCACCTTTAAACTTCACCAAAACCTAATATAAGTCACGGGGTAATGACCTACCCTTACACACACTCAATATAACCCTAAATGATAAATATCAAAAATACAGAATACGAAATTACAGGACTTTTCACTAAAATACCATAACCTTTATAACCTTTAGTTAAATCTTTAAATTGTAAACTTTTCTAAATAAAATCTTATATAAAATGAAAGCACGATTGGTCATGGACATCGATCGTTTATCTAAACTGTCTTGTGGGTCTAGGCAAGTGTGTCTAAGGCTAGTGGTTTTTAATTAGGCCCACGACTGTGGTTCCTTCCCACTTACCTTGCACTTATCTGGCCCCAATTGACGGTGAAGAGGCGATTTGAGGCTTCTAATGACTCATCGTTTAGACCTTAGAAATAGGCTAGTTGGCTTAGGAAACCCTAACAACTAAAATACGGAAAACTATACACTTTTACAAATAAATACCTTATATTTATAAAACTGTTTTCCTAAATGACTAGTATTTATAAAACCTAAGCAAAGTGCCACTACAACCCACCTTTAGGGAACCCGTTAGGGATAGTACGGTTCATCGTGCACCCGCGGGCTAGTAGTGCGAGATTCAGACCTCCGCAAGGAGCATTCGGTCTCGAAGGGTTTAAAATACGACTTTTAAGGAAAATGAGATTTTGGAAAATAAAATATTTATTTAAAATTATTCTTGTATTAATATATATTTAATTATCATTTAAACACCTATTTTATTATAATAACAAGTTTCCATTTTTTTCTCTAAAATTACAAGATTAAAAGTTACATTAAAATACCATGAATTTTAAATAATCAATTAATATTTTTATTAGGATATATTCACTAGAATAACATAAATAAAATTCATACTCATTATAACTATAAAGACGAATAACAAATACTTGAGGTGTATTTTGCAAACTATACAATATCACTTTTTACAATAAACCCCCTCAAGTTTTATAAATTACAATAAGGCCCCTAACAAATGAAGAACTTCAAATTATCTTCTCCAGTCTGACTCGGGTTAGAGTCTGACTATTTCTGACTTGAATATAATTCAAGTCAATCTATATTCTTTATATTTCAACTCAAGATGAATACATGAATCCCAGAATCCAGTTAACAATCTATATAACTTGACTGAACCGAACCATGGATATTCCTTTTACATGATTCCCAGTATTCCATTTACATGACTCTATGGTTATAGCCCTTTCCTGATATCATGGTTTCGGTCAGTCAGTTAATCACTCATACAATCAACACAATTTTACAAGATAACAATACAAACAAGACATCGCGGGGATTAAGGGGTAGACTGGTACGGAATATGTTAAAGGTGGTACGAGGTGGTCACTTAAGACGTAATTACATCCATGCCGTTGTTCCGTGGTATTATCGACGGAGCCTTGTACTACAGGTTACCAAAGTCCCCGGTGTAAGTGGGACTCCCCTCGTATACACTGGCATCTTCTGTACCAGGCTACAAACAACAGCGTTAATACAACATTACAATATTATAATACAACATTAAAAGCTACACTCTCCCTCTCTTACTCTCTGTCTATTCCTCTCTTATCTTTGGGACTTACCGAGCGACCTGTTCGCTGACGACATTCTGTTTCTCTCTTCTTTGAATGTCGTCAGGTGATTTGGACCCGGCCGAGATTGAACCAACGCAAGAAGACTTGGAGCAGTTTACTGAAGACCCTGCACTGTAGTTTCATTGTACACTTTTCCTTTCTGTACTTCTCATTTCCTGTTATGCCACTGTTTAGGCATCTTTTATTTCAGTTGTATTTCCTTTCATGTATTGTACAAAGAATGTTAATAAATAAAAGTTGATGTTCTTTTTATACTCTTGTCTCTTGTGTAATATTTTATATTGCTTAGCTACGCTTAGCGTATGTACTTCTGAGTACATACGTAGCGGACCTCGTCGCGTCCACTTCGCCGTACACTGGGAAGCGGGGCGTGACAATCTTGGACCCTCGCGTTAGCTTCATCGGAGAATGGGCGGGCTTGATCGTCGGTTCGATGCCGAAGATGATCTACGTCGAGGCATCGCAAGAACAAGCTCCAACTTCACCAAGCTTTTAAAACTTGTGAAGTAAACACCCTATACAACTTGGCAAGAGGTAGAGGATGAAGAAATAGGAAGTGGGTAGACTTTAGATTTGGATTTCTCACACTTTTTCATCAAACACCATTGATGTAGCAAGCTTTTTCTTTTGTTGAAGAAGAAGAAGATGATGAAAAAAAATATGATAAGTGTTTTGTAAATGATAAATAAATCAATACTTATCATTTACTAACCCTTGGTTAGTTGTAGAGAATGGACCATGGTTAACTAGAATGGTTAGGGTTAAGGATGAGACAAGAATGGTGACTAAGTCAAAGTTTCAAGAAACTTCAACTACAAACAAAACTAGCAACCATTCTTTTTCTCTTTACCTTTTTCTTTTTCCAAAATAAACAAAAGAATAAATAAATGAATAAGTAAATAAAAAGAAAACCCTAATCATAAACCTAACCATGGTCTAATTCTTTACACTAACCCTAGCTTGCATGTATCATCAAACATGATACAATCATGTGCACAAAATATATCACATATACAATGTGCACAAACCAAGTGAGTAAATCCATTTAAAGTGAACCAATACTAGTTAATGCAAAGTAATATATCAAATATATAATTATACATTAAATCATTAAATCAACACTTGATTCAATGATCCGGTCATGTCGCATATAACCGGCTAGTATCCAATGTATCGGCTTATCGAATCAATCCTTGATTCGATAACTAGGTTATATCACATACAACCATTCGACACATTCATCGCGAGAATGAAATACGGTATCACATACACGCATTATTCTCGGTCCCGCACATATCTCATATGCGCTCCTATTTCGTTTCGCTTGAGCCAGGAAACCTCTGTGTAGGACTCTAAAGACTCGTCAATACGCCGGCAGCGGATGATGATCATATCAAACATCCACAAGCCGCAAGCGGTCTGCTAAACGTAACGGCCACCCGGGTATTGAGCGATCAGAAGATCGACGAGCAAGCCCACTCACACTCCTGTGAATCCAACCAGTAACACTTACCGTACAGTCCGGTCTGTTCGTCTGATATGTCGCATATCTCGCCTAGGGGTGGTAAACGTCAGACCCCGGTAGCTCGATAAGTCATGCCGACTTGAGGTCCATAACATTCGTGAAACTACTGATAACTCTTACCAGTATATCACTGCAACCCTGGCCAGGGATTTCCTGTTATGGCCAGTCGAGCATAGCACAACATCAACCCCCAATACCGGGAGAGACGAATCCCCTCCTATCGCTCATTGCCTCCATGTGAATCGGGACTGTACCCAAAAACCACCTGTTTGCACGACTCAGTAGAGCCGTGGTAGGGTGGAAATCAAAGCACAGTGGGAGACACACAAGACTCTATGACGATCTCGGATCAACAGACTAAGCTGTACCAGTGTCACCAGAGAACTGCCATCTGACGTGAGGTATAATACCATCTGGGAGTTCTCGGCGAGTCCGTTCAGTGTACCCAGTCTCCACTGAGCACCCGCATACCATCTTCGATGTCAAACACCAATGGATATGGGATCATCCATCGCCCATCGCATGGGTCGAGAAGATATGCGCTAGTCTACTCTGGAATATCGATGCCCCGTCTCGATATTCCCTCGACTAGGAACAATGAAGGATGTACTCATTGACTACCCAGGCCCCACTAGTATGATCTGCATCATAGTCCTGGAAGTCGAGTACACATCCTAAGGGCTTTATCAATATGTAATCAGAGAGACAGAAAGTATACATGTTAAGATAAAGAGCAACCAGATAGCGTACTATCATGTCGAGCAAGAAATTCCTTCCTATATATGTCCCAGCATCCACTACAATATACATCCAATGTACAGTAATGGCCTCTAGGGCATACATATAACTAACAATACACCATCCACCCGACTTTCCCCGTAGATATAAATCTACTCACCCGCTAAACTCCTCGCTTAGCCAAAGCCGATGTGCTTCGTCATCTTGGAAGTCCACGCGAAGGTACCTACAATCAATACACAATCGCAATACTATTAAAACCAATATCCGAAAACCGATACGGTACACGAAGTGCTCATAGGTTAGAACCTATAGCTTACGCATGCAAAAACAACCAAACAAGCCTCGTTGTTGACGTACAAATATCCAACAACCAATCAAATCCAAATACCAAAACCACACATTCAAATATCTCAAAAACATAGCCAAACACTCTCAAGCAACTCCCAGATTTTGGCTTGGGTCAATTGTGATTAAACAAAAAATACAGTAACCAGGTTGTAGGAAGTAGGGGTCACAGTCAAAAACTCAACACCAGACCCCAAAAGAAGTCCGGCAAGAGTGTGCTAAATTCCGGCACCGCCGGTCTAAGTAGGGGCAAATGGGTTCGTACTTCGGTGGTGCTCTTCTAGTGGTTTATCTAGGTCAATGGACTTATTTGATTTTCTCAAAAACGTCTCCGATAGCTCCAGATATTCTGTAGGTTAAAAAAACTCTACAAAACCGACACGGGACAAATTCTAAGTTCGTGTATCAGTTTCTAAACTCATTTTCAGGTCAGGAAATCAATCTCTAAGGTCTTACAAACACTCACTACATCTCAATTAACCACATAACAACAACTTGTAAATTCCAAGATCATATAACCTAACTATACGAAATCTAAACTAACTAGGATATATAAACACGATTACTAATCTAAAAGTGAAGAGATTACCTCATTTAGCAACTTAGGAAAAATCTTGAGTTGCCTAAAGTCTTCAAAATCCAAAACTTGAATGGTTCAAAGGGTTTAGGATAGGCATGTGCACCTTTTTAATGAAGGTGGCATGGGGTTTAGATAAAGAATTGGAGATGATGCATGGAGGTAGTGAGATGAAGGAGATGAAGAAGAATGGCATGAAAAAAACAATGGGGGATGAATTAAGGCAGCCAAGTCTCATCTTCTCACTCTCTTATGCTCGCTCTCTCACTCACAATTATCCCCTACACTCACTCTTTCAACAAAATATCTCTTTTTTTCTTCACTTTTTGTTTTATCTCACAAAATATCTCATGGCATCTAATTCTATTCTTTTCACACACAAATAAAACCAAAGGCAACATGACATGGTGCACTAACCATGAAAAAAAATAGAAATACAGATTTGGCTTAATCGCGATTAGTAGTGCACTAATCAATTTTAGTTCAAACTTACACATAATTAATTATAAAAATGCCAAAATCCGATAAATATCTTTTTTAATGAATAAATCATTTTAATCTCTGATTATTTTCCAAATATTTTTATATACTTATACCATTTTACGAAAAACCCTATTCGCAAATCGAATAGTTTTCGCGAAATATATTATTTTAATATTAAATTTCCAAAAATAATATTTTATATTTCTGAAATGTTACAGTCTTCCCCCCTTAAATAAATTCGGTTCCCGAATTTAAATTTAAATCCCCAAATACTAAAACATTTCAATAATCAGATCAAATCAACGGGGCTCCGAAAACACGGAAGATACAGAAATACCACAGCGCATCATGTGCGTCTGAAAACAAGTACGAAACTCAAAATCAAACTCCGTCAAGTATCACGCAATCACTGGAGTTATAAAGGAGATACAAATCTCAAATTCCACCACTGGAATACAAATGCACTATAGCCAAATCATAATACATATATAGTACGCATCCTTACAAAACCATTTTAAAAGCTGAATAACTCATACCAAATCTTCTTTTCCAAATCACCGTGCTATTCGTAGCTCATGGAACAAGTGGCGGACGATCATTTGTAAAGTAGTAAATATATACTTATATATGTTTTGCTTAATTATACGTCCTACCTT